>QRFJ01000540.1:660071-780239 GCA_006176705.1 Cocos nucifera
TTATGAGACACAAGTCTGAAGCTTTTGAAAAGTTCAAAGAATTCAGACATGAAGTAGAAAAATAAACTAAAAAATTCATTAAGGTTCTTCGATCAGATCGAGGAGGTGAATACCTTAGCCAAAAATTTCTAGACTATCTCAAGAAAAATGGCATAGTCTCTCAATGGACTCCACCAGGAACACCTCAACTCAATGGGATTTCAGAATGGAGAAATCGGACCCTATTGGATATGGTTCGATCCATGATGAGCTTCACAGACCTCCCTGATTTTCTTTGGGGACACTCATTGTTAACTTCAATTTATCTACTGAATAGGATTTTCTCTAAAACTGTTCCTACCACACCGTATGAGATATGGCATGGTAAGAAATCAAGTCTGAGTCATCTCAGAATTTGGAGTTGTCTGGCTCATGTCAAAAGACAACAAGCGGACAAGTTAGAGTTTAGGTCCTTTAGAGCTCGATTCATAGGATATCCTAAAGAGTCATTAGGATACTATTTCTACATTCTAGAAGATCACAATGTGATTGTGAGTCGACATGCCATCTTTCTTGAAAAATAGTTTATTCAAGATAGTGGCATTGGAAAGCAGATCAAGCTTGATGAGAAAGTCTCACAAGTACAACGAGCTAAGGACCAATTGGAAACCAAATTAGGTTGAGCCAATAAGAACACTACCTTCCTCCACCTCGTAGATCGAAAAGAGTTTTTCATCCTCCTGAGAGATACTTAGGTATTATTTCAGAGAAAGTAGAGAAAACATTCCTCGTAGGTAATGGTGCTCATGGTGATGATCCCAAAACCTACAATGAGGCGATATCAGATATCGACTCCGAGAAATGGCTAGAGGCAATGCAGTCAGAAATTGACTCGATGCACTCAAACCAAGTCTGGACCTTGGTAGATCCACCAGAAGGTATAGTACCTATTGGGTGTAAATGGATCTTCAAGAGAAAGATTGGTGCAAATGGGAATGTGGAGACATTCAAGGCTAGACTAGTGGCAAAAGGTTATAGTCAATGCGAAGGCATTGACTATCAGGATACCTTTTCTCCAGTGGCTATGCTAAAATCCATCCGCACATTGCTTGCCGTTGCAGCCTATTTCGATTATGAAATATGGCAAATGGATGTGAAAACGGCATTCTTAAATGGATATCTTGAGGAAGATATCTATATGGAATAGCCGCTAGGTTTCACATCCAGTGATACTGATCATAAGGTTTGCAAGCTGCAAAGGTCCATATATGGACTTAAGCAAGCATCTCGGAGCTGGAACACTCGTTTCAATGATGTGATCAAAATGTTTGGTTTCATCAAAAATGAAGAGGAAACCATGTGTTTTCAAAAGGGTCAGTGGGAGCGCTGTTGTCTTCCTCGTATTGTACGTGGATGACATCCTCCTTATTGGGAATGATATTCCCATGTTAACAACAGTCAAAATATGGTTGTCCAAGGAATTCTCCATGAAAGACCTAGGTGAAGCATCCTTTATTCTAGGAATTAAGGTCTATAGGGATAGACCGAATAGGATGCTAGGACTTTCACAGAAGATGTACATAGAGAAAGTACTAAAGAGGTTTAGTATGAAAAACTCTAAGAGGGGATTAATACCCTTCAGACATGGTATTCATCTTTCTAAGAAGATGTGCCCTAGCACACCTGAGGAAATAGAATGCATGAGCAAGATCCCTTATGCTTCTGCAATAGGGAGCCTCATGTATGCCATGCTATGTACACGACCTGATATAGCCCATGCTGTGAGTGTCACAAGCAGATATCAGTCAAATTCAGGTGAAGAATACTGGACTTCTGTGAAATGTATCCTTAAGTACTTGAGAAGAACTAAGGATATGATGTTGGTCTTTGGTAATGGAGAACTCCAAGTCCAGGGATACACAGACTCGGATTTCATGTCCGATATAGATGATCGAAAGTCGACATCTGGAGTCTGTTTGTGTGCAATGGTGGTGCTGTCAGCTGGAAGAGTTTCAAGCAAATGGTGATAGCAGATTCCACCATGGAAGCAGAATATATCGCTGCATCAGAGGCTGTGAAGGAAGCATTCTGGTATAAGAAGTTTGCTGCAGAAATCGGAGTAATGCCATCAGATGCCATTCCTCTATACTATGACAACAATGGCACCATAGCTCTTGCTAAGGAGCTAAGGTCTCACCAGAAGTCCACAGATAATGTGGCAGACCCACTTACAAAGCCGTTGGGCCAATAGAAGATCGAAGCCCACCTTGAGAAGATGGGACTTAGACTTGTAGCCAATTGGCTTTAGGATAAGTGGGAGATTGTTAGATATATGTGCCCTAGAAGCCAGAATTGGCTGACACTTGTAATACACTTCTAGGGGCAAAATTATAATTTTGACTATAATCAATAAAATGGGATTATTTTCTATCACATATGTGTATTTAGTGTCTGTGATACATCCTTTGAGTTAATGGTAATGATAATTCATATTTTCAAGAGTTGAAAATTTAAGACATGAATAATCATTATTAACTCATAAAATGCTTCCGACCATAGGATCATCACGAGGATGGTGATTGATCCGAAAGGTTGGTGTACAATCGCTTCTCTTTAGTAGATGAGTCTTGAGTCTACGGTGTGGAGACATCAGAGCGAGAGTACAGGTACTCGTTAGAGAATGAGGGCACTGAGCGTGACCACCTCGAGTAGTCATTAGGGAGTCTACCTTCTCGTCAATGACTGACTCGATGCTGCAGTAGTGTGTCTGGTTCTTTGACCTGAGGTGCATCGACAGTTCACCTTGAGGGTGTTATAGTTTGACTACACCATTACTCGGTCTCCTAGCCATTCAGAATCCTGAGGTGTATGTTGGCTATAGCATGTTCATTGTAGGAACTGGATTGCATCAAGATGGAATCTATCTACCTCGGTGGTAGAGGAGCAGCCCTATGATGATCATGAGAATCAAGTCCAGAAGCCCATGGCCATGGCAGAGTGAAATAATAGAAAGAGTTTCTATTTAGTTTTTCACATCGGACTTCGAATCGAATGATTACATCATATGACAGAAACTAGGGTTTGACGAGTTCACCTTAACCCTAATCTGATCGGGGCTCAAGATAGAAGAACTTAATCACACAGGTAGCTGCACCAAGAGGTTCGCATTCAGCTCTGATGGGTTGCCACCATATACTGCTAGGTGTCACTGGTGGATTTTGGGAGCAATTAGAATGATTTAGATGATCGATCATTCTAGCTGTTCGAATCAGAAGAGTTCTGATCCATCGAAAGGAGTTTCGATGATGTCGATGATAGAGATCATGACATATCCCATTACCATACAGAACTGAACCTAACTGGGTCACACAAATAAGGGTTTGAATCTGGTGATCATCAATTGAACTGATCCAGTTCAATTGATCTGAATGAGATTCAATTAGGTTCAAGAAAATCGTGCTAGCACTCGATTGAACCTAACGTTCTTCTTTTACTATCATAAATAGTTGTCCTGACTGAGCCAAAGAAGTTTGTGCTCGATCAGAAGGCCTTCATTTGGTCTGACTGGAAGCCTTGTCCAAGTTAGAAAAGGTTGTCTTATTTTGTAAGACATTACCTGCCATTTTTGGATCACCTGCCATTTCTCGTTCTTTGACTTTGGTCAAAAGCTGACCTTTGACTGGTCAAATATTGACCATAGATACTTTGACTTCTGTCCATATGTCATGCACCTATTGGAGGGCTGGTGGGGGCTTGTCCTCCTACCAGAAACCTTGGCAAGGAAGGAGGGTGCATGCCCACCCTAGGCATGCGCCCAAGTTGGAGGCGCCCAAGAGTCCCTATTGGACAGGGACTCCATCTCCTTTTTGGATTTCAATTAGAGTTCTCCTAAGAACCAAATTTAACTGATCTTAGGTGCCCTCTAAGAAGAAATCCAGGGGACTCTATTTCCACCAATTAGATTTAGATCTGATTTTACAAAAGTTGTAATTGATTGAGAAGGAGAGGAATTGGATCACAAATAGTCTATAAATAAGACCCTGTGCCCAACTCAAATAACATTGAAAGAAATTCAATTTCCATGCCCCAAGGTCTCCTCTCCCCTCTTCCTCCATGCCAAATCCACCTTCTCCTTCTCCTCTCCACGTCCAAAGAGGGTTTGGATCTTGGTTGGTGCGATCCAGACGAGAGAAAGATGACTGAAAGCTAGAAGGCTGCACTGCTGCATAGGACAACTGCTGATCTTCAAAAAGAGTTTAGAAGATCCTCCAGATCAGATTTAGATCTTATTTTTGAAGATGTGATAGAGAAGAAGAGGATCTCCAGATCCAACCTGAGCGGATATCGGTAGAGGCCAGGCACTTACGTGGCTTGATCCAGAACCTTCCGTTGCTTACAGGATCATCAACGGATAATAGGATTATCCACTTCAAGATAAATTAAATCTGATTTAATTTATCTAAATTTATTTTAATTATTAAAATAATAATAATCAGATCTAAAATATCTCAGATCTGATTTAGATCAAAGAAATTTTTTTTTGAAATATATCTCTTGATCTGATCAGATCTGAACGAACCTGGTCCAGAAAATAAGGATTTTTCTTCAATCCTTACTTGATGGTAATCACTGTTGAGATCAATCTTAGAGAAAATGGTGGCTTCGGCCATCATATCTAGCATGTCATCTAACCTAGAAATGAAAAAATGATACTTAATGGTGATCTTGTTAATGGCACGACTATCTATGCATATCCTCCATATTCCATAGTTCTTTGGAGTCAATAGTGCAGAAACTGCACAAGGACTTAAACTCTCTCTCGTGAATTATTTTTTTATCAGCTCTCCAACTTGCCTTTGTAGCTCAGCATGCTCAGTGGGGTTCAACCTATAATGAGGTAAATTGGGTAGGGTAGATCCAGGTACCAAATCAATGGCATGCTAAATGTTTCTCATGGGTGCTAAGTGATCTGGAAGATTCTCAGAAAAAACATCATGAAATTCACTAAGAATGCTGACTACTTCCTTGGGATGATCTATCTTAGGGTCCTCACGAACTTCTCTCACAGCAATCATCCAAACTGATGATCCTTTACTCAAGGTCATCTCTAATTCCTTAGTACCTATTAGATGGAGGCTTTTTTTTTTTGATGTTTTCTTTTGGTCCATCGCCTATCTTTCTATTGGTAGCCTTAGGTGGGGAAGGATTGATTATGATCTTCTTACCCTTATGAGTGAAACTACAGGAGTTGGTTCGGCCATAAATTGTAACATCATTGTCAAACAGCCAAGGCCGATCTAATATGATACTTTCGACTTTCATGGATAAGACATCGCACCAAACATGATCCTGATAAGAATGGAGCTAGATGGGAATACGACATCTAAGTTTGATGAAAATAAAGGAGGAATCTATCCAAGACACATGGTATAGACTGGGATGATCTACAGGAGCTAATCCTAATCGCTTAACCGTGTCAGTAGAGATGGCGTTGATATAGCTACCGCTATTAATGATCATCTTATAAATTTATCACTAAATTTTATGAAGGTATGAAAAATAGAAGTCCTACGCCAGTCTTCACTCTCCTTATTCTATGCTAGAACATACCTAATGACTCCAAGCCTAAGGTCTGACTCCGGTGCAACAAAATTTAGGATTTTCTCAATACTCTCAAACTGCTCGACTAAGTCTGGATCAACTTTATAAACTTTCTTCTCAATATTTTCTAGAGTTTTCTCTTCTAATTCTTCCATAAATAATGATTGATTGGGACATTATGCAGCAAAATGATCGTAACCATGGCACTTGAAGCAGTGGGATCGAGAACTATTTTTCTTAGATAACTCTCCTGCAACTCTTTTTCCTTTATCTTCTTTTCTCATAATAGGATTTGTAGGTGGTGGTCCATTACTAGAAATCTGGATAGTATTGGATCTCGATCCAGAAGGGGTTACTCAATAAAGTTCAAGATGATGGATGGTCGAATACCTAAAAAATCTCTCAAAGTCTAGGGCAAGTTGATAAGCTTGTTCTAACATGGTTACCTCTCACAAAAAGAGCTCATGCTGGATATCTTCTCGTAATCCAACTCTAAATCTAGATAAGGTAATAATCCTATCTTCAGTTACTCTATATCTCATGAGCTACTCATAAAATCTCGTGATGTACTCTATGACTGATCTATTTTCTTGAGTAAGTCTTTGTCACTGATCTAAAAATCTTTGTTGGTAGAAGGTGGGGAGGTTTTTTTTTCTATGTTTCTCCTTCATTTCATCTCAGGTTTTTATCGGATTTTGTCTTCTCTGGTTGAGAAGACGTTCAACACTTTTTCAATAAAGTCGGGCTTGCCTAACCAACTTCATCCTAGCAAACCTAACTCTTCTTACTTTAGATATTTCATACCATCCAAAATAGTGATCCATGCCTGATTCTTAATCTAGGTACTCTCTCGGATCTAGACAACCATCAAAACTTGGGGCTTTGATCTTTACATTCCTAAGGACATGCTCATCCCGATCGAACTGGTTATGATGGGGGTGTGCTGCTATAGGTCGATCTAGATCGAGGTTCCTTCTTCTCTATCCTATAGGTAGTTGGAAAGACTCAGGTACAGATTATCTTTGCCTAGCTTCTTCTAGTACTATTATTCTTTCACTCATGATTTTTATAAAATCTTTCATATCATCAAACTTCTCAGTTAGGGCATTAATGATGGCTGTTGTATTGGGATCCATATTGGTACTGGGTGAGAAAGTAGGATGTTGGTACTAGATACCTGATCTAGTGGTCATGAAGTCTAGGATGCAGGAATAAGATGCAGTAAAAAAAATATTGAAAAATAAATTATAAAATTTAAATTATGAAAATTTAACTTGCAGAAATTTTAAATTATAGAATTTAAGCTAAAGTCCTAACCAATCCGACTTTGATACCAAATTGATGCAGGACAGTCTTAAAAAAAAAGAAAAAAAATATAAAGCTTTCTTCCATTCATAACAACAAATCACGTCCAACCGTGGTACATTATTTTCAAGACAGATAGTATAGTTGCCTATACTCTGCTCAGAAGAAGTGACTGATTGACATGGGACTAAAGCATGATCAATCTAAATGATGCTGATGAATGTCATTTTAGAAATCAGTAAATAACTAGCAATAATAAAGTAAATAGATAGATAGCAGAAATTAAACATGCTCATGAATAATTGCAAAAAAAAATATAAATGGAATGAAGGATAGCAAGAAATTAAGCCCATAAGAAAATTCAACAAAAAGATAAGAAGAATCCGGATCATGGTAGTTAAGAAACTACCCTGATTAGGGCTCTTAATGTTTTAACCAAGCATATCTATCAATAAAGAACTGGATTTTTACCAATATCGGATCTAAAAAAAAAGGTAAAAGTTAAAGATCAGTTGAGAAGGAATGAAGGTCCTTGTCAATGTTTGATCTATAGAATAATAGATCACTCTTTCTCTCTTTGCATGATAGATGAAAATCTTAGAGGAGACAGATCTTTTTTTGGTGGAATAGGCTTATGTAAGTAGATGGTGAAGATGAAACGGGGTCGTAGGAACACTGAATCTCAAGAAAATGAATGCTAAGGAGATAGAAAAAGGTGGGCCTCATACCCTCTCCTCGTGGGGCGATTTTGGATTTCACACCCTCTCCCCTCGGAGCAACCAACACAAGTGTTTGTGGGAATTATAAATTGATTCATTCATTCATTATCTCATTCATGAAAGATACATGGATTTATATAGGATCCTAGGGGTCTTATTTCTTTAGGAATCCTATTCCCTTTACAAGAAAAAAATCAATCCTTTTAATAAAAAAGTAAAATATTATGTATGGTTTTCAAATACAATAATATATCATATCTATCTTTTATAGAACCATAGAAAAAAAATCAGTCTTTTAACAAAATAAGTAAGAAATCAAAAACTCTTAAGAAATCCTATGGAAGAAAAGAAACTCCATATGGGCGCTTGATGCCTGGCACAACTTGGCATGAGGATCCTTGGGCATGGCACATGCTGGCATGTGTATTTCTTTCCTGGGCATGTGGAGGGTGGTGGTTCCAAAGATGACGTGGACTAAACTTGCTTCTTTATGATGGTCTCTTTCTAAATAAGGCTCAATCCAAAATAAATCTAAGTATGGTCCTATGGACCCAAAATTAAATACATCAAAAGAACTAATTGATTAAATCAAAAGGACTAGAATAAAATAACTAAAGTAGAGTTATTCTAATATAGTTTCTTTAATTCAAATTGAATTTAAATTATGTTGCCGACTTTTAATGGCTCTGGTGTCTACACCAGGGGTCTTTCGTCGAGACACCGATAGTCGGGATGACGATCTCACGCCAACTGCTGGTGGTTGAGAACTTTCGGAGCCTCACCGACGGTGGATTTGAGGTGTTTCCCACTACTGGCAATAGGATTTGAGCCTGATCCGGAAATAAAGGGAGGAGGAAGAAGAGAAGGAAAGGGTTGTAGGTTTCAAGTTTAGGTTTTGACCCATAGACCCAGATTCATTAAGCATAAATCAATTAATCCTAACCCTTTGATAATCAACTAACCAGGCCACATTCAACTAGTTTAATTTGGTTCAGGGATTTTGCAATTAAGCCCCTAGTAAATTATATACTTCAATTAAATCCTTTTCAGTATTTAGTTGAACCTTGTTTAGAGGACTTTTGTAATCAAGTCCCTTATAAAGTAACATGTTATATAAAGATCCTTTTCTATAATTGAATAAATCAGTTGAGAAAGTTTTGTAATTTAATCCCTAATAAAGTAATAAATTGCATAAAGATTCTTATAAAATTACACTTTAGCCCCTATAATAGGATTATTATAAAAAGACCTTTGGATTATTATTTAGTCCTTATAATAACTTTATTACATAAAGATTATTTATTAATTATGATAAGGTCTTGCCATAAGAGGTTTTATTGCATAAAAGTTTTGTTTGTATATTATACGGTTCATTTATGTGTTATTTAATTTATTTATATGCAAATAAAGAATTGCAAATCTATTATCATATCTCTAATAATGTATTCAATGCTATATTGAAGCTAGTGGATTTATTAGGTTCAAGAATAGCCACAGCATCCTGATATAGTAAATACTATATAAAGACTATAAAATAAAATATAATGGCATGTGAACAAAATTGCGATTAAGTTATAGAATAATTTGCTTTATCCATAGGAAGTGATTATTTTTATGATTTAATTAAAATAAGATGGTAATTTAGGTATTAAGGATAGAATTATTTTTAGACTCATCGGTATAGAAATTTACTATCTTTTGATATCTACGTTACTATCTTATTAATAAAGTATTAGTAAATTCTATGCATAATGTACCTCTACCCATAGAAAGATTAGAATTTACTACTATTAAAGTTAAATATAAAAAAATTATTTATTTTGGATAAAATTTAATTAGTCTTATTATTTGATAATAAAGTAAGCATGTATTATTTATAGTATTGATTCCCATAATTATTTATAGTAGCATAGAAAAATTTTCTTTCTTAATGGATTAAGTTTCTTGAAACAAAGAGAGTAAAACAGTGCTCACATTAGGATGTGCTGATCTTAATCTAATATATTGAGTTGATGAGATTTCACTACTTATGGATGAAAGTACATCATAACAAAAGAGCTTTTTAAGAATCGTGAGCCATTCAATGGATTCAGTTTGCTCTATAAAAAATTTAATTTAAAATGGTATATTAGAAGATCATGTCACAAGACTTATATTTTCATGTATGTTATAGAGTAGAAATCAGTAAGCTCTTAATGTAAAAGCCAGTATTCATGAGTAGATTATATAAATAAGAGACATTGCAGCATAGTTAATTTGATGTTAAAATTTTTATATTAGATACCTTTTTAGTCTACTTTATTCTCACTATTTTTTCATCAGATCAATTTCTTTAAGATCTTCTATAGTATACATAATGAGGAATAGATAATTAAAGAATTACTAACCAAATATATGTACAAGTAGAGAAGAGATTGAGTCAGGAAAAGATAAAGAGTGTGAACTTTGATTCACATTAAGTTAGTGAAAAAGTAGATAAAGAAAAGGGTATACCTAAGATATCAAAGACAGAAGAGAAAAAGCATTTATTGTGGCATTAGGTGAAGCATGCTTAAAGCTATCATATGCTTCTTTTGCAAAAAAAAGAGACACTTAAAAAAAAAGCTACATAAAGTATGAAAAGTGCCTATAAAAGAAAAATATCATTTACTATTATATATATTTTGAATCCAATTTTATGAATGTTCCTTATTCTACTTAATAAACTGACTCTAGTGCACTTGTGCACATTGCCATAAGTTATAAGACTTCCTATTAAGAAGGTTTTTGACTAAAAATGAATGGTCTGTTCTCATTAAAAAATAAAAAATATTTACTTATTAAGATAGTTAGATGCTATAGGATAGTCTTAGATGCTGAAGTAGATTTTTATTTTGAAAATATTTTTATGTTATGGCATCAAGAATAGAAAGAGTTATAAGATTAGTGAAGAAAATAATCTTAGTATTATCAAAATTTATGAATTTTATAATATGTGATAACTGTATAAAAATAAAGCAGATATACACATTTAAGGATGCCATGATGATTTAAAGAACTTTCAAAATCATTCACACTATTATATGTAGATCTTTTTTCTTTTTTTCATATTTAATAGAGAAAAGTATTTCATCATACTCATTGATGATTATGCATTTTATATATCTATACCTTTTATTTGATAAGACTGAAGTCTTTAAGGCCTATTAAAAAATTTGAAATAAAGATAGAAGGATAATCACAAAGAACAATTAAAGTAGCTAGATATAATAAAAGTGATGAGTATTATGGTAGATATACCAAGATGGAATAATAGCCAGGATCATTAGTAAAATTCTTAAAGGTATAAAGCACTATACTCTAGTACATAATACCTAGTACAATATTATTGAAAATATGTTCCAAAGTCAATCATCAACCTATTGATGGTTAGGATATATATTTGTAATTATATATGATTTATAAATTAATAAAAGTTATTTTAGCATTTTTCATCATAAATTCTTTTATCTTCTAATGAACTCCTGTATTGTAATGAAGTTCTTAGGACTATCTAGATTCGATAAAGGAGGATTTATCATTTAGTCCTTAAATAGTTCGTGACCAAATGATACGTTGTTACTCAAGATGATAATATTTATCGAGTATAGGTCGTTGTGTGCCATATAGGTTGGTTGTCCTCATAACCAAAGAGTGTTGAGATACTGATATGGCATGCAAGTGAGATGTATGGATATACCTGCACTAAATATGACCAATTTTGGAGCTTTTTCTTCTATCAAGATTCGCTTCGATGAAATATAGATATAAGTGTTCCTCCAATTTGAGATCACCATGGTGACTTTCAAGCAACTCACTGTGCTTTGATATCGAACTACCTGAATTTTTAATTCAGTGATGAAAAATTTCTGAACACAATCAAGTACTTGAAGAGTTAGTGCATGTATCAAGATGGGATTGACCACTCTTGATTTCAGGAGCTATATTTAATTATATTTTAATTTAGAAAAATCTTGATTAGGATAGTCTTAGTGAGGAGTCATGGGACTAATTGCTTTGAGATACGACATGAATGTATTTTCTAGGGTTGATAGTCTAATCCTGAATCATCTATTACACAAAGATCATAGGAATGAATTATATGGTAATCATATTCGCATAGGTTCTGAATGTTATGATTATGACTATTCGATCTATTCAGATATTGGGTACCATTACTAGATGGTCACTTCGATTAGTATAGAAATTAGTTTCTGTGCTACCGACTTAGATTTGAACCTATGGAGTCACACACACTAGAGATTTCTAACTAATCTGATGGTTGATGAAGAGTCCCACTTGATTAAAACTCTATAGTCAAGAGTTTCATTCGACTGGGACTCTTCGATCGGGAGTTCTACTGGGTTGGGACACTGAGTCTCAATGTTTGGGAGTCTGTGGTCAAGAGTCCCACTGGACTGAGACTCTTCGATCAAGAGTCCCACTGCTCTAGGACTCTGAGTTCTACATGTTCAAAACTCTATGATTGAGAGTTGGGACTCTATAATTATTAGTTTCACTTGTTTTGGATACCGGGATCAAGAGTCCCACTGGTTTGGGACTTTTCAATCAAGAGTTTCATTTTGATGAGACTCTATTGTTCGGACATCCACTAGATTTGGATTTTAAATTTATGAGAAGTTTTATTAGTGATTTGATCGCTAATTAACTTAATTTGATTATGTAATTATTTTTGGATCAAGTCTAATTGAATTGGGTTTAGTTGGGTTTGACTTGATTAGGTCACGAGTTGACCTAATCGCCGAGGAGGTTCAAACCCTGATTTGATCAGAGGTTTGGCTTGATCAATTTTTGATTTTATTAAATTTAATTAAGTCTAATTATGTTGGGTTTAATTTGATCTAATTGGGCCTAACCAATTTTGATTGGGTTGGTTCAATTGGTTGAAGTTTAAATTCAAAGACTAGTTTGACTAGTCTTCTCTTCCCATGCACCATATATGCCCCATGCTCCTTTGAATTTAATTTTATTCCCTTGTAAAGTTTCTCATGCTGATTAGAGGTCTCATGCCTAGGTCTCCCACGTTCCAAATGGAGAGGGATGGTTGGTTTCATTCAAAATTCAAAGGAGTTTGAATTTTAAAGGCTAACCACTCATGCACCATATAACTCCTTGTGCGCCCACTTTTTTTCATGAGAAAATATTTCTCATGAATGCTCTCCATGCACAAAACATTCCACGCCTTCCCTTCTCATGCCACTTATGGTTTGAAATAAATTGGTTGGCATTTGAATTCAAAACAAGTTTGAATTCAAATTGACAACCAACCCCTTCTTATCCTCTCATGCATACTCTCCACGTTTTGGCACAAAATTAAATAGCAGGAATTTTGGGATGTGAGAGATCTGATCTAAGAATAGAGGGAAGACTTTCATGAGTCTCCTTCTACATGAGAAAAAAGTTTAAAAAAATCTCGTGAGGAGAAAAACCAGAGAAAGACTAGCGCAGGGTTTTAGGGTGCATTTGACCTAGGGTTTTAGAACTTGGGGTTCGAGAATTATTTAGGTGAGCTACGAATATCCTGAGCCCACCAAATTTTAGGAAGAGCCTCCTTTGTCTCTCTACTATGTCTACCAGCAATCCAGAGAATCTGTGAAGCCCATAGATGAAGATCAAAGTTTTTTAATTGAAATAGCCCTTGAAAGACTTTGGTGTCCAGTTAGAACTTGCGGGGAGCCGATCAAGATGAGAAGCTCGTGTGGATGATCCATGGAGGCCAGATATTTGTGTAGCTGTATCATGACCGATGGACCTCCTCGACGATGATTAGATCATGATGATCGACTATCCATCAAAAGATATTATGTTTTGAACATATAGATGTAGTAAATAGTTCACCACACTATTTTAATTTTTCAGATTTGATATATATGCATTTATGTCATATTTAGATTCTTAGTATAAGATTTATTTTTGATATGATCAGTAATTAATTAATTATATTAATTAATTTTTTACTATATTTTAGCTATTTTTAAAAAATTTTTTGAAAGTAGCACTGTTAACCCTGCACTGCATCCTTCAAATGGTATCAAAGCACTGGTTTGCTAAACATGATATGCTTGCATGTTTAGATTGATAATTTAGATTTGATCTAAATATTAATCTAATAATCTAATTAATTAGATATGAAAATTAAAATCAATATTGCATGAACTGAAGGTTGCTCTATTGTAGGGTTTATCCCCTACAGTGAAAAGATTATCCTGGTATGTTGCTGATCTAAATAGTTAATCATAAAATCTTAGACCTGATCTAATATTTTTATGATTTGATTAAATTAGGCTTTAATTTGATTTTTGATCATGAATGCATGTTTAGATAGGATCTAAAGTTTGATTCATGATGTAGTATACATTGTTTCAGATTAAACCCTACAACTAATATTATTTATAAATTGAGCCGATTTAATTTTAAAGTGAGTCGGCTCAATTGGTGAATAATATTAAGTTATAAAGAATCTTTCAAAATTTAAAAATATTTTCAAAGTGCCAAACCCTACCCTCAACCCAAAAACTTAATTGAGAATTAAGTAAAATGAATTAGGATCTAGAATTATGAATTAAAGATCCTAAGTCATTAATCATAAAATATGGGCTATTGCGTTAGTTGAATTAGGTCCATTAATTAGGTTAGACCAAAGATTAGTTAGAGAATGGATTAAATTAGAGTAATTGATCGAATCTAGTTAAATGTTAATTTAGATTAGGTCAAGGACTAAATAGACTTAATTACAATAGTTGTAGTTGGTCAAGTTCATACCTTTAATGAGGATCAAATGGACTTGATTCATGGCTACACGATCGAACCCATAATTACTAGGTTGGTCAAGTTGAAACTAATAAGCGGAATGGTGTCTAAGATAAGTCTGATAGTTTGATCAGTAGTTTTTAATCGAGAGCTACTCATATTGATTCAGTCTTTAACGAGTTAATGGCATATCCCTTCCACTGATCTCACTTACCTAGCCATCCTGGTGAGTTAGATTTTGATTGGATCACTTGGTGATTTAGGCTCATCCATCTCAATTAGGTAAGTCTGACTGATTTAGGTGCTCCTAATGCCAGCTTAGATTAGATTCTTTTTTATCTGACTTGGTGAAGTCAGTGGAAGGATCAAAATTAGCTCATTTTCTTAAATAAGTTAACTAAATTTTCTAAAATTATTAGATCCTTAAAATTAAAATAGTTATATAGATAACTAAATTATTGCCTCCCATTTAGTTGAGTGATAATGGGTTCATTAATTTAATAATCACTGGAGGCCCAAAGGCCTGGTGCTTATTGATTAATAATATTATCATTCATAAAATGATGATTTGGTTAAGTCTTTCTGATGGTGGTTAGGTTGGTCGACCAAAGTTGGGCCTGATCATTTATTGATTAGATAAGACCAAATGTAGTCATGTTAATAGTTGGACCTAATCGAATTTTTTTAGTGGAGGCCAAAGCCTACTGATTAGATCTTCGGAGCAAAAAAAAATTATTTAGAGAAATAATTGATTTTGAACCTACCCATAGGTGCACATGGGTTGACCAACCAAAGTTGGGCTCATGCATAGTCTGTGTCGATTCTAGTACTCACTAAAGAATTAAATTAATTTCTCGAACTAAAGGTAGAGGCTACCAATTCGAATAAAATAGTGAAAGAATCTTTAGACTAAAGTCCAAATCTTTAGGATAACTGATTCATATACTAATTAAATTTGATTTTTTTTCTTTTTGTGCAGAAATGGCGACTAACCTGTCACTCCGGTTATTGTTAGATAATGATAAATTAATGGGATCCAACTTTAATAGCTAGTATCATAAGTTGAAAATCGTCCTAGAGCATGAGCGGATTCTTTATGTCATAACGGATCCAGCACCTGAGGAGCCAGCTCTGGATGCTAGAGGAGAGGTCCGAAATACTTATCATATGTGGCTTAATGATCGCACCACCATTCGGTGTATAATGCTGATGGCAATGAACGATAAGTTCAGCCGTAGATCAAAAATGCTCAACCACAGGAGATGCTTCAAATGTTGAATGACTCCTTTAGCACGCTTGACGATGTTGAAAGGCACAAAATAAGTTATGCCATTTTTAATACTCGAATGAGGGATGGGACCTCAATCACCAATAAGATATTGTACATGATTGAGATGATTGAGCACCTTAGCAAGCTGGGCTTTTTCCTACATGAGTAGCTTGGTAAGGATGCAATCCTTAATTCCTTGCCCAAGTCTTTTCTCTCCTTCCTAACTCATTTTAGAATGACGAAGCCTGCAGTCAACTACCACGATTTGTTGGGATTGCTGCAGAACTTTGAGAAGGATCATCAACTCCATAAGAAGATAGTGAATATAGTGGGAGGGTATTCTTCTGGTCATCGACTCTTTAAGAAAGAAAAGAAGAACAAGAAGGTGCGACTAAATGCCAGGACAACTTCATAGGATCGGACCAAGAAGCATAAGCCCGACTAGAGCTAGACGGAGTGCTTCTTCTGTAAGAAGCAGGAGCACTGAAAGAGGAACTATCCTCTATACATTGCCTCCCTGGATTCGAATAGGTCGAGGAGGAAGCAAGTGGTTGCTGGAAAAGATAATTATATGATAACATCTTACAATTTTTTTTATTTGATTCTACTGCCTGGATATTAGATACTGAAAGCTCTTATTATATTTATAATTCTATGCAGGGCTTGCAGATTAGTAGGAGATTTGATCAAGGTGAGAGGTTCCTGAACGTTGGAGATGGAAGACAAGTTCTAATTCTAGCTTTAGGAATCATGAACCTTGTAATCAATTCAAATAAAGTTATTCTTAATGAATGTCATTATTGTCCAACCTTTTTATTGAATATCATTTCTGTAGGCCTTTTAGCCATGAATGATTTTAAAATATCAATAAAAAAAAATTTTGTAATATCATTTTGAATGGTGTTAGAATTTTTATTAGATAATTGAATAACAAATTTATTTATTATCTATGTTTGTTAACTTGGTTCAATTCTTCGGTAAATATTTTAGAATTAGTGATGTGTCTGATGTCTACCTTTGGCATTGTAGGCTAGGTCATATTAATAAGAATAGAATTAACAGATTAGCTCAAGAAGGAATTCTTGAGGTTAGTGATTGTGAATCACTTTCGACTTATGAGTCCTGTCTTCTTGGTAAGATGACCAAGTTATCTTACTAAAAAAAATGAACGAGCTACTGAACTCTTGAGTCTAGTACATTCAAATGTATGTGAACCCATGAGCTCAAGTGTCAAAGGTGGATACTTCTACTTCATAACCTTTATAGAGGACCTGTCTACGTATGGGTACATCTATTTAATAAAGCATAAGTTGGAGTCGTTTGAAATGTTCAAACTATTCCAAAATGAGGTAGAGAAGCAAACTGAAAAGAGTATTAAAATTCTTTGATCTGACCGAGGGGGTGAGTACCTTTCTAATGAGTTTCTGACATATTTAGGAGAGAATGAGATTCTCTCCCAATGGACTCCTTCTAGAATACCACAACATAATGGTGTGTCTGAAAGGAGGAATCGGATCCTGTTGGACATAGTTCGATCCATGATGGGGTTTGCTGGTTTGTTGATCTTTCTATGGAGATACGCGCTTGAGTCAGGTTGTTACATTCTAAATAGAGTTTCAAGTAAATCTGTTAATAAAACACTATATGAGATATGGATAGAACGTAAGTCAGTACTCTCACACTTTAGGGTTTGGGGGTGTCCAGCTTATGTCAAATATTTAATGACAGACAAGCTTGGACCTAAGTCTGTTAAGTATAGTTTTGTAGACTATCCAAAAAAAAATCAAAGGATATTACTTCTACTTTGCTGATGAGCAAAAAGTATTTATCAGTCTTAAGGCAGTCTTTTTAGAAAAGAAGTTCTTTGGTGAAGAAACTAATGCCTCTAAGATCGAACTTGATGAAGTACGATAGATAGAAGAATAGACATAAGTTGTTGAACCTGAGCTGGATCTGATTAGGTCAGATCCAGAACCCATTGTAGATGCACCCTTAAGGTGATCTAGTAGAATACCACATCAACCAGATAGATACTATGGTTTCTTATTCCGGGATGGAGATCCTATTGAACTCGATGAGAATGATCAGGACCTGATCACCTATATAGATGCAATGCAGAGATCTAACTCTGAGAAATGGCTTGAGACCATGAAATCCAAAATAGAATTCATGAAGGTCAACGATGTATGGACATTGCTTGATGAGATGTAAGTGGATCTTCAAAAGGAAAAGAGATACAGACGGAAAGGTAGAGACCTATAAAGTCCGTCTGATTGTTAAGAGGTATCATCAACGTTATGGTATTGACTATGATGAGATGTTCTCTCCTATGGTAATGCTCAAATCTATTCGGATTATGCTTGCCATTGCTACTTATCTAGACTATGAAATCTGATAGATGGATATGAAAATAGCTTTCTTAAATGGAGAGCTGGATGAAGAGGTGTATATGATACAGCCTGAAGGATTCACATTCATAGATGAGTCTAAAGTATGTAGGATTTAAAGATCTATTTATGAACAGAAGCAGACATCTTGGAGCTGGAACATACGATTTGATAGAATAATCAAAATGTATGGCTTTGTTAAGAACGAAGAGGAGCCCTGCATATACAAGTGGGCTAATGGTTCAGCAATAGTATTTCTAGTATTGTATGTTGATGATATTCTATTAATCGAAAATAATATCCCTACATTATAAGGAATAAAGATCTGACTGTCATCATAGTTCTCTATGAAAGATCTGAGAGAAGTTTCCTACATCCTAGGGATGAAGATCTATAGAGATAGATCTAAAAGGTTGCTTAGATTATTTCAGTCTACGTACATTGACACTGTGCTGAAATAGTTCAGCATGGAGAATTCCAAAAAAGGCTATCTACCGATAGATCATGGAATTTCTCTTTCAAAGAGGGATTGTTCGACAACACTTTTAGAAAGAGAGAGTATAAGTAGAATACCATATGCTTCGATAGTGGGTTCTATAATGTATGCTATGATATGTATGCGATCAAATGTGGCATACTCACTAGGGATAGTGAGTAGATACCAATCTGATCCAGGGAAGAGCCACTGGAAGGTTGTTAAAATCATTCTAAAGTATTTGAGAAATACTAAGGACCAGTGGCTTGTATATAGTGAATCAGACTTGAAACTTGTGGGATTCACAGACTTCAATTTTCAGTCTGATCATGATGATAGTAAGAGTGTGTCGGAATATATATTCACCCTTAATAATGGAGCCGTCTGCTGGAAGAGTTTCAAGCAGCTCATAGTAGCTGATTTAGTTTACGAGGTGGAGTATGTCACTACATTAGATGCTGCCAAAAAAGCAGTGTGGTTGAAAAAATTTATCATCGAGCTTGAAGTAGCATCCTCCTTTGATGGTCCAATTCTGCTCTATAGCGATAGCTCTAGAGCCATTGCTCAAGCAAAGGAATCAAAGGCACACCAGCGGACGAAGCATATTGTTTACCGCTACCATCTTGTCTGAGAGATTATGGATCGAGGTGATGTCGACCTTCAGAAAATTGATGGAAAGGAAAACATGGCCGACGCATTCACTAAAGTTATTGTGGAGGAGTTCAACAACTTCAAGTCAAAGATAGGTATTAAATACTACATCGATTGGCTTTAGTCAAAGTGGAAGATTGTTGGAAATATGTTCCAAAGCTAATCATTAGCCTATTGATGGTTGGGGTATACATTTGTAATTGTATATGAGTTATAAATTAATAAAAATTATTTTGATATCTTTTATCATAAATTCTGTTATCTTCTAATGAACTTCTGTATTGTGATGAAGTTCTTAGGACTATCTAGATTCGACAAAGAAGGATTTATCATTTAGTCCTTAAATAGTTCATGACCAAATGATACATTATTACTCAAGATGATAATGTTTATCGAGTATAGATCGTTGTGTACCATATAGATTGATTATCCTCATAACTAAGGAGTATTGAGATACTGGTATGGCATACAAGTGAGATATATGGCTACATCTGCACTGAATGTGACCAACTCTAGAGTTTTTTCTATCAAGATTAGCTTCGATGGAATATGGGTATAAGTGTCCCTCCGATCTGAGATCACCATGGTGACTTTCAAGCAACTCACTATGCTTTGATGTCGGACTACCTAAATTTCTAACTCAGTGATGGAACATTTCTAGGCACAGTCAAGTACTTGAGGAGTCAGTGCATGTAACAAGATGAGATTGACCACTTTTGATTTCAGGAGCTATGTTCAATTATATTTTAATTTAGCAAAATCTTGGCCTGGGTAGTCTTAGTGAGGAGTCATAGAACTAATTATTTTGAGATATGACATGAATATATTTTCTAGAATTGACAGTCTAACCTTGAATCATCTATTACACAAAGGTCATAGGGATGAATTATATGATAACCATATTCGCATAGGTTCTGAATATTACGATTGTGACTATTCGACCTATCTAAATGTCAGGTATCATTACTAGATGGTCATTTCGATTAGTACAAAAATTAATTTCTATGCTACCAACTTAGGTTCGGACCTGTGGAGTCACAGACACTAGAGGTTCCTACCTAATCTGATGGTTGATGAAGAGTCCCACTCGACTGAAACTCTATGGTCAAGAGTCCCACTCGATTGGGACTCTTCGATCGGGAGTCCTATTAGGTTGGGACACTGAGTCTCAATGTCTAGGAGTCTATGGTCAAGTGTCCTACTAGACTGAAACTCTTCGACCAAGAGTCTCACAGTTTTAGAACTTTGAGTCCTACATGTCTGAAACTTTGTGATTGAGAGTTGAGACTATATAATCATTAGTTCCACTTGTTTCGGACATCGGGATCAAGAATCCCATTGGTTTGGGATTCTTTGATCAAGAGTTTTATTTTGATGAAACTCTATTGTCCGATCACCCACCAGATTTAGATTCTAAATTTATGAGAGATTTTATTAGTGATTTGATCATTAATTAATTCAATTTGATTGAGTAGTTATTTTTGGATCAAGTCCAATTGAATTGGGTTCAGTTGGGTTTGATCCGATTAGGTCATGAGTTGACTTAATCGTCGAGAAGGTTCGAACTCTGATTTGATTAAAGATTGGACTTGATCAATTTTTGATTTTATTAAAATTTAATTAAGCCTAATTATGTTAGATTTAATTTGATCTAATTGGGCCTAACCAATTTTGATTGGGTTGGTTCAATTGGTTGAAATTTAAATTCAAAGACTAGTTTGACTAGTCTTCTCTTCCCATGCACCACATATGCCCCACACCCCTTTGAATTTAATTTTATTCTCTTGTAAAGTTTTCCATGCTGATTAGAGGTCTCATGCCTAGGTCTCCCATGTTTCAAATGGAGAGGGATGGTTGGTTTCATTCAAAATTCAAAGGAGTTTGAATTTTAAAGGCTAACCACTCATGCACCACATCACTACTTATGTGCCCACTTTTTTTCACGAGAAAATATTTTTTGTGAATGCTCTCCATGCACAAAACATTCCATGCCTTCCCTTCTCATGCCACTTATGGTTTGAAACAAATTGGTTGGCATTTGAATTTAAAACAAGTTTGAATTCAAATTGACAACCAACCCCTTCTTATCCTCTCACGCATACTCTCCATGTTTTGGCACAAAAATAAATAGGAGGAATTTTGGGATGTGAGAGATCTGATATGAGAATAGAGAGAAGACTTTTGTGAGTCTCCTTCTACATGAGAAAAAGTTTAAAAAAATCGTATGGGGAGAATACCCAGAGAAAGACTAGCGTAGGGTTTCAGGGTGCATTTGACCTAGGGTTTTAGAACCTGGGATTTAGGAATTATTTAGATGAGCTACGAATATCATGAGCCCACCAAATTTTAGGAAGAGCCTCTTCTATCTCTCTACTACATCTACCAATAATTTAAAGCATCCATGAAACCCGTAGATGAAGATCGAAGTCATTCGATCGAAACAGCTCCTAAAAGACTTTGGTGTCGAGCTAGCACTCGTGGGTAGCCGATCAAGATCAGGAGCCTCATGTGGATGATTCATAGAGGCCAGACATCTATATGACTGCATCATGACCAGCAGACCTCCTCGACGATGATCAGATCATGGTGATTGACTATCCGTCAAAAGATATTATGTTCTGAATACATAGATGTGTAAATAGTTTATTGCACTATTTTAATTTTTTAGATCCTTAGTGTAGAATTTATTTCAGATATGATCAATAATTAATTAATTAAATTAATTAATTTTTTACTATATTTTAGCTATTTTTGAAAAAGTTTTCGAAAGTAGCACCGTTAATCCTGCACTGCATCGTTTAAACATGTCAAAATGGTGTTAGCTGAAGCTAAGATTTATAACCTACAAGAAAGAATATTTAATCTCAAAACAACTAATAATTTTTTATTGGTTATCTGAAGAGATTAAAAGGGTATAGATTTTATTATTCATCTCGCACATCACAAATGATAGAAAATTAATAAAATTAGATTCTAGAGATTGACATGTTTAGTGAGAGTGGAGGTCTTTAAGATATTATCTTAAGAAAATACTAAGCCTATAAAGTAGACGAAAGTAATGATTTTATTGTTATTCTTTGAAATAATATTCAGAAGAAATCATTACTTCATTAAGTTCTACTCTATAAGGTTTCTATTACTAAAGAAATAACTGTCTAACGACCGCCAAAAGAAGATCAATGGATAATTCTCTAGAGATCTATTAAAGTAAGAAAATCTGCTATACCATAAAAAATCTGCTATGGTTAATATGGGCAAAAAAGTTGATAATCTTGAAATGTTCTTATAAGCCATGAGTGGTGTGAACACTTTGCAATGGCTGGATGCCATAAAAAAAGAGGTGGGCTTTATGGATAACATCCATATTTAAAAATAAGGTTAAATGATATAAAGTTAGACTTATAGTAAAGGAATCTACATAAAAGAAAGTATTGACTATTCCTTTAGAATTGTCATGATCTTAGTAGTTTATTTTGACCTAAAGCTACATCAGATGGTTGTAAGAATAATCTTTTTTAACAGTGATTTAGAGGAAGAGATCTATATAGTACAACACATTAGAAATTTTATAGTCAATGGATAAAGGCATATGGTTTGTAGATTAAAAAAAATTAATTATGAACTTAAATAGACTTTCACACTACGATATCTAGATTTTAATTGGATTATCATTATTTTTGGGTTTAAAACAAATTCTATATACTCAAAGGTCAATAGGAGTAAATTCATAGCATTCTACTTACCAATAGTAATTAAGTTCATTTAAGAAAATCAAATAGTTTCTATTTTTAAATTTTGAAATATAAGATATAGATGAAGCCATTTAAGTTATCGGCATTTAGACCTGTTGAGATAAATCCTTAAGGCTACTTGAACTATCTTAAAGGACTTACATTTTTAAAGTACTAAATTTGGAATAAAAAAGTATTTCTCTAGGTATGTTCATAATATAAAGGATGATAAATTTAATAAAACTCAATATCCAGGAATTAAGATAAAAATAAAAAAAATAAGGTTCATAACCTATGTATATGATGTTGGGAGCCTATGCGCATGTTCATATGGGTGCAGATATTGTTGCATCAATGTTTGTATATTATTAACATGATCCAGAATTGGAGCATAGAAAAGTTGCAAAGAAAGTCATGCATTACCTGTAGGGTATAAAAGTTTATATGTTCACATACAGTCGGTCTGATCATCATGAAGTAATAGGCTATTAGGATTCAAACTTTGCTGGACCAATAGTAGAAAGTCTATTATTGAGATATCTTTCTACCTACAGGAGGTGCTATGTCATGGATGTATATAAAATAAGGTCTTGTTTACTACATGCATTATGGAAGTAGAGTATGTAGCCTATAAGAGATTTCCTCACAAGCTATAAGGTTGTAGAATTTTATTATACTACTTAAAGTTGTTTACTCTATTAGCAGACTGATAAAAATATTCCGTGATAATATTTTTGCAAGTAAGATTCTCTTATAGTATGAAGAGTGCAAGCACCGGCAGGAATATTGGTGTTGAGTACTTGGCTCTTCATGAGAGAATAAAGGATATAATATCTATTAAACATATCATATAGAGCTGATAATTATAGATCTACTGACTGAAGGACTTATTCCTAGGATTTTAAGAGTCAAATGGATCATATAGGGATATAGTTTATTTAGTAGTTGATGTGTATTGAATACTATGCATAAAGTCATCACATTGGATTTTGTAATTCAGTTTATTTTATGTTGATCAACTATTTACTATATGATATAAAGTTGATCAAGGAATAGACATAAAGTTTCGTCTATTCATAAAGCTAAAGTTCCATATAAAGAACTCGATTATGAGGTGTCATTAGTATTGTAATACATGAAAGATCATGTGTTGTTTGATAATACATTTGCGGCAATAATTCACACTGATAATTATTTTATGATCAAATATATAGTATATATTCTATGGAAGAATTAAGTTTCTTAAATGTGGCCACATCAATTTTTTAACTATCAAATCTAGATAAAATTTTATTAAAAATTTTTAAAATATTTTAAATAATTAAAACAAATTTGCTTGTGTTAGGTTAGGCCAAGTGAAAAAATGTTGTGATTTCTCTAATTAGACCTATTTGGATGTAGCCCACACTAACATGCATCGAAATTTATTTTATATATTTTAATTAATCTGGACTTTGACTAAATATAAATCTTCGATTAAATGATAGAGATATATTAGATGGTTTGATAAAGTTAAGCTCTACCCAAACATCGTGGATAATATCTATCTTGCAGTCTTTACGATTGATCTAGTTACTGTCTTTGATGAGTAAGGCACGTTATAAGTAGATACTTACGAACTTGGTCCCTTAATCATCCGAGAGCTTGTGAGATCCTCTCTATCGGGTATATTTGGAATAGCGTTAGAAAAACTAAGTTCGTGAGAAGTATACTCTCTTATGATCATAGGTTGTAGCTCGTTGCAGTTACAAGCTTTGAATCGAGGATTTATTCAGGACTTGAACAACAATGGCTAGAGGTATGATTTTTCTCCATTCAAACTTATGATTTCCTACAGTTTCAACTAAGATATTTTTCTTTAGCATCACAATTCATATGATACACTATTTTCCTGGTTCATAGAATAGGTAAGATGTGTATCATATTTGTGACGAACAAATATCATTTCACTTTCAAAGAATCTGGCATCATTGTAGATTTCTATTTCAATTGTTATGTAAAATGTGCAGTATATATATATATATATATATATATATATATATATATATATATATATATATATATATATATATATATATATGCTTTTGGGTTTTTATTGCACGAACTTTCACAACACGGTTATTTCAAATATACTAGCTCATACGATGAAAACTAAATGCCAATGTAACTTGCAAATTAATGGCTCAGTGCTGGTGTTGTTCCCGTGCTGCTGGTACCGTAGGATGTTCATAGAGTAGCAGGGTTTGCTAAAAAAATCATACAGATGGTTTGCCTTAATTTCTCAAGCGACTAGTTACGCAATATTTAGATAAGATTAATGTTGAACATACACTAGTGAAAATTTATGTTCAAATAAGGCAAGTAGATGCATGCAATCGAAGGTGACTGAATTAACTTCCCCCAACATAACATGCATAAATGCTTGCTAAGTTGTAAAATGTTCCGCATATATTTGTTGTACCTATTTTACCATGAAATAAGAGTTCTATAATGCAACGTTTTCTAATGTCTTTGAATGGATTCATTACGCACACAGCAAGCAATCAAGAATTTTTAACAAATACTTTAATATGATGAGCTATGTATGAAATCATATTGGACCCCTATTTCACATTTTCTGGAGTTTGGTGGTAATGGATGTCTAAAATTAAAACAATATCAAGATATTCCTTTCAGTTTGTTTATTCTAAAATAGAAATGGATTAATGATTTATGTTTGTTCAAGTAAGACGTATAATAATCATGATCCAGTCCTGAGTTCATGCTGGAGATTTTGGATTTAAACTGAAGTGGACATGGTTGGATTAGTTTCGTCTCTGCTCAGTTTGGTTTGACATGTGCAGATTGAGTCAACCATTTTGTTTTTCCTATTTCTGCGGAAAAATCAACACTTTCTGTACCATATCACCTTTAAGCAGAAGTATTCTTCAACAGTCTTCTACATGATCGTCATACATTCTTGGTTGTGTATTTGTGGTTTCGATCAGCCCGTCAGATCATATATGCTGATAAATTTCTTTGGCATGATTCGGCCCCTTAATTTTTTATTAGTATGCTAGCGGGGTTACCTAAACTTCGAACGAAAATAATAATAATAATCGTAAGCTATTAGTATTTTTTTTAATTATAAGATTAAAATATGAAAATGAAAAATATATCTTTCAATTAATTTATAAATAATAATATAATTAAATTAATCTAAAATATTATATCTAAAAATTAATTCTATGCAATTGCACGGTCCACTGGAAAAAAAAATTCTAATTACTCCATAATAATAAAAAGAATTGATTATAAATCTCATCTATACAATAGAAAAATAAATTGATAAATTAATTCATGAATGTCAATATAAATTTATACCTATAAACTAATCAACAAAGTGTCAATCATCCTTTAAAAAAAATAAAAAAATATATGGAAACAAAAAAGAAGCAACTACAACAGGAATTTTACAATAGTATTAGAAAAAAATATAGAAACTAATTTTATAAAAAAAAATTTAATAATATTGCTAAAATAATGCATTGAGTAAAAGAAGCTTTTGTTTAAAAAAAAAATGGTATAAATGTTCTATGTAGATGTTTGCAATAAAAATTGAAAGGTATTGATTTTATGCATGTTAATCGCATACAAATTATGTACATCTTAGGACTTTTTAAAGTCCCCCCATACAATCCTCTTCCTTATTCTCCCACATCTTACCCCGGCCCCAACCCTTAGACCACTTTTCATTCCCACCCTCCTCACCTACAACTATGGAGCAAATGGCCGAATACCATGATGTTTGGGTCCCCTCCGTCCACATTGCTACATGGATCACAATGATGCATGTTCCCTTCCTCTTCCCTTTCCCCATCCCCATCTTCGTTCTCTCTTTCGAGCTCTCTTTCCCATCATCTCTTTCTTCTCTTATTGTCTTTAGACAGATTCGAAGAGAAATTATCCTCTTAATTCGAATAGACTGAATAAAAAAATCAATAAAAAATTACTGACCAAGATTGTTATATGATAATATCTTGCAATTTTTCTATTTGTGATACATCCATCTGGATATTAGATACTGAAAGACCAGTTCATATATGCAATTCATTGTATTAACTTCAAATTGATAGAAAATTTAAGAACAATGATGGATTCCTAAATATTGAAAATGGAAGGAATGTTCCCATCCTAGAATTGAAAACTCTTGAGCTTGTTTCAAAATAAATAATGTCGTTTTAAGTGACTATCACTATTGTCCATCTTTTATGATGAACATAATATCTGTCAGACTTTTGGTCCATAATGGTTATTATTTATCAATAAAAAAATATTATGATATTTTTATGAATAATATTATAATAATGCGAGGATAATTAAAAAATAATATTTATATTTTATCATAGTCTATTAGTATAGTATAAATAAGAATAGGATCAATAGGTTAGTCAAGGAGCGTATCCTTGACATCGATGATTGTAAATCATTGACTACGTGTGAGTCCTGCCTTCTTGGTAAAATAACCAAATTATTTTTTACTAGAAAAGATGAACGAGATAGTGATCTTCTGGATCTAGTACATAGTGATGTATATGGATCTATGAACACATGTGCCAGAGGTGGGTATTACTACTTTATTACATTTAGTGACGACCTATTTAGATATAGGTACGTCTATCTTATAAAGAATAAATCTAATTTACTTGAAATGTTCAAATGATATTATAATGAGATAGAAAAATAATTTGGAAACAGTATTAAATATCTTCGGTCGGACCAAGGAGGTAAATACCTTTCTAATGAATTTCTAACATATTTATGAGAGAATAAAATTCTCTCATAATGAATCCCTCCTATAATACCACAGTATAATGGTGTGTCTGAGAGGAGAAATCGGATGCTGTTAGACATGGTTTGATCCATGATGGAGTTTGCAAGTCTGCCAATTTTTTTTTGAAATTATGCACTTGAGACTACTTATTATATTTTGAATAATATTCTGAGCAAGTTTGTTGCAAAAACTCCATATGAGATTTGGACTGGACATAGGCCGACATTTTCTCACCTTAGGATTTGGGGATGTCTGGCTTATGTCAAATATTTGCAAGCCAAAAAGCTTGGATCTAGGTCCGATAAATGCTTATTCATAGGATACTCCAAAAAACTAGGGGTTATTACTTCTATCTTGCTGAAGAGCAAAAGATGTTCATTAGCATAGGATAGTCTTTTTGGAAAAAAAATTCCTTAGGAAAGGAATTGCTGCCTTTAATGTTGAACTTAGTGAAGTTCGATAGGTGGAAGAATCGACACATTCTAAAAAACCTATAGAACTGTATTTGATAAGATTAAACCGAAAGCCCATTGTAGAGGCATCCTTGAGGAGATCCGGTAGAGTATCACATCAGCCGAACAGATATTATAATTTTTTGGTCCGGGATAGTGATCCTATTGAACTCGATGAGAATAATGAGGATCCGATCACCTACATGGATACCATGCAGAGGTCTGACTCTAATAAATAGCTAGAAGCCATGAAGTCTGAAATGAAGTCCATGAAGATCAATAGTGTATGGATACTAGTTGATCCACATAAAGGGATAAAATCCATTGGATATAAGTAAATTTTCAAAAGAAAAAGGAGCACAGACAGGAAGGTGGAGACCTATAAAATCCATTTGGTTACCAAAGAATATCGTCAGCATGCTGACTATGATAAAACATTTTTCTCGATGGTAATGCTTAAGTTTATTTGGATTATTCTTGCTATAACAGCATACCTGAACTATGAGATATGGCAAATGGATGTGAAGACGACCTTCCTAAATGAAAAATTGGATGAAGAGGTATATATGATACAGCTTGAGGGGTTTATATCCATAGATGAGTTTAAGGTGTGCAAGTTTTAAAGATCCATCTATGGATTGAAGCAGGCATCTCGGAGTTAGAATATACATTTTGATAAGATGATCAGAATATATGGTTTCATTAAGAACAGAGAGGAACCCTACATGTATAAATGGGCTAATAGTTCTTTAGTAGTATTTCTTGTATTATATGTGGATGATATTCTCTTAATCGGAAATGACATTCCTGCATTGCAGGAAATAAATGTTTGGCTGTCATCTCAATTCTCTATAAAAGACTCGAAAAAAGCTTTCTACATCATAGTGATGAAGATCTATAAAGATAAATCTAAAAGATTGCTTGGGTTATCCCAGTCCACGTACAACGATACCATGCTAAAGCGATTCAGTATGGCAAATTTCAAGAAATGCTATCTTTCGATAGGCTATGGAATTACTCTCTTAAAGAGAGATGGTCCGACAACTCTTCAAGAGAGAGAGCGTATGAGTAGAATACCATATGCTTCGATAGTGGGTTCTATTATGTACGTCATGACATGTACGAGATCAGATATGATGTACTCACTAGAGATAGTGAGTAGGTACCAATCTGATCCAGGTGAGAATCTCTAGAAAGTTGTAAAAGCATTTCTAAAGTATTTAAGAAATACTAAGGATTAGTGGCTTATTTATGGAGATGATAACTTGAAACTTATGAGATGCACTGATTTCAATTTTCAGTCAGATCATGAAGATAGTAAGAGTATGTTAGGTTATATATTTACCCTAAATGATAGAACGGTCTACTAGAAGAGTTTCAAGCAGCACATTATGGTCGATTCTATATACGATGTGGAGTATATCGTGGCATCCGATGCTGCGAAGGAAGCTGTGTGGCTGTAAAAGTTTATCGATGAGCTGGGAGCGGCATCCTCCTTAGATGGTCTAGTTCTGCTTTACTGTGACAGCACTGAAGCCATAGCTCAAGGAAAGAAGTCGAAGGCACATCAACGTACCAAGCACAGTTTGCATCACTACCATATTGTACGAGAGATCCTTGAACAAGGTGATGTTGACCTTCAAAAGATCAACAAAAAAGACAACATGGCCGATCCATTTACTAAAGCCCTTAAAATCAAAGAGTTTGACAATCATAAATGGAAGATGGGTATTTGATACTATTCTAAATGGCTTTAGTCTAAGTGAGAGTTGTTGGATATTGTATTTCAAAGCCAATCATCTAGATTATAGATGGTTGAGCTGATTGTAAATTATAATTAAATTATTAATGAATGAAATTATTATTCTGACTTTTTCATCACTTTTGTACATCTTTTTTTTATGAACTCTTCTGTGATAAAGTCCTTAAGACTATTTAAATTCGACAAAGAAAGATTTGTCATTTAGTCCTTCAACCTATTCGCGATCAAATGATACATTGTTATCTAGAATGATAAAATTTATCGAGTGTAGATCATTGTGTAACATATACATTGGTTATCCTTTTAACCAAGAAGTTTGGAGATACTGGTATGGCATACAGGTGAAGTATAGGGATATATTTTACTAAACATAATCCTACTACGAGGCTCTCTGCTGTCAAGAGTTGCTCGCGAAGGTATGGGTATGTGTCCCTTAGACCTAAGATCACCATGGTGACTTACAAGCAACTCATTGCACTTTGGTATCGGACTATCTGAATTTTTAATTCAGTGATGAAAGGTTATCGGATGCAGTCAAGTACTTATTTAGTTAGTGCGTGAGTCAATATGAGATTGATCCCTTCAAGTATTGGAGCAAATGCATCACTATATTTCAATTAAGCAAAATCTCGATCGGGATAGTCCATACGATGGATTTTGAATTTTAAAATATAATGTAGATGATTTTTTCAAGATTAACAGTTAAATCCTAGGTTGTCTTTTGAGCATTGAGATCAAGAGGATGAATTATATGATAATCATATGCCATAGGTTCAAAGATGTTGCATTACGACTATTCGACCTATCCGGACATTGGGTACCATCGCTAGATGGTCATACCAATTGATACAAAAATTAGTTTCTATGCTACTAGCTTAGTGCTCAAACCTATGAGGTCACACATAATATGAGTTCCTACCTGATCTGATGGCTGATCAAGAGTCATAATAGTTTGGAACTCTATAGTCAAGAGTCCCATTGGACTGGAACTCTATGACTAAGAGTTCCATTGGATGGAAACTCTGTCTTCTCGAGTCCCACTGGACTGAAACTCTGATATTATTTGAGAATTAATTAGTAATTAGATTGCTGATTAGCTTAATTTGATTGAGCGATTAGGATTCGATCAAATCTAATTGAATTAAATTCGATTGGGTTTGACTTGATTAGGTTATAAGATGATCTAATCACTATAGAAGATTGGATCCTGATTTGATCAGGAGTTGGACTCAATTAATTTTTAATTTGATTAGATTTTAATTGAGTTGGATTGAGCCTAATTTGATTGGATTTATCCTAGTCTAATTGGGTTTGGACAAATTGATTTTGATGAAACCAATTTGAACTAGTCAAATTAGATTCAAATTCCTCCCGTGCCTTAACTTTTTGACCCACATCATTCTTCATGCATATTTTAGTTTTGCATGAATGTTTCCCACGCCCATAAGAGAATAGGTGCTCCTCTTCTTTCTCACTTTGACCTGATCCAAGAGTTGGACTAGTTCAAATTAAGTTGAATTTTGAATTCAACTTAAAGTAGTTGGAGGTTGGAACCACTCCAACCTCTCAACCTTCTCTATTCCCTTCTCCATGCCCTTATGTGTTTTGTCGCCCAAAATTATGAATGGTTCAGAGTGAAGGCACGTAGATGAGAAGGCACGTAGATGAGAAGTCCTTCTACGTGCTTCTCAAGTGGAGTTGGCGTTGGGTGAGGTTTGACCTTATTTGAATTCAAATTCAAGTGGGAGGTTGAAACAAGTTCAACCTCCCATCCTTATCCCTCTCATGCAGATTTTCCATCCATTTAGTTGCCCATTTAAGATGAGATTTTTTGGGCGTGCGTGAGGGTGAGAGGACGCTTCGTGAGAGAGAATTCTAGATAGGGGGCACAACATTTTGGGCAAGAGAAAATTCCAGAGAGAGAGAGAAGAAAAATCAAAGCCACATTTATTTATTTCTCCTTTTAGTTGCCCACTTCAGATGAGATCTAAGTGTGCTTAATACTGACAGGAGAGTCCTACTATGAAAATTAGTTTCATAGAGAAAATTCAAAGAGAGAGAGGGTGTGAGAGCATTTTTGGATGCCAAGGCTTTCGAAAGTCTTCAATTTTCATACCTTTGGCTTTTGCATTTTAGATAAGATCTAAGTGTGAGGCCTGAGGTGATTTGTGAAAGGTGTTTTACAAACAATCAAGAGAGGGCATGAGGGTCATCTGGGTGCATGATCTAAGAGTCAGAAAAATCCTAAGAGTGGGGACTCTAGGATTTTCGATTATGGATAGCCCTAGGATTTTGACCTAGGATTTGAGCGGTAAGATTGAGTACTGTGAGCATCCAATCTCCATGATAGTTTCCACACTACCTCATCATCCTCCAAATATAGTCTTCTGACCTTCTGGAGCATCTAAAAGTTTGGAAGAAGATGGTTGATCGGATCGACTAAGATCGGCCATTGAAGACTCTAGCAAGGAGCTCGCACTCTGATGGAGCTGATCGAAATTAGTAGCTCCATGTGAACTATCCGTAGAGGCCGGACGGCCATGCGGCTGCATCGCAACACGAGGAGGTTCTTCCTAGCATTTCAAATTGTAGAGATTGTCTACCCACGCTCAGGTATCATGTTCTAAACATGAGTAGGTTAGTAAATTTGATTTGCTAATCTATATGCATTCAAATTTTTCTATACATATATGACATGTCTAGATCCTAATGTAAGATTTCATGATCTGATCATAGCATGCATAGGTTAATATTAGATTAATCTAATTTTGTCTTCCACTATGCATTAATTTGAAAAAGTTTTGGAAAGCATGCCTAGAACCCTACATTGTTTCCTTCATGCACAAAAGAAAAAGGCTTAAATAGAAGTGGACGGCGGCATAAGGTAAGGCTGAAACTCTATTTCTTATTCAATCCAAACTCTTTTGAATTAGAATTTAAAACCAACCAAACTCTATCCAATGAGGATGTGGGAAAGATTAGGGAATAGACTTCTTATCATACACAAATCATTATTTGCATGAGAATAATAAAACATGAGAGTAGGTGGTTTATACGGAGGTTGGTGCATGGACTAGTCCAACTAGTTTGGACTAGTCTTTCTTCATTTGATTCTAACCAGATTAGAACCAATTTAATAAGACCAAACCCATATAATTAGGCTCTAATTTGACTTAATTAAATTCTAATCAAATCAAGATTCGATTGAGTTAAAGTCTAGATCAAATCGGAAACCAATCTTTCTTAGTGATTAGGTCATTTCATAACTTATTGGGTCAAACCAAATTGAATCAAATTTAATTAGATTTGATCCAAACTTTCTCGCTTAATCAAATTAAGATAATTAGCAATCTTGTTTCTAACTAATCCTTCAATGATAGAGTTTCAGTCAAATAGGACTTCTAGTCACAAAGTCTCCATCTAGTGGGACTCCTGACCATAGAGTTTTTGTTCAGTGGGGACTCTAGACCATAGAGTTCCAGTCAAGTGAAACTCTTCATCATAGAGTCCTAGCTCAATGAGACTCCTAATCATAGAGTTTCAATCTAGTGAAACTCTTGATTATAGAATCCCAGTCCAATGGGACTCTAGAGTTTCAGTTTGATGGAACTCTCAATCAGCCACATAATCAGATAGGTACTTCTTTTGAGTGTGACCCCATAAGTTTGAACCTAAGTCGGTAGCATAAGAATCAATTCCTGTATCAATTAAAGTGACCATCTAGCAATGGTGCCTGATATTTGGATAGGTCAAATGTACGTGAACCAACATTCAGAACCTACTCGAATATGGTTATCGTATAATTTATCTCTTTAACCAAAAATGCTTAGAGGATGACCTAGGATTTAACTATCAACTCTCATCAAGTCATCAACATTGTATTTCAAATTTTGAATCTATCACATGGATTGCCCCAACCAAGGTCTTGCTAAATTGAAATACAGTGATGCATTATCTCCAATTTTACTTGAAGGGATCAATCCCATCTTGACTCACATATCGACTTAACAAGTACTTGACTGCACCCAAAAATCTTCCATCACTGAATTAGAAGTTCAGGTAGTTCGACATCAAAGTACAATGAGTTGCTTATAAGTCACTATAGTGATCTCAGGTCTGAGAGACTCTTATATCCATATTCCTTCAAAGCAAGTCTTGATAGTAGAATGCTTCGGTATGGTCATGTTTAGTATAGATATACTTCTATATCTCACCTGTATACTATACCATTATCTCCATACTCTTTGGTTAAGAGGACAACCAATCTATATGGCATACAATGATCTATACTTGATATTACTATCATCTTTATAATAGCATATCGTTTGGTCGCAAAAAGATTTAAGAACTAAATAATAAATCTTTCTTTATCGATTCAAAATAGTCCGAAGAACTTCATCACAATATAGGAGTTTGTTAGAAGATGTATATATTTATGATGAAAAAGCTAAATAATATTTTATTAATTATCAAATCATATATATTTATATAAAATAGCTCAACCATCAATAGGCTGACGATTGGCTTTGGGATACATTTTTCAATGTCTTCTTCTTTGTGCATATAGTGAATGGCTCGAAACTTAACCTGATACATAGCCCACCAATCTTTTCTTCCTTGATGGAAAAGGAGTATAATATACTTGAGCAGCTTGTTGGGCTAGCACACAAGGGTTATTGACACATGCTTTTGATCCATATTTGATTTCAATAAGCCCATATTGTGGATCAACTTTCATACAATTATCGGTATCAAACCATCAATAGTTAAACAGAATGAAACTATTATCACCTAAGGTGTAGGTCAACTTGATCACTTTGAGGAGTACTATTATCACCTAAGGGGTAGGTCAACTTGATCATTTCGAGGATTCCATTATAGTCACTCTCTACTTCTGCCTACCAACTGCCCTTTATACACACATTACTATTCATTGTACTTTTATATTCTCCGTATTGCTACGTGTGAAATTTGAAATCATTTACGTTACAACCATTATAACATATCACATACATTGTTGGCCTGTAACCTAATGATCTTAGCTCCTAGGTATGAATTCCTATCTTATATAATCTGTATATTATAAAAGAAATAAATTAGGAGAAATTAAATTAAATAAGATGACAATGATCGTTTACCAGCTGATAGAATCAATTTGTAAAGTTTTGTGAGCACTAAATAAAAATTTCATCCTCACTTATCATTGGATTATCCCATCTCAGCATTTCATCATATTGCCTATACATGCATAAGTATAGGATGATACGTGATTAAAGAATTAAGATTATGATGGATACTTAATATATAGGTCGACCTTCATGCAGTTTAGCAAAACATATATATCTGCCTATCGAAGTTTAGTATCAGTCAATACCCGATGAACGTCATGCCCAAATTCATGAGTAGGATAGGCAAATATTGAGATCTCCGCCTCTAATCTCTCACCACAATCATCATGTCGATCCACTTGTTGAGGTAGATCCCTTAATTATGGAACACGAATCACTTGCCCAAGATCAAAATAATGACAGGAAGCAGATGTTGATACCATATGAGAAAAAGAAGAAGAAAGAACCAACAAACAAATACAATAAATATGTGGATTGAACTCAAGCTTACTTCTATGGGGCATGTAAAACTTCACTATGAAAGAAATAAAATCAAACAAATATAAAAAAAATCTATCACTCAATTCTTATACAAGAGTCTCTCAATAAGAAGCTTCAAAACTCTCATTAAAGCTTTCTGAAACATCTCAAGAAGCATCTCACACCTCCATGATGTCACTAGCTACCTAATAGAATAAACAGCACATCAATCAGAGTTATATAGACTCTAGAATCCCTGAAATAGTATTTCAGTAGAAAATAGAATCCCAATCAAACCTGGAACCTCTCTAGGCCATCCGATCATGATCGGCTCAAAACCATAGCCATCTAATCATGCAAATCAACTTCAGATCATGCCCGGATCATGCCTAGGCCATCTGATCATGATTGGCTTGCTTCTGAGCCATCGGATCATGATGCGGTCCATGGAACATCACGTGAGCCATGGGAAATGAATGAGAAATTGCTTGATCGATCCACTGGACCTCAAGAAATGGGGTAGGAAACATCCTCGATCCATGTGTGCATGTGGACCGCATGGAAGTGGGCTCGCTTGTGGCAGGCCCATGCTGGGCCCGTGCATGTGCTTGCACTGGGCCACACCAGCATGGTCAGCCTGCACGCATCATGCTGGGCCATGCCCTCACAACCAACCCGCACTGCATGTTGGGCCTTGGCGGCCTGCCTGCTTGCATCAGCCCATGGGTCGTGCCGCCTGCTTCGATCTTTCTTCGTGCATATCTCATCAGTCTGGACTCCATTTACACTATTCTTATGCTCATTGGATTTCGTTCACCATCCTAGATCTCGTTTTGGGCTTATTATAGATCAAACCTCTAGGCATATTTCTTAATAATCTTCATCTCGACTTAATGTTTGGCCTCCAGCTGTCTCTAAGAGCTTGTGATCCATCTTGTCCCTATGTCCTGGGGCATGCTTGCTATCTAATGAATGGGCAAACATGGGAGTCGAGCCAGGTCGCTTGATCCTACCTCACTCATGGGCTGTGTCCCCTCTGATCAAAAACCTGCTCAAAATTTTTTTTTGCAATAATAGGAACTTCATTCTACGATGTCACCTCTCATCCTTCCAAGTCTCTCATTTCGTGCTTGATCCACCTCCACCTAGTCTCCACCTCGCATTGGACTCCCTTTGGCTCTTGATGCTCTACCTTGCACTAAGCTTTCTGTCAGATAGTAGTATTCTCTTATCCTCTTTTTTTACTCCAAAATAAATCTATCGCTGTGCATGATCTTCAAGATTCCATCATCAGCTACCTAGTTGTAGCCGTTTGAATCCAGTCTATGTAGTGAGATAAGATTCCATTTGAAATCAGATATGTATCGAACATCCCCCAAGCTCCTCATTGCACCATCATGTGTTCTCTAACTGATCATCTTGATGGCTTTAATCACACAACTCAATCCATCTGACAGACGAACAATATCCTCACTGCTCTCCAAGAAGTCAAACTGCTTCTCTCTACAATAAACATGTAGGTGCATGAAAAATCTAAAATCCACTACTGGAAAGAAGTAGATATCTCATCAAATATTACTAAGACATCATCCTTTGACTCATTACTGGCCGTCACTGTAGTAGCCCTCGTCCGATCTCTATGTTGAGGGCAATCTCTGACATGATGCCCTAACTCTTGGTAGCACTTGATCTTGCTAGGATCCCTCATCTTGAACCTGGATCATTCTTCTCGTGATCGTCTGTAGCTCCATCTGCAGCTACCCGCTCCTTAAGAAATCATCAAAACTAAGTTGCCACCATTTGAGCTCGAAGCTAGGTTCTCTCTTCTAAGAATCTCATTTTGGAGAATCACCATAGTGACCTCATCCATCTTAATAATGCTCTTCCCTACTAGAAGAGTAGTCACCAAAGACTCGTACAAAGGAAAAAGCAATGCTAGCAAGATCAATGCCATGGTTTTCTCCTTAACCTTCTCATCTATACTAAGAAGATTGATGATAATCTTTTGAAAGTGGCTAAGATGCTCTTGCACACTCTGTCCCTCATCCATCTATAGTTGATAGAATTGCCTACAAAGAAAGAGAGTATTGATGAAGGACTTCACCACGTACAACTCCTCAAGCTTTGACCATAGCACCATCAAAAAAATCTCACCAAGTTATGAATCACCACCTCATCAACCAGGTACATGCAAATGATACTTACCATCTGTATCTGTAGTCGCTTCTAGCTCCTCTCCTCTATGGTGGTTGACTTTTTTTCTTCAAGAGAGCATCGATCAATTCGTGTTGGATGAGCATGTCCTTCATCCTTACTTGCCATAAGAAAAAATTACTCTTTCCATTGAACCGGTTGATCTCTACCTTGATTATGCTTGTCTTCTTCATCTTCTAATCTCGATCAACACCACCTCTATCTGGATTGCTTGATACCATTTGTCTATGGTAACCAAGCTCTGATGCTACTTGTTACGATAGATATTTCAATAGCAGAACACGAATCACTCATCCAAGATCACAACAATGATGGAAAGCAGTGTTGATACCATACGAGAAAAGAAAGAAGAAAGAATCAACAAAAAAATATAATAAAATACATGGATTGGCCTCAAGCCTACCTCTATGGGGCATACAAAACTTCACTATGAGAAAAATAAAGTCAAACAAATATAAGAAAAACTTACCACTCAATCCTTATACAAGAGTCTTTCAATAAAAAGCTCCAAAATCCTTACAAAAGCTCTACAAAATCTCTCAAGAAGCCTCTTAGCACCTCCAGGATGTCACCAACTATCTAATGCAACAAAATGACTTATCAATTAGAGTTATATAGACTCCAAAATCTCTAAAATAGTATTTCAGTAAGAAATAGAGTCTCAATCAAACCTAAAATCCCTCTAGACTATTTGATCATGATTGGTTCAAACCACAGCCGATCGATCATGTAAATCAACCTTAGATCATTCTTGGACCGTTCGATCATGATTGGCTTGCTTTTGAGCCATCGAATCATGATGCGGTCCATGGAACATCACGTGAACCATAGGAAATGGGTGAGAAACCATGGATCAATCCATTGGACCTTGGGAAATGGGGCGGGAAATGCCCTCTATCCATGCTGTAAATGTGGAAGCGGGCTCACCCATAGTAGGTCCCATGTGGGTAGCTTGTGCACTTGTGTGCATTGCATTAGGCCCTCGCAGTCGGCCCGCACTGCATGCTGGGCCTTGGCGGCCTACCTACCTACACTGGCCTATTGGCCCCTCCGAAAGTTCATGGGCCATGCCACTTGCTCTAATCTTCCTTCGCACATATCTCCTCCATCTGAACTCCTTTTGGGCTATTCTTAGGCTCATTGGATTCCGTTCGTTATCCTAAACCTTATTTTTGATTTTTCATGAGCTGAACCTCAAGGTATTTTTCTCAAAATCACTTGAGTTAGCTTTATCTACACATTAAGGTTAAAGTAGTGTCAACTAAAATTTAAAATTTTTTCTATTATATAAGCCTCCACAATAGAACCTTCGACTCGAGCCTTATTTTTTATTTTTTTTCTTGAGACTCGCTTGTATCTTTCAAATGGATACATCCATCTATATTATGTTAAAAAATATATTCTAAAGTTAATAATCTAGGTTATAGATGGTTAAGTTGAATATAATTTATAATTAAATTTTAAATAAATAAAATTATTATTTTGATATTTCATCACTCTTGTGCATCTTCTTGTAATGAACTCTTCTATGATATAATTCTAATGACTATTTAGACTTGATAAAGAAGGATTTATCATTTAGTCCTTAAATCAGTTCGTGATCAAATGATTCGTTGTTATCCAGAACGATAATGTATCGAGTGTAGATCGTTGTATGCCATAAGTGTTGGTTGTCCTCTTGACTAAGAAGTATAGAGATATTGTTATGGCATGCAGATAAAATATAGAGATATATTTTACCGAACGTGATCCAACTACAGAGCTCTCTACTATCAAGAGTTATTCATGAAGGATATGGGTATAAGTATCTTTTAGACCTGAGATCACCATGGTGACTTGCAAGCAACTCACTGTACTTAGGTACCAAAATTTTTAATTCAGTGATGGAAGGCTACTGAGTACAGTTAAGTACTTATGAAGTCGGTGCACAAGTCAAGATGAGATTGACCCCTCTAAGTGTTAGAGCAAGTGCATCACTGTATTTCAATTTAGCAAACCCTCGGCTTAGATGGTCCATGTGATGGACACTGAATTTTAAAATACACTATAGATAAAATTTAGGATTGATAGTAAATCCTAGATCATCCTTTGAGCATCGAGGTCAAGAGAATGAATTATACAGTAACCATATGCCACAGGTTCGTCATTATTGCATTATGATTTTTCAACCTATCCGAACGTCGGATATCATTGCTAGATGGTCATATTGATTGGTACAGAAAATTAGTTTTTATACTACTAATTTAGGATTCAAACTTATGGGGTCACACATAATAGGAGTTTCTACTTGATCTGATGGTTGATTAAAAGTTTTAATAGTCTAAAACTCTATAGTCAAGAGTTTCACTAGACTGAGACTCTCTGATCAGAAGTCTCACTGGACTGAAACTCTATCTTTGTAGGTTTCACTAGACTAAAACTCAAAGTCCTACTTATCTAAGACTCTTTGATCAAGAGTCCTTCTAGTCTAAAATTCTATGATCACGAGTTTCATTCATTTGGGATATTGGGTTCAAGAGTCCCACTGATTTGGGACTCTTTAGGAGTTTCATGTTGATGGAACTCTACCATCCAAACATCCATCTAATTGAGACTCTATGTTTATTGAAGGATTAATTAGTAATTTGATTACTGATTAGCTTAATTTGATTGAGCAATGAGAATTTGATTAAGTTCGATTGAATTTGATTCGATTGAGTTTGATCCGATTAGGTCATGAGATGACCTAATCGCTATGGAAGATTTGACTCTAATTTGATCAGAGATTGGATCTAATTAATTTTTAATTTGATAAAAATTTTATTAGATTGAGTTAAGCCTAATTTAGTTAGATTTGACCTAGTCTAATTGGGTCTATATTAATTAGTTTAGTGGAAATCAATTTGGACCAAGTCAAATGAGATTTGAATTCATACTCTCCCTTGCGCCTACCATCTTTGACTTTTCTACACCCCATCTCTAATTTCTACATGAGTATTTCTCATGAAAAAAAGGGTGTTTGCACCCTCTCTTATCTCTCTTTGATCTGATCCAAGCATTGGACCAGTTCAAACCTAGTTGAATTTTGAATTCAACTAGTTTTGTCAAAACCACCTCTCTTCCTTATCTTTTACTCCATGCCCCATAAAATGTTACGAGATTTCTTTTTGTAAATTTTTTTTATAGTGGGCATAGAAGAAGAGTCCTTCTTGTCACCCACCTAAAAGTGGAGATTGGAAGTGGATAAGGATTCATTTAAATTTGAATTTGAATGAGAGGTTGAAACAAGTTCAACCTCCAAGCCTTATCCCCTTCCATGTGTATCTTCCATGTTGTGGTCACTCTTTTAAGAAGGAATTTTTTGGGCATGCATGGATATGCATGAGGCATTTAAAAGTGGGGAGAAGGGTTTCTTAGAGAGAGAAAAAATTGAGTGGGGTGCAAGTTCTAGGCATGGAAAAGTCTAAGGGTATCCTATGCCAACTTTCTCATGGACACATTTCTTTTATTTTTTTCTCTTTGGTCGCTCATTTGAAAATTATTTTGAAGGTGGGAATAGGTAGAGGGAGAGTCCCTCTATTCGTAAAAAATTATTTTTATAAGAAAATTCCAAAGAAAAAGAGCATGAGAGCATTTTCGGGCATCAAAATTTTTTAGGTGTGTGAAACCCTAGAGTTGGGACTCTAGGTTCGGATGGACAGATCGAGTGCTGTGAGCATCAGATCGCCACCAAATTTAAAACTCTACTTCATCATCCTTCGAAGCACATGTTTTGATTTTTTGAAGTATCCGAGAGATCGAAAAGAAGGTGATTGATTAGATCATTTGAGATCAATCATCGAAGGCTCCGACGAGGAGCTAACACTTCGATGGAGCTGATCAGGATCAGAAGCTCCGTATGGACCAACCATAAAGGTCAGATAAGTGTGTGGCTGTAGCATAATTTTATAGCATATTTTGATGAATTCAAATCATGAAAATTAGTTATTCGTGCATAGATATCGAGTTTTGAACTTGAATCGATCAGTAAATATGATTTGTTGATCTATCATATTTAAATTTTAAATTACATATTAGCATGTCTAGATCCTGAGTAAAATTTTTTGATTTGATCAATGCATGCGTAGATTAATTTTAGATTAATCTAATGCTCTCGCTATAATAATTTTTGAAAAATATTTCAAAAAACATGCTAAAATTCTGCATGATTTTCTTCAATGGTATTAGAGCCAGGTTTGCTTGACATATTTTAATATGTAATTAAAAAATTAAATGCTAGCATATATGATTTATTAATATATTTATTAAAATTATTTTAATTAAAAAGTTAAACATGAATGTATTTAGATTAGATCTAAAAGATAGATTCATGATTTAATTTTTTTATTATATTTTATTTTCTATTATGAAACTAGCAATAGGATTACTGTTTATAAAATGAGCTGACTCATTTATGAAATGAGTTAACCCATTTAGTGAACAAAAAATAAAAATCTTTTAAAATTTAAAAATTATTTTTAAAATGTCGAACCCCAATCCATCAATCCAAAACTTAATTAAAGGAATTAAGTATTATTTATAGAATCTAGAATTATGAATTAAAGATTCTAAGATGTAGTCATAAGACTGTGGATTAAAGAGTTAGATGAATTAGGTCCATTAATTGGGTTAGACCTAAAGTTAGTTAAAGAATGGATTAATCTAGAGTAATTAATCAAATCTAACCAAGTATTGAATTAGATTAGGTTAATGATACTTTAGACTCAACTTCAATAGTTGTAGTTGAATGAGTCCATGTCTTTAACAAAAATCAAGATGGACTTGATTCATGGCTATGCAGTCTAGCTCAAAATTGCTAGGTTAATCGAATAAATCTAATTAATTGATTGGTGTCTAAGATAAATTTAGCAAACAAGATCAGTGATTTTTAATTGAGAGCTACTTGCACTGATTCAGTCTTTGACGAGTTAATGGCATATCCCTTCCACTGATCTCACTTATCTGACCGACATGGTCGATTAGGATTTGATTAGATCACTTGATGATTTGAGCTGATCCATGTCACTATGAATCAGTTTGACTAATTTCAATCAGTAAAATTGAATTAGGTGCTTATGGACTTAAATTGATCCTAGTCCTAACCTATTGACTTATTGAAGTCAGTGAAAGAATTTGACTTGATGAAGTCGGTAGAAGAAATTTGGTCGGTATCCTTTCTATTCTTAAATCATAAGTAATCTAAATTCTCTAAATTATTAGGTCCTTAAAATGACTAAGTTATGGGGATAACCGAGTCATAGCCTCCCATTAAGATGAATAGTAATGAGTCCAATTTTTTGGATGAACATTAGAGGTGCCTAACACCTGATGTTCATCTGAATATTAAAATTACTGTCCATCATATGATGATTAGGTTGCACTCTCTTAATGGTGATCAGGTTGTTTAGAGCCTACCTCGGGCCTAGTCATCATTGGTTTGATGCACCGATCTCAATCATGTTAATGGTTGGTCCTAATCAGACTTTTTAGTGGAGGTCAAAGTCTACTAAATTGACTTTTGGAGCAAAATCTAAATACTAAAAATTATTTGAAGAAATAATTAATTTTAAACCTACCTGTAGATGCACACGGGTTGGCCAGAGCTTATCTCGGGCTCGTCTATAGTCTATATGGATTCTAATACCCACTAAGAAGTTGGTGTAATTTCTCAAATTAGAGGTAGAGACTATCAATTCATTAAAAATAGTAGAAGAACCTTTAGACTAAAATTGAAGTCTTTAGGATTAATTAATTCAAGTACTAATAAGATTTCATATTTTTCTTTTAGATAAATAGAATGGCTAGTGTTAATCCACTCCATTTATTATTGGATAGTGATATGCATTTAGGACCTAAAAATAAGGAGTCTAGTGTTGACCCTAATCAGGCAAATTCAAAGAGAAATTATCCTCTTGATCCAAATAGGCTGAATAGAAGAAATCAGTAAGTGATTGCTGATTAAGACTATTATATGATAACACCTTATAATTTCTCCGTATGTGATACATCTACCTGGGTATTAGATATAGAGAGTTTGATTTATATATACAATTCGTTGCATGAACTTTAAATTGATAAAAAATTTAAGAATGGTAATAGATTCCTTAATGTTGGGGATGGAAGTAAAGTTTCAGTCCTAGCATTGAAAACTCTTGAGCTATTTTTTAAAAATAATAATATTATTTTAAGTGATTGTTACTATTGTCCATCTTTTATGATGAACATAATATCTATTGAACTTTTGGCCTAAGATGGTTATTGTTTATCAATAAAAGAAAATTATTGTGATATCATTATGAATCGTATTATAGTAATGTAAGGATAATTAAGAAATAGTATTTACTTTTTATCACAGTCTATTAGTGTAATATACACATTTAATAAACATCCAAAACTAGATTATGTTATGTCTTCGATGCCTATTTTTGGCACTATTGGTTAGGTTATATAAATAAGAACAGGATTAACAGGTTAGTCAAGGAGCATATCCTTGATATCAATGATTGTGAATCATTAAAAATCTACGAATCTTGCCTTCTTAGTAAGATGACCAAATCACCTTTTACTAAAAAAGATAAATGGACCACTGAGCTTCTAGATCTAGTACATACTGATGTATGTGGATCAATGAACACAAGTACTAGAGGTGGGTATTACTACTTCATTATATTTACTGATGATCTATTTAGGTATGGGTACGTCAATCTTATGAAGAGTAAATCCAATTCATTTGAAATATTCAAACGATATCGAAATGAGGTAAAAAAAATAACTTGGAAAGAGTATTAAAACTCTTCGATCTAATCGAGGAGGTAAATACCTTTCCAACGAGTTTTAAACATATCTAGGAGAGAATGAAATTCTCTTATAATGGATCTCTCCTGAAACACCACAATATAATGGTATATCCAAAAGGAGAAATTGGATCCTGTTGGACATGATTCGGTCCATGATGGACTTTACGAGTCTATCAATTCTTTTTTGGGGTTATGCATTAAAGACAACTTGTTATATTTTGAATGTTGTTCTGAGCAAGTCTGTTGCAAAGATCCATATGAGATATGGATTGGGTGTAAGCCGACACTCTCTTACTTTAGGGTTTGGGGATGTCCAGCTTATATAAAATATTTGCAACTAGAAAAGCTTGGACGTAGATTCAATAAGTGCTTATTTATAGAGTACCCCAAGGAAACTATGGGTTATTACTTCTACCTTGTTGAAGAACAAAAGGTGTTCATCAGCAATAGAGCAGTCTTTTTGAAAAAAAAAATTTTTATGGAGGGAACAGCTGCCTCTAATATTAAGCTTGCTGAAATTTGATAAGTAGAAGAACCGACACATTCTAGTGAACCTGCAGAACTGGATTTGATAAGGTCAAATCCAGAGCCTATTGTTGAAGCACCTTTAAGAAGATCTGGTAGAGTATTGCATCAACCAGACAGATACTATAATTTCTTGGTCTAGGATGGTGATCCTATTGAACTCGATGAGAATGATAAGGATCCGATCACCTACATGAATGCTATGCAAAGGCCTAATTTCGATAAGTGGATAAAAGCTGTAAAGTCCGAAATGGAGTCCATGAAGGTCAATAGTGTATGGACAATAGTTGATCTATCTGAAGGGATAAAATTCATTGGGTGTAAGTAAATTTTCAAAAGGAAAAAGTGCACAGATGTGAAGGTGGAGATCTATAAGGCCCATCTGATTGTCAAGAAATTTTGTCAACGTTATGGTATTGACTATGACAAGATATTTTCTCTAATGGTAATGGTCAAGTCCATTCGGATTATACTTGCAATAGCAGCATACCTAGACTATGAGATCTAGCAAATTAATGTGAAGATGGCTTTTCTTAATAGAGAGCTGGATGAAGAGGTATATATGATACAGTCTGAGGGGTTCACATCCATAAACGAATCTAAGATGTGCAGGCTTTAGAGATTCATCTATGGATTGAAGCAGGCATCTCAGAGTTGGAACATGTATTTTGATAAGGTAATCAGAACGTATGTCTTCGTTAAGAATGGAGAGAAATCCTGTATATATAAATGGAATAATGGTTCTGTAATTATATTTCTTGTAATGTATGTCAATGACATTCTCTTGATCGAAAATGACATCCCTGCTCTATAGGAAATAAAGATTTGGCTGTCATTGCAATTCTCCATGAAGGACTTGGGAGAAGCATCCTACATCTTAGGGATGAAGACTTATAGGGATAGACCTAAAAGATTGCTTGGATTGTCCCAGTCCACATACATTGATACCATGCTAAAGAGATTCAGTATAGAGAATTTCAAGAAGGACTATCTTCCGATAGACCATGAAATTTCTCTCTCGAAGTAGGATTGTCTGACAAGTCCTCAAGAGAGAGATCATATGAGTAGAATACCATATGCTTCGATAGTGAATTCTATTATATATACCATAATGTGTACGAGATCAGACGTGGCATACTCACTAGGAGTAGTGAGCAGATACCGATCTAATCTAGGTGAGAATCACTGAAAGGTTGTGAAGATAATTCTGAAGTATTTGAGAAATACCAAGAATTGGTAGCTCATCTATGGAGATACTGACTTGAAACTTGTAGGATATACTGGTTTCAATTTTCAGTCAGATCATGATGACAAAAGAGTATATCAAATTATGTATTTATCCTGAATGATGGAGCGGTCTGCTAGAAGAGTTTCAAGCAGCACACTGTGGTCGATTTTGTGTGTGAGGCAAAGTATGTTGCAGCATCCGATACTGTGAAGAAAGTTATGTGGCTGTGAAAGTTCATCGATGAGCTGGGAGTGGCACTCTCCTTGGATGGTCCGATTCTGCTATACTATGACAGCATTGGAGCCATAGCTTAAGCGAAGAAGCCGAAGGCACATCAGCACACCAAGCATATTTTACAATGATATCATCTTATACGAGACATTATGGAACGAGGTGACATTAAGCTTCAAAAGATCAATGAAAAGGAGAACGTGGCCGACCCCTTTACAAAAGCCCTCAAAATTAAAGAGTACGACAATCACAAATGAAAGATGGGTATTCAATACTGTTCTAAGTAGCTTTAGTCTAAGTGGGAGTTGTTGAAAAATGTATCCTAAAGCCAATCATCTAGGTTATAGATGGTTGAGCTGAATATAATTTATATTTAAATTTTAAATAAATAAAATTATTATTTTGGCATTGCATCACTCTTGTGAATCTTCCTATAATGAACTCTTCTATGATGAAATTCTAAGGATAATTTAGACTCGACAAAGGAGGATTTGTCATTTAGTCCTTAAACCAGTTCATGATCAAATGATTTATTGTTATCCAGGATGACAACGTATCAAGTGTAGATTATTGTGCACCATAAGTGCTGGTTGTCCTCTTAACCAAGAAGTATGAAGATACTGTTATGGTATGTAGGTGAAGTTTAGGGGTACATTTTACTGAATGCAACCTAACTGTGGTGCTCTCTACTGTCAAGAGTTGCTTATGAAGGATATAGATATAAGTATCCCTTAGATCTGAGATCACCATGGTGACTTACAAGCAACTTACTGCACTTAGGTACCAGACTATTTGAATTTTTAATTTAGTGATGAAAAGCTACTGGGTGCAGTCAAGTACTTATGAAGTCGGTGCGTGAGTCAAGATGGAATTGACCCTTCCAAGTATTGAAGCAAGTGCATTACTGTATTACAATTTAGAAAACCCTCGATCGAGATGGTCCATGTGATGGATACTAAATTTTGAAATATACTATGGATGAATTTTAGGATTGGTAATAAATTCTAGATCGTCCTTTGAGCATTGAGGTCAAGGGGATGAATTATACAGTAACTATATGCCATAGGTTCATCATTGTTGCATTGCAATTTTTTGATCTATCTAGATGATGGGTACCATTACTAGATGATCACATTGATTGGTATAGAAAATTAATTCTGATGCTATCAATTTAGGATTCAAACCTATGGGGTTATACATAATAGGAGTTCTTACCTAATCTGATGACCGATCAAGAGTCCAAATGGTCTGGGACTCTATGGTCAAGAGTTCAACTGGACTGGGACTCTGTGACCAAGAATTCTACTAGACTGGGACTCTACCTTTGTGGGTTTCACTAAACTGAGACTTAAAGTCCTACTTATCTAGTACCTCTAATCAAGAGTTTCACTGGTTTGAGACTTTATGAATGCGAGTTTCATTTGTTTGGGACACTGGATTCAAAAGTCCCACTAGTTTGGGACTCTTCAGGAATTTCATGTTGATAGGACTCTACTGTCCAGATATCCATCTAATTGAAACTCTATGTTTATTGAAGGATTAATTAGTAATTTGATTACTGATTAGCTCAATTTGATTGAGCGATGAGGATTCGATCAACTTTGATTGAATTTGATTCGATTGAGTTTGATCCAATCAGATCATGAGATGACCTAATCGCTATGGAAGATTTGAACCTGATTTGATCAGAAGCTGGATCTAATTAATTTTTAATTTGATTAAAATTTTATTGGGTTGGATTAAGCCTAATTTAGTTAGGTTTGATCTAGTCTAATTGGGTCTATATTAATTGGTTTAGTGGAAACCAATTTGACCAAGTCAAATGAGATTTGAATTCATACTCTCCCATGTGCCAACCATCTTTGACTTTTCCTACACCCCATCTCTAATTTCTATGTGAGTATTTCTCATATAGAAAAGAGTGTTTGCACCCTCTCTTATCTCTCTTTGACCTGGTCCAAGCGTTCGACCAGTTCAAACCTAGTTGAATTTTGAATTCAACTAGTTTTGTTGGAACCACCTCTCTTCCATATCCTTTTCTCCACGCCCCATAAAATATTATGAGTTTTTTTTATAGAATTTTTTTAGAGTGGGCACAGAAGGAGAGTCCTTCTACTTGTCACCTACCAAAAAGTAGAGATTGGAAGTGGATAAGGATTCATTTAAATTTGAATTTGAATGAGAGTTTGAAACAAGTTCAACCTCCAAGCCTTATCCCCTTCCACGCGTATTTTCCATGTTGTGGTTGCTCTTTTTAAGAAGAAATTTTTTGGGCATGCATGGATATGTGTGAGGCATCTAAAAGTGGTGAGAAGTATTTCTTAGGGAGAAAAACTTGAGTGGGGCGCAAGTTCTAGGCATGGAAAAGTCTAAGGGTATCCTGTGCCAACTTTCTCATGCACACACTTCTTTTATTTTTTTCTCTTTGTCACTCATCTAAAAATTATTTTGAGGATGGGCATTGGTAGAGGGAGAGTCTTGTTATTAATGAAAATTTATTTCATGAGAAAATTCCAGAGAGAAAGAGCGTGAGAGCATTTCTGGTCATCAAAGTTTTTTAGGTGTGTGAAATCTTAGAGTTAGGACTCTAGATTCGGGTGGAGAGATCGCGTGCTGTGAGCATCATATCGCCACCAAATTTGAAACTCCACTTCATTATCCTTTCATGCACATGTTCTAATTTTTTGGAGTATCCAAAAAATTAGAAAGAAGATGATTGATTGGATCGATCGAGATCAATCGTCGAAGGTTCCGATGAGGAGCTAGCACTTTGGTGGAGCTGGTTGGGACTAGGAGCTCCGTGTGGACCAACCATAGTGGCCAGACAAGTGTGCGGTTGCAGCATGTGCCATAGCATATTTTGGTGGATTCAGATCATAGAGTTCAGCTATCTGCACATGGGTATTGAGTTCTGAACACGAATCAATCAGAAAATATGATTTGCTGATCGATCGTATTTAAATTTTAAATTACATATTAGCATATCTAGATCCCGAGTAGAATTTTTTGATTTGATCAATGCATGCATAGATTAATTTTAGATTAATCCATGCTTCCACTATAATAATTTTTGAAAAATATTTCAAAAAGCATGCTAAAATCCTGTGCAATTTTCTTCATATTGCATTGGTTCCTCCATCCTAGCTTCATATGCCAGATGAATCATGAGGTGATCCATAAAATTGAAGAAGTTAGGAGGAAATATCTTCTCCAACTTGCATATGATATTTATACTACTAGCCTCATGACTGAAGATGTGGTTGGTGGATAGTTCGGTGGCATAAATGTTACTAAAAAAAAGGCTAAGCGTGGTCAAAGAACTCCATATGGAGTTAGAAAGAAGATCACGCTAAGCCAATGGGAGTAATTGTTGCATGAAGATATGGCAGTCATGCCTCTTAAGCCCATAAAACCTGCATTCTTTAATATTGATGCATCGAGCTAGATTACTTGCATAACCATCTAGAAATATAGGACTTTTACACCATTCACAAGTATACTTCAACTACTCCCTTGTTAAGGTATAAGATGCTTTCAGCTTTAAAAATTTTTTAGGTGACACCTCAATCAGCTCTAACTGAGGATGCTTGCATATGTTCTTCAGATCTGCTCGAGCCTTAGGATTGTTCTTTGTCTTGCTCTTAACATCCATAATAGTGTAGAAAATATTATCAAATACATTCTTCTCAATATGTATAATGTCAAGATTATGATGGATCAAATTGGTGGACCAATACAGCAATTCCCAAAAGATGCTTCGCTTCACCAGTTATGAGTTCTACCAAACCTCCAAGGCTTCTGCTTGTCAAATAGTATGCTACACTAGACTTCATCTAGTGAGGATATCCTTTGAAACACTTTCATACCACTAAGATACGGGGGTGCACGGTCCTTCTCTATCTTATTTCTCCTGAAACTGTCCTACTACTTTCAAAAAGGATGATGCTCAAGAAGGAATTGATGATAACAATCGAACCAGCAGGGCTTAGGACAATGCTCAAGCTGAAATGATTTTATATTCTCCATACAATATGGATATGCAAGCTTTCCATCAGTGCTCCATCCTGATAGTATCCCATAAGCAGGAAAATCGCTAATGATCCACATCAATGCAGCCTTCACTACAAAATTATGCTTCTTTGATGTATCGAAAGTACATATGCCATCCAACCATAAGAATTTTAGTTCATCAACAAGAGGCTTTAGATATACATTAATGCTTCTACCAGGATATCGTGGTCCAGGAATGACTAATGTAAGAAAGATATTCTATTTTTTCATGCACACTCCGATGGAAGATTGTATGGAGTAATAAAGATTAACCAACATGAATAAGAGGCCACTGCATGACTGAATGGTGTAAAGCTATCTGTAGATAGAACTAGTTGGACATTACATGATTCCTGAGCTAATAAAGGGTGGCAAGCATCAAATTGCTTTCATGCCTTACTGTCCGATGGATGACTCATCATATCGGAGTGCTTGCAATCCCTTCTTTGTGCCATCTCATCTATCCAGCAGTACTCTTGGATGAGTAGAGCTTTTGAAGCCTAGGAGTGAGCGGAAGGTATCAAAGAATCTTATATGGTATGTCCTTCTAATTTCTACCCTCTTGCCTTGGCTTAAATTAGCTTTCACCGCATACATCACATAAGCTCTTCAATTGATCCTCCTTGTAGAAAAGCATGCAATCATTACAGCATGCATCTATCTTCTCGTATCCCATGCTTAACCCTTTCACCATTTTCTTTGAAGCATAGAAGCTCCCAACAAACTTCTCATCCTTGGATAGCATCTTCTTTATTATTACTACCATCCTATCATAATAGTTGACCATCATATTAAACTTGACCTTCAAATTCAACCACTCTAACATAGCTGATAATATAGTGTATTTTTCACATCCCGACCATTATGATTCATCAGTTTAGCATATGGTAGAAATCACCACTACCAGCTTCTGGATTGTCCTCCATATTTCAATTAAATTCATGACCAGTCATCCATAACCATGTCTGCTATTCTATTTATGTCCCTATCCTAGTCACTTCTAACCCTTGCAACTTTCTTCCACATCTCTCTATGTAGGTACCAATGCTTGTAGTTGAACATAAATCCACTCTTATATAAATGGACAGTAATTGTATTCCTATCAAATATTTTTCTATTACCACATCTGTTACAAGGACAACAAGCTCGTCTATGATGTAAGAGTGCTATATTTCCAAAAGCAAAATCATAGAAGTACTCTACCCCTTTTTATATTTAGCAGAAATCACTCCATCGTCTACTCGACGGTCCATGGCATACTATCTAAGAATTTTGTATATACATAAATACAAAGCAACTGCTAATTAATTATTTTATTATTCAAAATAGCTTACATATTATCAACTAATAGGTATCGAATGTCCTATTCCATTCAGAAAATGTATTAATTCTATAGATCAATTATATTAAATAAATGATACGTAATAGGGGCTGAAAGAAATTTTGATAGCATTTTTTCTCAATTCTCTCCAAATGGCATGAAGATGTGTGAGAAGAACTAAAGAAAAATACTATCCAAATTTTTTTCGAACTCTCAGCATACTGTTTGATTGCTGTAATGATCTATAGAATTACTTATATTTTTCAAACTATTCATAGTGGACAATCAATTGATCAATGTATAAAATTCTTCTATTCATATAAAAATATATAAATATATGAATACAGTAGAATATATACATTAATCAAAAAATGGATCTATGGTTTCATATAATATAATTTTTTTAAAAAATTAATACCTAATTAATTACTTAAATTAACATCCAATTATAGGTTGCAGTAGAATATGCACTCGGTCCTTACACGAGGACTGACTGCCCTGGACATCGACTGGGACCCAAGGCCCGAGCATGTAGGGCACGCCTTAGCCCCATGTTTACAATGCTGCTCAGCACCTTTCCTCGATCTGAGCATTTTGCATACCAAGATCCAAGTCCCATGCTTTTAATTAATTAATTAATTAATTATCTAACTAATTAATTAAATTAATATTTATTTAATTAATTTTTTATTATTTAATTATATTTAATTAATATAATTTAAATAAAAAATAATAATTTTTAGTGATGGCATTAGTCGTTGCTAATGTTATCGCTAATACTCACAACAGTAACTAGATAGCTCAGGGACGGGACCGTAGGGCCACAATAGTAAGGAGATGGCTCAAGGACGGTAGGACTGCAGGAAGCCAGTGTAGGTCGGGGATGCGGGGTCAGGCCAGCAAGGTGGGGCTGGGGGTGGTGGGGCTTGGGCCACGAGGTTAGACCAGCGATGTCAGGGCCAGTGGGGTTAGGGCGGCCATGGGGATGGAGGGACGTGGGCTCGGGGCTGCAGGGTCGGGCCAGTGACGTCAGGGTCGATATAGTCAGGATGGCCGCGGGCATGAAGGGACGTGGGCTTAAGGCTACGAGATGCCGGGGGGATGGGGTGGCAAGGGATAGGGTGGGGAGGGAGGAAAGGGGGGTTGGGAGGTTTGGGTGCCGACGATAGGGTGGCCGCTAGCATGGAGGGATGTGGGCTCGGGACCACGGGATACTGAAGGGATGGAGCAAGGGGGGAGGAAAGAGGGGCTAGGGGGCTTGAGGGGGTTTAGGTGCCAACGAGAGGACAATCATAGGAAGGGGAGAGGAGGAGGCTCGTGCGAGCAAAAATTTATTTCTCGTGATGTGGCGGAGTATTAATGATAGCAAATCAGCCATCGCTAATTTCATCAATAAAAGTATTAGCGATAGCACTTCGATCACTAAAAATAAAGCTCCATCACTAATACTAATAATTAAAAATAATATTTTTTCATAAGTTTTAAATATTTTTTTTCAAAATTATTAGCAACGGTAAATATTGCCATCTCTAATAGCCATTGATAATTAGTTAATTTAATTATAATTATAATCTAAAAAATTTAAAAAATTTTAAATTTATCAGCGATGACTTTTACCACCACTAATAATCAACTAATCCATCCCTAATACAAACTATTATCGACGGTCCGAACATCGTTGCTAATAAGCCTTTCCATTGCATTTCATATTTGCTAATTTGTGCCTACTCTTGTGGTTGTCTACTTTCTTATATAACAATTTTTCTTGGATAGTTCTCCTAGCATATTATGCATATTTGACTACTTTTTGTGCTTGATATGTTATAGAGTCTGATGATCTCTCTGATGGAGGATCGATATCAGTAGGCGGGTCTAGGGTTAGGTCTACATGCTATGGTACGCCATCTGCTGCTGATCAAGGTTAATGTTAAAGAAGTTATGTTCATAAAAGCTAATAGAGTATATAGTTTTAAAATTGAATATATATTTTAGATATATTTATAGGGTCTAGCTTCTTAGCTACAAGTAGGTCATGATTTTTTTCTTCCCTATAAATCCAGCTATCAAGAACAGTTTATTTTATTCTTTTCTTTTTTCTCTCCTCCATCATGGCTATCAGAGCAACTTGCTCCTCCCTATCCTTTGCCACCTTTCTTCTAATGAGTATTATCCTTCTAGTGAGTACTATTACCTTGATGAAATTGTGTACTAAAGCCACTCAGATGATTTTTTTGACATTAGCTAACACATGGCAGCCTTAAAATTAATTTAACTAAATTTAATTAAATATTATTAATTTTATTTAAATATTAAATCTAATTTAACTAAATAGTATAAATATTAATTTAAAAATATTAAAAATTTTAAAACAAGAATCAAATTAAAAAATAAAATTACTTCATTATTATTGATGGCTTCTACACCATTGCTAATAACATATTTTAAAACAAGAATCAAATAAAAATAAAATAAAATTATATTAGTATTAATGAGGACATACACCATTGCTAATAACATATTTTCATTACTAATAATCCTAGAAGCAAATAAAAAAATAAAATTACTTTAATATTAGCGACAGCTGTCTCTAATAATAAATTTTTATTGCTAATAATATTAAAATTAAATTAAAAAAATAAAATTATTTTAGTATTAGTGACAGCTTTATACTATCTCTAATAATAATTTTTCATCACTAGTAATATTAGAACCAAATAAAAAAATAAAAATATCTTAGTATTAGCGATGGCATCATGCCATCTCTAATAATAATTTTTCATTACTAATAATATTAAAACTAAATTAAAAAAATAAAATTATTTTAGTATTAGTGATGGCTTTATGCCATCTCTAATAATAATTATCCATTGCTAATAATATTAGAACTAAATTAAAAAATTATTTTAGTATTAGCGATGGCTATCCACCATCTTTAATAATAATTTTTCATCACTAATAATATTAAAACCAAATTATAAAAAAATACTTTTATTAGTGATGGAACTTACCATATTTAAAAGTCAAACATGAGATCGCTAATATTTTTTTATCTTTTGTGATAGTAGTTTTGTTGGTCGCTATTTCTTGTCGAAAAAAATCTTTATTAGTGATGGCATATTTGCCGGTGCTAATAGCCGTTGCTAATACTCAATATTTTTATAGTGTGATGATGTCGATATCACAATATAAAGAAAAAAGAGATAAAAATAAAGAACATAATCAAATACGTGGATCAATCAAAAGCTCGCTTCTATGGGACATACAAGCTTCATTATGATAAAAGAAAAAATTTACAAGAGGAGGTCACACCCTCTCAACCATCGTACATCAACCCCTCTCTTTCAATAAGAAGCACTCTCACTCACAAAGCTCTCTTTTTAGGAAATCTCTTATAGCTCTAACCATTGCTTGACAATATGCCCGAAGCATCCCTACTTCTACTATTTGTCGGCACCTATTGTCCTCTACTATCGACTGCAACTCATGGTCTGCTGCTACCAATCTACCCTTTTCTACTACCTTTTATCATGGAGCCTTTTAAAGCCTTCAACTCGAGTCCAATTTGAGTCCAAACCAGTTTAGGTCTCCTAGCAGCACCTAAATAAGACCTTAGATCATTGCATCCCACTAGCAAGCCTCCAGAACCACCTAATCGCATGCTTGCATGAAAATCAGAACCAAAAATCTTTTTTATACCCCATAATTTGCCCATGAACCCTTAAGCGGTCCATGCACGGCATGTAGACTACGTCAAGCCCCTATGGACTGAGCCAACATGCAGTAGACCGTGCCAAATGGGCATGTGAATTGTGCCCCTCTCCACTATGGACTGTGTTGCATGGACTATGGTGAACCAAGTCAGCCCCCTAGGCCATGCATGAGTCCACATACACTGGGCCTGCGTGTGTCCGCACTGGGCCTATGCCTACTTGGGTCATGTCTGCACACTGGGCCACACCCTATTGTAGGCCGCCAGGCTGTGGGCTATTGCAGTCTTCTCCATCATGAGTTTTGATGCTATGGCTTTTTTGTGGGCTCACTATGGGTTGCTGTGGATCGAATTGGAGGTGCTTTTTTTAACAATCTCTATCTTAACTTGACATTTAGCCACCACCCAACCTTGAAAGATTTTGAATGATCTCGTCTTGTCCCTATGCCTTGGAGCATATACCTATCAACTCATAGATGGACAAATATTAGAGTCAAGCTAGGCTGCTTAATCCCATTTTCGTCATCTGCTATGATCCATTTGATCTGAGACCTGCTCGAGGTAACCTCCAACGATAATAAAAACTTCACTGTATGATGTCACCTATCATCCTTCCGAGTCTTCTGTCTTATGCCTAATCCACTTGCACTTAGAGCTCCACCTCACTTTAAGCTCTCCATTAGGATGTAGTATCCTCCATGCTTCTTTCTCTTCATTACAATCCTATTATCATGCATGACCTTTAGAATTCCATCATCAGCTCCCCACCTGTAGCCATTTGAATCCAATATACTCAATAAAATTAGATTTTTCTTGAAATTGAGTATATATCAGATCTTATCTAATTTCTTCAACATTCCATCATGTATATATAAGCTGACCATCTCACTGTCCTTGATCACATAGCTCAATTCATTTAGTAAATGAACAATGCCCTCATTGCTCTCTAAAAAGTCAAATAGCTTTCTCTCTATAACAAACATTATGTGAACATGCTAAATCTAAAATCCATGAGTAGAAAACATAGATAGTTCATCTAAGACCATAAGTACACAATCGATCTCATTAGTGTTGCTACCTTGGTCCGCCACCACATAGCCTTCGTTCGATCTTTGAGTTATGGGCAATCTCTAACTCAATACTCCAACTCATCACACCGGTAGCATCTGATCTTGCTGTAGTCCTTCGTCTTGGATTTGGACCGCCTATATTGTGATCTCCTGCCATTTCATCTTCTGCCACTAGCACCTCCAGTCACTGATATAGCCAAGTTACCGTCTGAACTCGAGACTCAATTCTCCCATCTAATAATCTCATTTTGGAGAAGTGCAAAAGCAATCTTTTCCATCTTGATGGTGCTCTTCACCACTAGAAGAGCAGTCACCAAAGACTTGAAAGAGAGAGAAAGTGATGAAAGCATGACCAATACCCTAGTCTTTTTCTCAACCTTTTTACCAATGGTAAGGAGACCAATGAGGATCTTCTAAAAGTTGCTAAGATGCTTTTACATGCTCTACCCCTTGTTCATCCGTAGTTGATAGAACTACTTCCAAAGAAAGAGAGCATTGGTGAGTGATTTCGACATGTACATCTCCTCGAGCTTCGACCATATTTTCATTAAGAAAGTCTCGCTAAATATATGGATCACTACATTCGTCAAGTACAAGCAAATCATACTCATCGCTTGCATCTACAGTCACTTTCAATCCTTCACCTCTATGGTAGTCGGTTTCTCCTTATATAAGAAAGCATCGATCAATCCTTGTTGGATGAGCACATTCTTCACCCTTGCTTGCCATAGAGAGCAGTTACTTTTTCCATCATATCGATTGAATTTCTACCTTGATTGAGCCTATCTTCTTCATCTTCTTCAATCTTGATCAACACCACCATAACCTGGCACTCTCCTACAACCTAGCTCTAATATTATTATCATGATACCACTTGCTCTAGTACACTTATCAGGAAGATCCCTTGTATGGAACATGGATCCCCCATTCAAAATCATAACATTGATGACGATGTCGATATCACAACAAAAAAAAAAGAGATAAAAATAAAAAATATAATCAAATATGTGGATCAGTCAAAAAGCTCGCCTCCATAGGGCATGCAAGCTTCATTATGAGAAAAGAAAAAATTTACAAGAGGAGGTCATGCCCTCTCAACTCTTGTACATCAATTTCTCTCTTTCAATAAGAAGCGCTCTTCCTTATAAAACTTTCTCTAAGAGACCTCCTATAGCTCTAACCGCTGTCTGATAGTTTGCCCAATGCATTCTTCCTTCTGCTCTTTACTGGTACCTATTGCCCTCTACTATTGACTGCAACTCATGGTCTGTTGTTGTCGATCTATCCCTTTCTACTACCTTCCACACATAAAGACTTTTAAAGCCTTCAATCCAAGTCCAATCCAAGTCCAAACTAGTTTAGGTCTCTTAACAGCACCCAAACATGATCCTGGATCACTAGATCTCACTCGTAAGCCTCCGCAACTACCTGATCACATGCTTGCAAGAAAATTAGAGCTAAAAACCTCCTATAGACCTATTAATTTGCCCATGAACCCTTAAACAGTCCACGCGCACCGCGTGGATTGCATCAAGCCCCTATGGACCACACCTCTCTTTACTATGGACCACGTCTCATGGACCACGATGGATCGAGTCGATCCCCTAGGCGATGCATGAGTCCGTACGTGCTGGGTCTGTGCCTGCATGCCTGGGCCATGCCCTGCTACAGGTTGCTAGGCCGTGGGTTGCTACAGTCTCCTCCATCATGGGTTTTGATGCTATGGCTTCTCCGTGGGCTCGTTGTGGGTTGTTATGGATCAAATTTGAGGAGCTTTTTCCAACAGCTTCTTGTTTTACCATCATAACTAGTCGAAGACTCGTACGTTGCACGAGGTGGATAATTATGGTTTGTATTATTAAAAATTTTTAATAATAAATATTCATAATAAATATTTTTTTTAATTTTTTAATTAATTAATTAATTAATTATTATATATTATATATTTTTTTATTATTTTATAAAATATTATTTTATTTTATTTTTTTTATTCTCATACCTTCTATGTGCTTGTCGATACCATTACACCTTCTATCATCCCACCATGGCTTTCCTTCTCTCTCGATAATTATCGATCTCGATCATAGCCCCACCTCCTCTCTTTTTCTCATACCTTCTCCACGTTTGTCGATGCTACCCCACTCCTACCGCTCCACCACCGCATTCCTTCTCTCTCGATAAATGCCGATCCTGATCGTACTTTTTAGTGCTTCTATTGATACCGCTGTCCTCGGCACTATCACTAAAGGAAGAAAGAGAAACTCTCATTTTTTTATTAATTTTTTTATAAAATAATATATTATTATTATTATTATTATTTCTATTTTTATATCTTCTCCATGCCCATCGGTGCCATCCCACCATGGCTCTCCTCTTTTGGCAAACGCCAATCCCAATCACACCCCTACACCCTCACTTCTTCTCATACCTTCTTTAAACTTTTGGAGGCTATTAAATACAAAGATTTGGCTTTCAAATTGATGAAATACCATACTCTATTTATAAATAATTTATTAAATTTAATCTGATCTGATTTGATAGATCAATTCAGATCTTAAAATATGTTATTTTTTAAAAATAATAAAAATATTATTTAAAAAAATAAATTAATATGTTATTATTTTTAAAATTAAAAAAATAATATGCTATATTTTAAAAATAGTAATAGATTAATTTTTTTAAAAAATATTATTATTATTTTATAATATTTTATTTTTTAAAAATAATAATTTTTAAAAATATTTTTCATCTCTTATCCCTTTCCTACTTTTATTTTTAAAATATTATTTTTTAATTTTTAAAATACTATTTTATTATTATTTAAAAATATTATTTAAATTATTATAGATAATAAAATAATAATTCATATGGCACAACTCAATGAAGAAAAAATACTATTTTTTCGGCATATGATCGTTCAGATCTGATTGGATCTGAAGGAATATTTTAAAAAAAAATTTATGATCCTAGTCAGATTTGAGACATCTCGAATCGGATCCTAAAGATCTAATATTATAAAATAAAAATAAAATAAAATTTAATTTAGTTTTATATCTTATTTTGGATAATCAAATTATCCTGTGATGATCCTGAGGCTCTAGAAGGAGCCACGCACATGCCTGGCCTCTACCGGTGTCCACTCGAATAGGATCTAGAGATCTTCTTCTTCTGAATCTTCTCTTCAAATGTTAGATCTAGATCTAATCTTGAAGTTCTTCAAAACTTTTTTTGAAGAAGCAACAGTCATCTCTTTCAGCAGTGCTGCCTTCTTTCTGATCTGAGCACCTTTCTTCCTTGGATGGCACTTGAACCCATGCCCAACTTCTTTAGGCATGAAGAGGAGAAAAAGGATCAAAGGGAGGCATGGAAAAGAGGAGGGCAGCCTTGCGATGGAGTGAAAGGAAGAAGCTCTCTAACCCTAGGTGCAGATGGGATTTAAATAGATCCTACTGCATTATGCAGTGCCACATCATCCCGACCAATCAGAGGCCTTCATACAATTAGATCTAAATTTGATTGATGGGATGATGTCATCTAATCCAATCAGATGAGAGTCCCTCAAAAATCCACATAGGTGGCGCCAACACTGGATAAACCCAAAACTCTTTGGCGCCTAGGTGTTTGATCATATCAAAATACCTTGGAGTCCCATCTATATGGGACTCCATCCCTTATCCATATGGGGTGCATGCCTAGGGTGGCATGCACCCTCTCTCTTGCCTCTTTAGCAGGAGGACAAGAGTCCCAGGTGCTCTCCTACAGGTGCATGACACATGGCCCTATGTCCAGGTGTCAAGGGTCAACTATTGACCAATGTCCAAAAATAGAAATTAGCAGGTGATAAAAATTGACAGGTGTTGTCTTAAATCCATCTAATAAATTAAGACAATCTTTTTCTGATTTGGACAAACTCTAGTCAGACTAAAATTAAGTTCTTGAGTGAGTCCAAATAAATTTGGCTTAGCCAAGATGAACCAAAATAATTACAAAAGAAGAATGTTAGGCTCAATCATGTGCTAGCACAACTTTCTTGAACCTAATTGGATCTAATCTAAATTAATTAAACTGAGTTAGTCCAATTGATGATAGCCAAATCCAAATCCTTATTTGTTTGATTTAGTTAGATTCAGTTCCATATGGTAATAAGACATGTCGCGATCTCTATCATCGACATCATCAAAATACCTTTCAATGGATCAGAACTTTTCTGATTCATACAATTAGAATGATCAATCATCTAAATCATTCTAATTACTTCCAAAATCTATCAATGACACCTAGCAGTATATAGTGACAATCCATCAGAACTGAAAGCAAATCTTTTGGTGCAGCTATCTGTATGATTGGATTCTTCTATCTTGAGCCCCGATAGGATTAGGGTTAAGGTGAACTCGTCAAACCTAATATCCATCATATGAATTAATCATTCGATTCAAGTCCAATATAAAACTCTAATAGAAACTCTTTCTATCATCTTCACTCTACCATGGCCATGGGCTTAAGGACTCAATCTCATGATTATCATAGGACTGCTCCTTATCTACTGAGGTAGATAGATCTCCTATTGGTGCAATCCAATTCCTATAATAAATATGTTATAGCCAACATACAACTCAGAGTTTCGAATGGCTAGGAGATCGAGTTATAGTATAGTCAAACTATAATACCCTCAAGGTGAACTATTGATGCACCTCAGGTCAAAGAACCATACACACCATTGTAACATCGAGTTAGTCATCGATGAGAAGGTAGACTTTCTTATGACTGTTCGAGGTGGTCACGCTCAGTGCCCTCATTCTCTAACGAGTATCTTTACTCTTGCTCTAGTATCTCCATACCGTAGACTCAAGATACATCTATCCTAAGAAAGTGATCGTACACCAACCTTTTGGATCAATCACCATCCTTGTGATGATCCTACGGTCGGAAGCTATTTATGAGTTAATTATAAAAATTCATGTTTTAAATTTTTAACTCTTGAAAATATGAATTGTCATTACCATTAACTCAAAGGATATATCACAGACACTTTAAATACATACTATGATAGAAAATAATATTTTTATTAATTTATAATCAAAATTATAAAATTATTCTTAGAAGTTTATTATAAGTGTTTAGCCAATTTGGCTTCTAGGGCACACATCTAACAAACTTTCACTTGATCTAAAGCTAATTGGCTACAAATCTAAGTCTTATTTTTTCAAGGTGGGCTTCGATCTTCTGTTGGCTCAATGGCTTTATCAATGGATCAACCGCATTATCTGCAGTGTTGACTCTCTTGACCTCGACGTATCTCTTCTCGAGGTAATCATCGATTAGGTGATATTGCTGCTCGATGTGCTTGGATTTCTAGTGAGACCTTGACTCCTTAGCTAAGGCTATAGCACCATTATTGTCGTAGTACAGAAGGACGGCATCTGATGTCATCACTCTGAGCTCTATGATGAACTTCTTGTACCAGAATACCTCCTTTACAGCCTTCGATGCAGCAATGTACTCTACTTCCATGGTGGAGTCTGCTATCACCATTTGTTTGAAACTTTTCCAACTAATAGCTCCATCATTATAAATAAATAGACTTCTAGAAGTCAACTTTCGATCATCTATGTCGGACATAAAATCCGAATTTGTATACTCCTAGACCTGGAGTTCTCCATTACCAAAGACTAGAAACATATCCTTAGTTCTTCTTAAGTACTTAAGATACATTTCATAGAAGTCTAGTGCTCTTCACCTGAATTTGATTGATACCTGCTCGTGACACTCACAGTATGGGCAATATCAGATCGTTTACATAGCATGGCATACATAAGGCTCCCTATTGCTAAAGCATAAGGGATCTTACTCATGCGTTCAATCTCCTCAGGTGTGCTAGGGCATATCTTTTTGGAGAGATGAATGCCATGTCTAAAGGGTACTAATCCCCTCTTAGAGTTTTTCATGCTAAACCTTTTCAGCACCTCCTCTATATACGTTTTCTATGAGAGACCCAGCATCTTATTTGGTATATCTCTATAAACCTTAATTCCTAGAATAAAGGATGTCTCTCCTAGATCTTTTATAGAGAACTTCTTAGACAACCATATTTTGACTATAATCAATATAGAAATATCATTCCTAATTAGAAGGTTGTCATCCACGTACAATACGAGGAAGATAACAGAGCTCCCACTGATCCTTTTAAAAATACAGAGCTCCTCCTCATTCTTGATAAATCCAAATAATTTGATTACATCATTAAAATGAGCATTCCAACTCCGAGATGCTTGCTTAAGTCCATATATGGACCTTTGCAGCTGCATACCTTATGATCTTTATCACTGGATGTGAAATCTAGCGACTGTTCCATATAGATATTTTCTTTAAGATATCTATTTAAGAATGTCATTTTTACATCCATTTGTCATATTTCATAATCGAAATAGGCTGCAACAACAAGCAATGTCGGATGAATTTGAGCATGGCTACTAGCAAAAAAGTATCCGGATAGTCAATGCCTTCGCACTGACTATTTTCTTTCACTACGAGCCTTGCTTTGAATGGCTTTACATTTTCATCAGCATCTATCTCTCTCTTGAAGATCCATTTACATATAATAGGTACTATACCTTAGGTGGATCTACCAAGATCCAGACTTGATTCGAAAGCATTGAGTCAATCTCAGACTTCATTATCTCTAACCATTTCTCGGAGTCAATATCTAATATTGCCTCATCATAATTTTAGGATTATTACTATGAACCCTATTTTCTATGAAGAATATTTTCTCTACGTCTTCTGATATAGTACCTAAGTGCCTTTTAGAAAGATGAAAAATTTTACTTGATCTATGAGGTGGAGGAGGTAGCATCTGGGTTGGCTCAATCTGACTGGGTTTCATAGTTCCTTAGCTCATTTCTCATCGGAGACTTTCTTCTCAAGTCTAATCTATCTTTCGATGCCACCATCTTGAATAAACTATTTTTCAAAAAAGATAATATGTTGACTAACAATCATATTATAATATTTTAGGAGATAGAAATAATATCCTAATGACTCTTTAGGATATCTAATAAATCAAACTCTAAAGGACCTAGACTCTAATTTGTCTACCTATTGTCTTTTGACATGGGTCGGACAACCCCAAATTCTGAGATGACTCGGACTTGATTTCTTACCATGCTATATCTCATATGGTATGGTAGGAACGATCTTAGAGAGAATCCTATTCAGCAAATATATAGCAGTCATTAGATTATGTCTCCAAAAAAACTCAGGAAGGTCCATGAAACTCATCATGGACTGGACCATATCTAATAGGATCCGATTTCTCCATTCTAAAATTTTATTAAGTTGAGGCATTCTAGATGGAGTCTATTGAGAGACTATGCTATTGTCCTTAAGATAATCTAGGATTTTTTGACTAAGGTATTTGCCTCCTCGATTTGATTGAAGAATTTTAATAGATTTTTTTGTTTATTTTTCTACTTCGAGTCTAAATTTTTTGAACTTTTCAAAAGCTTCAAACTTATGTCGCATCAAATACACATATCTAGACCAAGATAAATCATCGATAAAGATGATGAAGTAGACATAATTATCCCTGATTGGCACATCAAATGGACTGCATACATCAGTATGTACTAGGACAAGTAGGTCTGTGGCTCTTTCCCCATGTCCTATAAAAGGGATCTTAGTCATTTTGCCATGAAAGCATGATTCATAAATCAGATATGACTCGAAAGTCAACGGACTCAATAGCTCAAATTTTTCTAATTTATTAATCCTGTCTTCAGCTATATGATCTAGCCAAAGGTGCCAAAGATACCTATCATTTAGACTATCCTTAGGTCACTTTGATCCTATGGCATTCACATTTTGCTCGATATTAAAAATAGAAACATCAATATATAACTGGTGGAGATCATTTATAAGAAAATTACTTGTAATTTTATTTCTTTCATAAAGAATATTACAATGGTCCATAAAAAAGCTAATTACATAGCCTTCTTGTGCTAAACATGAAACAGAAATCAAATTCCTATTTGCTGCAGGCACATAAAAATAGTTCCTAAGAACTAAATCTAATCCCGACGGTAATCATAGAGGATAGGTTTCTACGGTCATAGCAGCAACTCTTGCTCCATTTCTGACGTATAGGATCATCTCACCATCCCTCAGCCTCCTGCTATCCTCAAGACCCTGCATAGAAGTGTACAAGTAAGCATTACAACCAGAGTCAAGCATCTAATTGAATGTGGAACAAATCATAAGGTTAGATTCTATAACGAGCATACCTCTAGAAGGACCTACCTCCTTCTTGTTCTTCAGACTGGTCAGGTACAAAGGATAATTCCATTTTTAATGGCCGTCAGTATTGCAATAAAAATATTTTTTCTTATCGGCCTTCTTCTTCAGCTCTATCTTCTTCTTCCCACCATCCATCTTCTACTTCTTCATAGATATCTTCTTCTTTCCAAAAAACTTTTTCTTGAAAGAAGTCCGCTTCACAGTAAGTACTGAGCCTTTAGAATCTGTCATAGAAAGCTCAGTAGTAACCAGCATGTTCATGAGTTCAGCCAATGTATTCTGAAGTTTATGCATATAGTAGTTCATGATGAACTGCCCATACGCATCAGTCAAGGACTGCAGAATTATATCAATCTATAGATCCTGATCTAACTTGACACCGAGCTTCTCAAGCTCTTCTAAGTCCTTGATTATCATTAGATAATGATCTTGAACCGACTGCCCATCATGCATCTGAGCCTTAAACAGTCTCTTAGTGACTTGATATTTGGCTATGCGATTCTATTCACCAAACAACTCTTGTAGATGAGCTAATATTTAATGACTAGTCTTAATGTCTTCATGTTGGCACTGAAGCTCATCAGGCATCGAGCCCAACATGTAATACCTAGTTTTGTTATCTTCATCCATCCACTTCTCAAGAGATACTCTCTGATCAGCGGATGGGCAGGCTGGTAAGGTGGAAGAATCTTGTTCCAATACATGAGTTAACTTTTTGAAATTTAAAATAATTTTAAAGTTCTGGAGCCAATCCTTGTAGTTGAATCTGGTCAGTCAATGGGTGTTCAAGATACGGGCTAGTGGATTGGATGCAAACATCTTCCTGTAGAGAGTCAAAGTTTCTAGTTAGATTTTATAATTAGACTTGATCAATTTATTTAAAAATTTTATTTTTAAATAAATTAGGCTTCCACTATTTACTCAGATCCCTACACTTCCTTGGATAAAGATGTAAAAATTTTCATGTTTATTTATTTCTAGTGGATGGTGCGGTCCCACCAACTGGCTTATCACCTCACCTAACAGTTATTGATGATGGATCAACTGATGAGTAGATAACTCTTGTCCAATGATTCTCAAATCATGGTGCACCCAAACCTGATCTTTAATTCATGAAGCTCATCATACCCGAAATATTGCTCTACTTCTTAGTTAAGTCAGACATATCATTTGCATGAATTAGATTCCTGATTAAATCCCTCACCGTATCCAAAATATTGAGCCCAACCCATCCTCCAACCCATAGCATCCAATGCCTAATAAATATGGTTGTGTCTTTCTGGTGCAACTGAGCCACTATAACCAGTCGAGAATAATCAACCCTGGGAAGGGCCTGCGCATCTATAATGGTGAAAGACCTTAGACTTAATATTTATTTAGAAAGATTTAATTTAGATCTCTTTAAACTTGACTTAACTTAGTCATAATAATTATGACTAACCTAGTGGTATGGGTTGACTCGAATTGTTAGCCACCTCAAATCAGAACTGGATCGACATAAATGGCCAGGTAAGTGAGATCGGTGGAAGGGATATGTCATTAACTCGATAAAAATGTATTCAGATCGATTAGCTTCCAAATAAAAACCAGTCGATCGTATCTACCAGACTTATCTTAGACACTAAATTATCGAATCAAAATCAATTGCGTTAGCCTACAATCTAGGCTCGAACCATGGAGCCAAATTAGGTCTTGACTTGATTGAGTCACATCTCAATGTGGTTCGATCTTCACCCAAACTTAATCCTATTAGGCCAATCAAATCTAAGCTTTCTTTGATCCTACCTAACCAACTCTTGATTCGATTTGATCAATCGCTAGACCTAATTGAGCTACCCAAGTCTGAACCCAATTTTATGAATATATCTTAGTTCTAAAAATTCATAACTTTTAGATCTAATTAATTTTATAATCTTAATTCTTAATTAAGTTTTAGATTCATAAACAAAATATATAATAAAATCTTAGGGTTTTAGGATCTTGAATTTTATAAAAAAATAAATTTTGATTTTTGATTAAGGACGAACGTGCAGCATTCCGACACGTCATAAGAACATTCCATCGAATGAAAGATAAGAGCGTTTAAATCCTACTTTATTCTTATGACCGGACGGTCAAGAGAAATATCTTAATCAAAAATATAATTTTTACTACAAAACTAGTTAGGTCTAAATCAAATAATGCATATATAATTAATGATCTAACTTATACATGTTATGCATACATCTCATGTATCATAACTTAATCAATCATGCATACTTTCAAATATGAAATGTCACATATTAAATCTAAAAAATAAAATTTTAAATTTGATCATATCAAAAATAAAACTATTCTAGATATTTTATAGAATAATTCTATAAATAGTCTAAGCATGCATCTTTCATATCTCATATAAATAAAATAAAAATTAAAAATTTTATTTTTTATTTTTTAGATCTAGTTATAATAATTATAATATTAAAAAAATAAAAATAAAATAGATCTAAAATTATATTTAACCAATTTAATAATATGATTATACTAGACTATTCATAAAACTATTCTATTCCTAGTCTAGTCATGCATCTCATACATTATAGATCTAAATCATATAATTTTTAATTTTTTGATTTTAGATCTAATCATATCTAATGTGACATCTAAAATTCTTTAATATTAGATCATATATAAAAATTAAATCAGATCTAAAAAAGATTTGATGAATTGCTAATGCAGTTCTAATATCAGTTGAAGAAAAAATCATATTTTTCCGGCACAAGATGTTCAAATCTAATTGGATCTGAAGAAATATTTTTAAAAAAAATTATAATCCTAATTAGATCTAAGACATCTCGAATCTGATCTTAAAGATTTGATATTATAAAATAAAAATTAAATTAAATCTAATTTAATTTTATACCTTATTTTGGGTAATCAGATTATCCTATGATGATCCTGAATGATCCTGAGGTTCTGGAAGGAGCCATGCACATGCCTGACCTCTACCGATGTTCACTCAGATAGGATCTAGAGATCTTCTCCTTCTGAATCTTTTTTTCAAAAATTAGATCTAGATTTGATCTTGAAGTTCTTCAAATTTTTTTTGAAAAAACAGCAGTCATCTCTTTCAGCAATGTTGCCTTCTTCCTGATCTAAGCTTCTTTCTTCCTAGGATGGCACTTGAACCCATGCCCAACTCCTTTGGGCATAGAGAGGAAAGAAAGAGGATCAAAGGGAGGAATAGAACAGAGAAGGGCAGCCTTACGACATGGTGAAAGGAAGAAGCTCTCTAACCCTAGGCATAGATAGGGTTTAAATAGATCCTACTGCGCCATGCAGTGCCACATCATCCCGACCAATCAGAGGCCTTCATACAATCAGATCTAAATCTGATTAGTGAAATTATGTCATCTGATCCAATCAGATGAAAGTCCCTCAAAAATCCACATAGGTGGCACCAACGCTGGATAAACCCAAAACTCTTTGGCGCCTGGGTGTTTGATCATATCAAAATACCCTGGAGTCCCATCTGTATGGGACTCCATCCCTTATCAATATGGGGTGCACATCTAGGGTGGCGTGCACCCTCTCTCTTGCCTCTTTTAGTAGGAGGATGAGAGCCCCAGGTGCTCTTGTATAGGCGCATGACACATGGCCCTATGTCTAGGTGTCCAGGGTCAACTATTGACCAATGTCCAAAAATAAGAATTAGCAAGTGATGAAAATTGGTAGATATTATCTTAAATCTATCTAATGAATTAAGATAATCCTTTTGTGATCTAAACAAGCTCAAGTCAGACTAAGATAAAGTTTCTGAGTGAGCCTAAATAAATTTGGCTCAGTCGAGATGAACCAAAATGATTTCAAAAGCAAAATGTTAGGCTTAATCGTGTGCTAGCACGATTTTCTTAAACCTAATTGGATCTAATCCAAATCAATTGAATTGGGTTAGTCCAATTGATGACATCCAGATCTAAATTTTTATTTGTGTAATCCAGTTAGGTTTAGTTCTGTATGGTAATAAGATATGTCACGATCTCTATTATCGACATCATTGAAATACCTTTCGATGGATCAGAACTTTTTTGATTCATACAATTAGAATGATCGATCATCTAAATCATTCTAATTACTTCCAAAATCCACCAGTGATACCTAATAGTATATGGTGGCAATCCATCAGAATTGAAAGTGAATCTCTTGGTGCAGCTACCTATGTGATTGAGTTTTTTTATCTTAAGCCCCGACAGGATTAGGGTTAAGGTGAACTCGTCAAATCTAATATCCATCATATAAATTAATCATTCAATTCGAGTCCAATATAAAACTCTAATAGAAACTCTTTCTATCATCTTTACTCTGCCATGGCCATGGGCTTAAGAACTCAATCTCATGATTATCATAGGACTGTTTGATAAGTACTTGATATATTATAATAAAAAGCACAAAATATTGTTGCATTGTATGTTTATTAGTTGAATTTAATGCTTCTTAATCTCTTTTGCAGGTAATTAGGAGATTGAGCTCATTCAAGCTAATCCAGACTCAAATTGGCTCAACCAAGCAAAAATCAAATATCTAATGGGCTAAGAGCAAACAACTCAAGGGGTTAAGTCACGATCAATGGCTAGGAAGCAATTCATTGAAATCCAAGGGCCAAGAAGAGAGATAGTTGCTTTAAGGGCTTGGATCAAAAATAATTGATCAAAGGACTAAAAATTGAGGCACATATCTATAAAACTCTAACCCAACTTAGAGCTTAATCCAAAGATCCCACATGTTCCATCCCTAACTGATTTAGCATGGATCACAGAGTGGAAAAAAAGGAGGATATGCCAAAGAGAGAAATAAATTATATGCTAATTCCTTCTTACCATATTTTTCACACTTTAATTAGAAGTCCACACCAAATTAAAGATTTCTCATGCACATTTCATCTCATCCATCCATTTCTATCATATCTTTAGTCCCATATTGCTTAACCAATAAATCCTCCTACCTCCTAGCATCTATAAAAAGCCCCTAAGGCTTCAACCAAAAGCATTCCTTCTATCCATCTCCATCTAGCCCTAGCCTTCACACCTCCTCTCTCTCTCCCACTAAGTCTTCACTTTTCTTTCTATCTTCTTCTTCCTCCATAAAACTCTCTTCTTTCTCTTTTCTTTCTGCGGGTTAGAAACAAGAAGATGACAATGGCAGACGACATCCCTTCTATGCGTGGCTAGGCTCCATCATCTCAAGAGGGAAGAGGAATCTTATAAACAAATGGTTCGATGTTGATCTATTTTATGTATCTTTTTTTTTATCAATAAAATTTTTGATTTATTTAGAAATTAAAAATATACTATTTTTTTTTGCTTCATTTATAAAGATCTAGATTTTGAACAATCTATGCTCTAAGAGATGCATCATGATTTGAGGATATGGTGCATGCTCAGACAAGAAATAGATTGTATCAAAAAGAATAGATTAACTCTTTTACTTGTGAGATTTAGTTAAATAGCTTATGCTCTAAGGGACTGACCATGATCTAAGGATATGATCCATGCTCAAAAAGAAAATAAGTTATGCCAACTAAAATCATAAGTAGCGGTGCTACAGTAGGAAATGGATATGATATCTATTTTACAAGAGGATTCGACCCCCTGAGGCTTCTCTTCTATATTGAACTTATTAAGTTTTTTTAAAAATATTATTTTATCAATCAGATTAGTTTTCCAACTCTTAAAAGAAACCAAGCCTTCTGTTAATTTTTTTTAAATAACTGCCTTAGATCCCTAAGGACTCAAACCGATTCATCCTATTCTATGGAGTAGTAGTCGATTAACTTTTATCTTTGATCGCTTTACGATAAGAGCGCATCAAATTTTGGCACCATTGTCGAGGATCTTGGCATGATTGATTTAAAAAAATTAATTATTTTTGTTACTTTATTTTATGATCTCTTGCCTTCTTAATTCTAATATTTGCTTCTTATTATTACAGATCAATATATATATATATATATATATATATATATATATATATATATATATATATATATATATATATATATATATATATATATATATATGTATATATATATATATTACTGCTTTCTAGGTCTTTATTTTTTCTTTCTACTTTAGATTACTTTATTGTCTTTCTAGTAAAATAATTTTCTATCTTTTATATAGATTTAATTTTCTTCCTAATTAGACCTTTCTCTTATTTACTTTCTTTTTAATACATTCTCTAGATATGAAATATATTTCTACCTTTTAATTTATTGCTCTTAAAGTAGATTTGAGTCCTTGCTTTATTTGTAGGTTATCTAGTTGTCTTTTTAATCTTTGCATAATTTACTTCCTATTTAGTTAGATTCTATAAATCTCTTCACACCTAATTAACTTAATTTAAAACTTACCTCTTAGTCTTTCTTGCTTAATGATAACATAATATTAAAAAAAATAATACCATAAAATACTTAACTAAAATAGAGAAACTAATTAAACTTTCAAAGATTCTTACTTGTATTGGACATCCTCTCATTTTGCATCTCATCTCCATAATTAACCTTAAGGGCATTAACCCATTAATCAGATAAAGTAGGGATTTGATCACCTCTTCTTAGCCCAAAAACCGCATCTGTCATTCTATATTAATCCAAGTCTTAATTTTAAAATTAATTAGGCGTTAGCCATAGGAATTTTGAGCTCAATAGGACAAGAAAGTCCTAGAATTGGATCAGGTTCGAATTGATTAATTGCTTGGTGTCTAAGGCAAGTGGTTTTCAATTGGTTCCATTGTCTGATCTGGCCAACTCAGTTGGTGTCTAAGAAAAGCAACAAGAAGAAAACCTCCCACATCTTATACTTACCTGGCCGAGTTAGTTAGTCGGTCTTGGACTTGGAGTGCTCAAAAATGGTCTTGGAAGTTAGGAGCTATCTAGATCTAGGTTAATCCTAGGGTAGAGAGTCCTTTCTTATCTAACTTGATTGTAATTAACATCTAAATATTAACTAATTTTTTTCACTTTTCTCTTTCATCTCTAGATTTAGAACTTCTTAGAATCCATCTCTAGAACTCTTTTCTTATCTATCTCTCCTTCCTCTTCTCTCTTCTTCTATAAATAAATAAATAAATAAATAAATAAAATTTTGTAAAATTGCAACTTAGAAAATAAAATCTAGTCGACTTGTGAGAATTGAATCAAATCCTATTTCAAGTCAAGAAATTATCGAGACCATCATGGGTGAACCCAACCAAGAATCCAAATTTCTTAAAGATCTATGCTATCCTTTGGGCTCTGCCCAACCATCATGTATAAGACTCCTCGAGATTATGATTGGTAATTTTGAAATTAAATCTCAAATAATTAACATGCTTTCCAAATTCATCGGAATTGAGGATGCCTACATTTTCATTAGAGAATTTGAGGAGGTTTGTGAGACCATAAGAATACACCAAATGTCACAAGATGCCATAAAACTTAGGCTGATCAATTTTGCACTTAAGGACTATGCAAAAAAATGGTTATACAGCCTATCCAACCAGTCAATCACGACATGGGAAGGTTTTGTAAAGATATTCTTAAGAAATTTTTTTTTCCATCACAAGACAGCAAAGTTTAGAAACGAGATTAACCAGTTCTACCAACTAGGAGGAGAGCCTTTCTAAAAGTGCCTAGACCGATTTAAAAACCTCCTAAGTCAATGTCCACATCATGGTATAGAGATTTGGAGGTTGTGCCAAATTGTCTATGAAGGTCTAGACCCAAATTTCAGAACAATTTTGGAATCAATGTGCCAGGGCCAATTTATGTATAAGGAACCTGACGAGGCCTGATAATTTCTAAAAGATCATGCAGAAAAGAGTCTGTAATGAGAGTCAACTAGAGAAACCAAAAAATCCACACCAGCAAGAGTTGGAATGCACCAAGTTCAAACATCCCTAGCTATAGTGGCTAGAATTACGACCTTGATCCATAGGATTGAAGCCTTAGAACTTCAAGGACAGCCCCAAGCAAACCAGATATCCACACCTATGTGCAATGGATGTAGCGCACCAGACCACATCTTGGAAGAATATCCTTCACTAGGAAACTCTGTCAAAGATGGGCTTGCACAAGTAAATGCTGCCTATCAAAGACCTATAAACGATCCTTATGCACCAATGTATAACTCAGGATGGAGAAACCATCCAAATTTTTCATGGTCATAAGGTTCTAATTCAAGTAGTCATGTCCCAAACCAGCCTTATCTAGGGACCAACCAAGCACTAGCTAACCCACCAGAATTTGGTCAAGAGCAAAGGTTGAATACTTTGGAAAAGGGGTTGGAAGTCTTGCTTAAATCAACTTTTGAAATCACATCTACACTAAATAATTTTATGCAAACCATAGGTCAATTATTAAATGCAAATACCTAGGCAATTGCCTATTTAGAAATGTAGCTAGGTCAGTTAGCCACCATAGTTAGTGAAAGAGAAAAGGATAGATTACCAAGTCAATCCGAGGCTAACCTCAGGAACCAGAACAACCAACTACCCCAACAAGGATCTCAGATCAACCAATTGAATGTCATTCACACATTAAGATCTAAAAAATAAATAGATAACCATATGGACAAATCCAAAATAGAAGAAGAGATAGAAGAAACTACTATAAAAATGGTCTATGGTAGTGCTTACTATGACAGTGATTTTCGAAATTGCTGCCATAGCTCCTACGGCAGCGGTTTTCGTTAATCGCTATCATAGGTCGGATCTATGATAGTGATTTTTTTAACTGTTATCATAGGTCCGACATATAGCAGCGGTTACAAAAAATCACTATCATAGGTCAGACCTATAGCAGTGGTTCCTAAAAATCACTGCTATAGGTCGATCTATAGCAGTGGTTCATTATAACTGCTATCATAAATCAGACCTATAGCAGTGGTTCATTATAATTACTGTCATAAGTTAGACCTATAGCAGCAATTAGTAGGAACCGCTGTCATAGTAGCAGTTAGTAGGAACCACTGCTATAAGCTGATTTATGGCAACGATTAATTGTAACCGCTATCATATATATATATTTTTTTAAATATTATATAATTTTAAAATTTAATGCCCATCTTCACTGTTCATTATCTAAAAAATTATCATTAAAATATCTTTATAAAAGGTTGCCTTGATCCAATGGCCCTAGCTTCGTCGATCAGAAAAATTTGATTTCAGTGACCACGAACGACGATGCGATAATCTGATAGATGGAGATCTTCGATGGATCTAAAAATCTACAATGATGATCTCGATGATATTTGTAATGTGCTATCAAAGTTTTACTTCAATCGGATATCGTTATCTTGATCAATTTAGTATAGATTAGTTTCGATCGTTAAATGATAAACGAGTGATCAAAGGACCAAACGGTGTCCGATTATGAGATAATTTTTTTTATAAATAATCTTGGCTACTACTTTAATCATTTTTTACTATGGTGATTATAAAATTCAACTCATGAGATAAAGAATAATTTAAAACTATACGTCTTCTGATAACCATTCTAAAACTTCACTCGTTGTTATGCTCGTACTTTTGCAATATCTATTTAACATGAACAGTTTATACAAAAATGATTTAAATTTTACTATCATCACCATATAAAATATTTAAAATTATAATAAAAATTATTTAACTAAAAAATTATCTCATAATCGGACATCATTTAACCCTTTGATCGCTTGTTTTTAATTTAATGGTCGAAATTATTTTGCACTAAATTGACCATGATAACGATATCCAATTGAAGTAAAATTTTGATAGTATGCTACAAACATCATCGAGATCATCATTGCAGATTTTTGGATCCATCAAAGATCTTCATCTATCAGATCATTGCATCATCATTCATGATCATCGAAATCAAATTTTTTTGATGGATGAAGCTAGGGCCATCGTATCGAGGCAATCTTTTGCGATGACACTCTAATGATAATTATTTAGATAATGAATGATGAAGATGAACATTAAATTTTAAAATTATATAATATTTTAAAAAAAAAATTATTTTTCACCTATGGAAGCAGTTATCAAAAATCACTACCATAGATCTATGGCAGCGGTTCGATAACCGCTGCCATAGGTTAGATTAAAAATTCTCAAATTTTTTCTTTCCTTCCATGCATGCTCGATCTCTCTCGCTCTCTCTCTTCCTCTCTTCATCATCGGTGAGGCTCCTCCCCTCCGACCGGCATCGCCCCTCCTCCCCCTCCGACCGGCATCGCCCCTCCTCCACCCCCCGACCAATGTTGTCCCTCCACCCCCCCGATCGGCGTTGCCCCTCCTTCCCCCTCGACCGATGCCACCCCTCCTTCCCCCTCCCTCTCGACCCCCCATCCCCGACCATCCTCCCCCACCCCCCACTCGACCCCCACCCCTCCATCCAACCCTCCCTCAAGCCCCCATAAAACCTCCTCTGGCAAAACCCCTCCACCCTCGCTCGGCCCCCTATGCCCCGCCCCCATCCAACCCTCCCTTGGTCCCCAACGAACCCCTCCTCCAATGAATTCCCATCCGACCCTCCCTCGGTCCCTTGTGAAATCCTCTTCTTTGGTGAACCCTTATCCACCCTCGACCCTCCATCGAACCTCCCTAAAACCCCTCCCCCATACTCTATCCTCCTCCGGCCCCGGTGCGAAACCAAACCCCCCTTCCAACGAGCCTTCCTCCACCCTCCTTCAGCCCCATGAAACCCCATCCCTCCACCACCATTCTGACCCTCCAATCGAGTGCGAAGCCTCCTTCGACCTTCTCATCACTATGCCCCCTCCCCTGGCCTCCCATCCCCAACCGCTCCTGCTCTCTCTCTCTTTTCTCTTTTTCTCTCTTCTCTATCTCACTATCTTACTTTTATTTCATAGGTTACCTCTAATTCCATCATCCTCCTCTAGCATCGTCACCGACGACCCTCGAAGCTTTTGGTGCGATCCACTCTCTATAGCCGTAGATATAATTTTTTTAAATTTTATAGTATTATTTATTAATCATGTATATTTATAATAATTTAAAAAATATTTATAATAAATATTATAATTATCTATATGTCATAATTTTTGGATCGTACCATGGTGGTAGTCTTGGGCTGTGCTATGGTGGTAGCCTTGGGCCGTGCCATGTCGGTGGCTGTGGACTCGATCTATCAACGGATTGGATTTGGATCAAAATCTAAATATTTAGGTCTGGACCCAATTTTAATTACTGATATCGGATCTGAACCCGAATACCCGATGGATCTATACTTGAGAGAGGAAGGGAGGGTTCCGACCTCACCGCCATCATTGGAAGGGAGGGGGTCCAGCCTTGCCGCCATCATTGGGAGGGAGGGGGTCCGACCTCATCAGCATCACTGGGAGGGATGGGGTTTGGCCTTGCCGATGAGGGAGATCGAGAGAGTGAGAGAGGGAGAGAGGAAGATTGAGAGATGGAAAAGCTGGAAGGGAGGGGTTCGGCTTGGCTGTGTGCCATCCCCTCGATCACTCCCTCTCTTCCTCTCTTGATCTCTCTCACCTCAGATATGCAGTCAAGCTAGCTCAGGCCATGATCGAGCCAGTTGGGGGAGGACCCTAACCGAATATCTCAAGCACGAAGCTGGCTCGACTTTCGAGCAAATAGAATTTGATATATCATGATGTTATATTGATTAATGTTCATTAACGTTGTAGGTCACGATGGCATCGAAATGCCATCTAGCTTTCACCCCTATCCCTCGGTGGGTTATGCATAGTTCAGCATCCGAAGAGCAGTCGAAGCATACTCCATCCACCTCAATATCGACTGCTCAGGGACCACCATCGACGGCATCTACTCCACCAACAGTTGAGCCTCTACCATCGCAGACATCTGAGTGTACATTTTTATTATATTAGCATAATTTTATTTTTTATATAGTATTTGTACACATATATTTGCATAACGTATTTGCATTGTAGGTGCATCATCCAGCCAGACATTTTGCGGTCCCACACGTATGGCATACGTGTGGAACCGCCAGCATCAGGTGATGGTGCAGTATGATGCGGAGGAGAGGTCGATAGGAAAGACCGCATGGGAGATGCATTTCTTTTTTAGAGTGCTTATGAGGTGGTCGGACATCATTTCCATAGAGCCCAGAGACTGGCGTTTGATGGATGCTGCCATCAGGGATCGAATATAGGAGGAGATATGGATAAGTACGTACATCTTAGTTATATCTACATATTTTATATGTTTACACTATATATGTTTGATTAGAATAATTTTATAACTAATTTTTGATAAATTTATGCAAAGGAGGTATGACTTCTTCAATTACGAGAGGGCACGAGATGCCCAACTGAAGAAGATTGAGGAGTTGTATCGGGGTTACAAGGTCAAGCTCCATAGATGATGGCTCGAGCATCGATGAGACACTCTGGAGGAGTTTGTTCCCTAGATACAAGACTGTCCTCTGAGTCAGTGGGAGAGGATGGTTAGACATTGGAGGAGCTAGAAGTTCGAGGTAAAATTTCTAACTTTTAAATTTTTTAATATGCTTAAAGTTTTATTTAAATATTTTTTAAATATTTATTATTTATTTGAATACTTGTTAGGCTACCTCTCGTCAGAACTGGGAGAACCATGCAGTCTAGGAGTATACGCACACTCTAGGCCACAAGTCTATGGCCAGTCGTGTGCATAGAGAGATAATTAATTCTAAATCTTATTAGATAAATTAAATTCATATTTTTTATCATTTTTTTGATAAATTTATTCTTTATGATAGCTAGTGAGAGATGGAGTGATGCCCAGCCGTAGCAAGATCTTTTGATCCAGCCGCACGGACAAGATGGGCATGTCGATGAACGTCACGATCGGGCATATTTTTGTAAGTATTAAATATATTAGTATATATGATTAGTACTATAGCATTTCTTATAAAATTTTATTTTAATTTATAATTACAAAATCAGTTAGATACGCTCATGAGCGAGGGCCCGAATACCTTTGGGCCCCATGACCATCTGTCTCAGATCTTAGGGCCTGAGCACTTTGGAAGGATCCGATGTAGGCCTGGATACACACCGATGAGCTACTGGTCCAAGGCAAGCATCTCCTCATAGACTTCCGACATCGTCAGCTGGGAGGAGCTTGAGGAGGCATAGGCACGGCAGATCATGCTGCAATGCGGACAGATCGGACTGAGGAGCGCACATCTCATCTGGAGGGCATCGTAAGGGACATGATGTCGATGCTCAACACATATTTTGAAGTTACGAGCTTCGACTATATATTAGCCCACATTCTAGCTCCAACTCTGGCTTTGACTCTAGCTCCAGCTCTGACTTCGACTTCGACTTTGGCTCCAGCTCCAACTTCGGCTCCAACTCCCGGTGACGACGACGACGACGATGATGTAGATTTAGGAGACTTTTGATGTATTTTATTTTTTAAAAAAATATTATAATAAAATTTTTTTGATAATAAAATTTTAGTATTTTAGAATAATTTTTTTGTTCATTATATTTTCTTATGTTATATATCTATATTTATCAGATAAAATATATAAAAAAATAAAAATTTTAGTTTTTTAATTATTCAAGATCTACGATAGTGGTTTTATAACCGTTGCCATATCCGTGCCAACCGCTACTATAGATCCTAGTGCAAATGATGCCAATCGCTGTATTAGATCTATGACAGTGGTTAAAAAATCGCTGCTATAGATTATCTATGGCAGCGGTTATGTAACCACTGCCATAGATAATCTATGGCAGCGGTTACATAACTGCTGCTATAGGTCGATCTATTATAGTAGTTTATAAACCATTGCAATAGACTATCTATGATAGCAGTTCTAACAACCACTGCAATAATCACTGCCATAGAGCTACGACGATGGCCACAGTAGTAGTGATTAGAAAACCGCTGCCATAGCCTATAGTAGTAATTTTTTGGACTACGACAGTGGTTACGAACCACTGTCGTAGCTTTTTTTTGTAGTAGGGAGACCCACTATCTGAACCACCATCTGACCAAGGCCAACTTGAAAAATCTAAGGCATCAAAATCCGAGGCAGCACAAATTTGATAGAAGAGCCCTTACCAGGAGTTAATGGACCAACTACTTAGGTTGCAGCACCCTTTCCTAATAGACTTAGGCCTAACCAAAACTCAGCCCAATTAGATAAGATCTTGGAGGTTTTCAAGCAAGTTAAGGTGAACATTCCCTTACTAGACATGATCCAACAAGTCCCTGCTTATGCTAAATTCCTTAAGGATTTGTGTACCAAGGAAAAGACCACCAATGTACCTAAGAGAGCCTTTCTAGCAGCTAGTGTAAGTTCATACTTGTCAAATCATATATCAGTAAAGTACAAAGACCCAGGGTCTCCCATCATCTCATGCATTATGAGAGAAATCTTAATCGATAAGGCTTTATTAGATTTAGGAGTAAGTGTTAACATATTGCCATATTCCATATATGAGCAATTAGGGTTAGGAGAACTCAAGCCAATGGGGATGACCCTACAATTAGCTAATCGATCCTTAAAAGTTCTAAGGGAAATAGTTGAGGATGTGCTAATCAAAATCAGTGACTTCATCTATTCAGTGGATTTTGTAATTTTAGAGACTGAACCTATATCAAATCCAAAGTATCAAATCTCGATCATTCTAGGCAGACCATTTCTAGCCATAGCTAATGCTCAAATCAACTACCAAAATATATTATTGAAACTTTCTTTTGGCAACATGTCAATAGATTTGAACATCTTCCATCTGACTGAAACAAACGATCTGAACTGGATTCAAAATAATGCTTATGAATCGATTGACCTCAGTGATGAAGAGTTTGACTTTGAACTTTTGATGGACCAAGAATTTGAAGAGGTCAATGAAGTCACTACAATCAATAAGCATAGGATGGAATCAAGATGGGAGCTCCCAGTGGAACCACTTGAGTTAATGGTCGAACCACTGCCCAAATCATCGATTGAGGAAGCACCAAAGTTAGAGCTAAAATCACTCCCCAAGCACCTCAAATACGCCTACCTAGGTCTATCAGAAACCCTGCCAGTAATCATTTTAGCAGACCTAGACCCCATGCAAGAAGAAGAATTGTTGATTGTCTTTAAAGAAAATAAAAAAGCATTAGGTTGGACCATGGCTGACATTAAGGGGATTAGCCCTTCAATCGTTCAACATCAAATTCACCAAGGGGAGGCTGCCAAGCCAACTAGAGACCCCTAAAGAAGGCTAAACCCAGCTATGAAGGAGGTAGTAAAGAAAGAAATTCTCAAGCTGTTAGATAATGAAATTATCTATCCAATCTCAGATAGCTCATGGGTTAGCCCAATCCAAGCAGTCCCTAAAAAGTCTGGGGTCATGGTGGTCCAAAATAAAATAAATAAATTTGTACCAACGAGAGTTCAAACTAGATGGAGAGTCTATATTAATTATAGAACATTGAATGCGGCCAGAAGAAAGAATTATTTTTCCCTGCCATTCATCAATCAGATGTTAGAGAGGTTAGCCGAACATGAGTTCTATTGCTTTCTGGATAGATATTTCGGCTACAATCAAATTTCCATAGCACTAGAGGACCAAGAGAAGACCACATTCACATGCCCATTTGGAACTTTTCCCTATAGACGCATGTCCTTTGGTTTGTGTAATGCTCCATTTATTTTTTAAAGGTGCATGATTAGCATCTTTTTAGACATGATCGAGCAGTTTCTTAAAATTTTTATGAATGATTTTTCTATTTTGGCTCCACTTTTTTTGAATGCTTACACCATTTAAGACTAGTCTTAGAAAGATGTAAAAAAAAAAATACTTAGTGCTTAATTGGAAAAAATGCCAATTTATGGTCAAACAAGGGATAGTTCTTGGCCATGTGATCTCAAAGAAAGGCATTAAAGTGGACAAAGCTAAGATAGATCTAATTGCAAATCTTTCACCACCTAAATCAGTCAAGGAAGTTCGTTCATTTTTAGGACATGCTGGTTTCTATAGGAGGTTCATCAAGAATTTTAGCCAGATAACCCATCCGCTGATAAATCTCTTAGTGAAGGAAGTCAGGTTCGAGTTTACTCCTGAATGTCTCGAATCCTTCAAGCATCTGAAAAAGGAACTAACTTCAATCCCAATTGTACACCCATCGACTAGACTCAACCCTTCGAACTCATGTGTGATACATCTGAAGACTCTATCAAAGTCATTCTAGGACAGAGAATCAATAAGCTGCCATGAGTCATCTATTATGCCAGTAGAATCCTCAACGATGCATAGCTTAATTATTCAACAACTGAAAAAGAGTTCTTGGCCATCGTCTTTACACTTAAGAAATTTAGAGCTTATTTGGTTGGATCGCATACCATTGTGAACACCGATCACTCAGCTATTAGACACCTCTTAGCAAAGAAGGATGACATGGCATGCTTAATCTGATGGATTTTACTGCTCCAGCTCCTACGTCTGGTAAACAAAAATTTTTGATGGTTGCCATAGACTACTTCACCAAATGGATGGAAGTCAAATTTCTAGCGCAGATCACTAAGAGTAAGATGGAAGACTTCATTCAGAAGTTAATTATATACAAGTTCGGATTGCCGCATACTATAATCACCTACAATGATTGCTAGTTTGACAATCAAAACTTTAGAGAGTTTTGTATAAAATTTCATATTACGCACAAACTCATTTCTGTCGACCATCCCCAATCAAACAGTAAAGTGAAAGTCATGAATCGAACGATCCTACACAATCTTAAGTCATGATTAAATGAAGCAAAAGGTCTCTAAATAGAAGAATTACATTCGATCCTATGGACATATCAAACAACTCCCGACATTCCAACAAGTGAATCACCATTCAACTTTGCTTATGGAACTAAAGCGATAATCCCAGTGAAGATCCATTTACCATCAATGAGAGTCGAACACTATATAAAGCTGAGCAACTTCGAGTCTCAAAGAGTCAACCTAGATTTGCACCTCAAAGTTTGGCAGCAGGCTCAAGTTCAGATGGCCGCATATCGATAAATAGTCATTCGACATTAGAACACGAGGGTCAAGCTAAAAGTATTTCTTCTTGGAGATTTGGTTCTATGAAAAGCAAAAATTTTAAAATCTTTTGACCAAGAAAAGTTATCTCCAAATTAAAAAGGATCCTACAGAGTAACTAAAATCCTTCATCCAGGCGTATACCGACTAGTATAGAGACTCTCAATAAAACAACTATCTCATAAACATGAAATACTAATAATTTGAAAATGTACTATCAATAAAGTTGTCCACATGATTCTTGAAATGAAATGGTTGAACTATAATTTCTCTTGAATATTCGACTAAGCATAAATAATACTTGACCAACGATTTGTCATCCAAAATTTATTTCGACTGATCGTTGGTTGAATGATTACACTAGCCGACTCGTAGTCGAACAATTCTACAAACTGACTAATAGTTAGACAATGATATATAAACCAATTAACCATCGATTTGACAATTCTATGAACTAATTTATAGTTGGATAAATCTAAAATAGATTTACAATCATATGACTCTACATATCGACTCCAGTCGGATGACTCAACATATTGACTCAGCTATGACTGAGCAAAATATTATGCCGACTTGGCTACGGTTGAGCGGAATATCACGTTGACTCAGTTATGACTGAGTGGAATACTATACCAACCCAACCAAGATTGAGAGAAATTTTATGCTCACACGACTCTAGTTTAGTGAAAAATATACTGACTCGACCCCAGTCAGTTGAAGGATGTTCAGATCACCCCCCCCACCCCATTTATTAAATATTTAGAAATTATTTGCCTAAAATATAGTCAACTGAAATCTAATTAGATGGCAAGTTCTACGACTTTCACTACTTAATTGATATTTAGTACACAAATTAATGTTCGACTACCAATTAAAATTAAATGATAGTTGTCTAAAATAAACAAAAGTTGAACACTTAGAAATTTTTTTTCATTCATATGGGAGAAAATTATAGAATCAGGCTAAGCCCTAGTTACAAAATCAAACCATCATCTGATAACAAAAAGGAAAAAAGTTAAGAATCAATCATCAGTCATCAGTCGACCTCTTCCACTGTAGTCTCGGCAATCATGGCAGCATCAGCCCCTTGACCTTCAGCAGTGATCAGCTCAACCTCAACCGACACTAGCATGTCTTCTACAGTGGGTGGGGCTGACTCCTCAATGGTCGGAGCATCTTCTTCACTTGGAGCGGCTATTTCCTCGGTCAACCCATCTTCTCCATCAGATTCTGGGATGGTGATGCAGCTTAAATCTAAGTCTAGATAAAACCTCCTGACTGCATCCTTGCCATCCTCATATCCAATCTAGTATGATATGCTACCACCTTCGAGGATTGCATTCTTAAAATTCTCTGAACTCTTATATTCCTCGACCACTTGCTCTCACACTCAACTGAGAGCCTCTTGAGCCAATTTGGCCTCCTCTTTGATGGAAGCTGATTCTGCTTCAATGGCTTAAAGTTTCTTCTACTCTTTCTCTAATTCTTTGATGCGATCGTCATGCTCCTTTCGGAGCCGACTAACTTTGTGTCTCTTCTTTCTAGTTTGAGACTCCTAGATATCGATAATCTATTGCGCCAACTCTAGGTCAACATGAGTCCACTCTAAATCGATGCGGGTCGACTCCAGTTCGGTCTTTAGTCAGAAGATCTCTTCTTCTTGCTTCTCCCACTCTACCGCTTCCTTTTCTTGATTAATCGCTACTTGGAGATGTTCGAGAGCGACAGTCTTCTCAGCATTAGTTGCCATAACTTTGTCGAACTAGCCTCGATGCAAGTCAGCAAATGATTGGTATCCCTTCTCCAACACTGACATGTAATGCGCCAGCTGAAGAAAAGAAGAATGTAAGTCAAAAAAAACAAGCAAAGGAAAAATAATCAAAAAAAATTTAACTAACTTACACTGAGAATCATTGGGTAGAAGGAAGAGAATATTTTGGACACTGTCCAACTCTTCCTGTTCTCCCTATCGGTTGGGAGAAGAGTAGCTTCGATAAGCTGCTTCGCCAATGTCGGGTTTACTAAAGCCGACTCCCCGACAAGAATTTTGATATCCAAAAGCTCCATGGAATCATTTGGAGCTTCGCTTTCAGCAGACACTATGGGTGCCTTACCTCGCCTTTGACTTGATGGCCGTTTAATCAGAGCCGACATCCATTTGGGTGTGGAAGGCATTTGAGATACTATCGACCGCTATTCAACTGATCCAGCCTCGAGCATTGGAGTAGCCTAAGGAATCCTTGGTTCCACATGGATAGTCGGTGCTTCCACCACCATAACATCATCATTCAGAAGAACTTCGACTGATGGAAGAGCCATTGGAACAACTAACGCAATGACCACCTCATTGGCAGTCCCAGAAACTACCGACGAAATGTTGGTCAAATTGACGACCACTGATGGCATGTCTGCCAAACTGACAGTCACCGATAGTGTATTGGGCTAACTCTTCTTCAATGCTCAAGATAACCCAGCACCGACAGTAGGCCTCTTCTTGGTGGTGAATCATCAGACATCATCCATCAAAATGGCACTGTAGGCTGCATAGCTGAAAATAAAGACAATACAACTTTGTTACAAATTGAAGATCAAATAAAAATGAAAAGTCTAAAGTAGCTACATTAAACTATACCTACGATAGGTACCAAACCAAGTCCTACATCGTATAAAGCCTGATCAGTCAAGAGTTCCTTCTGTGTCAGAACTTCAATGTCCTTCAGTTTGAGAAAATCTTCTCTATCGATGATGTCAACCTGACTGTTGTCGTTTAGGTTGGCGTTCGGATTTTTCTAAGTGAAAGAAAAACTCCAAGGCAAAGAAGAAGAAACAAAAAAAAAATTGGATCTTTCAATCATGAATTGAAGAAAGAAGATCCGTGATGAAAGACAGACCCTTCCTCGGGGTGAAGAACCACCAATCCTTAGCTTTAGGATGTGGATGAAGGATGAAGAAGGATCGAAAGAGAGAAAGCCGAGAGACAGTCGAAATTAAATTGCACAGTAATGCAAAGAAAATAAGAAGCCAAATGAAATTTGGCACAAGTTGGACTGGACAGATCCGGTAGTAATCTAGGATGTTTCGAATGAACTCCAAGATCGAAAAATGAAGATCTGACCTAAGGTTTTCGACATAAAATGTGACTTAACCCAAAGGCGAGGAAATCACCCGACAATCTGGAGCAGATGTAGATAGCTAAAATTGCTCCAGGATATGGTATTATTCTCAAAGGCAGTCAACAGCAAACTTGGTCAATGAAGAGACCTCCACTACTAGACCCAAAGAAGAAACTCTGACCAAACCAGTCGGCCGACTACCTCTAGAAGACTGTGGGTTAGATTATCTACCCACAGAGCTACTTCCACCTACCCTAGCTCTACTCCTATCTATCATTGCTAATGATGAAGAAAAACTTAAAGGGATGAAAGAAAATATAACCTGAAGGTTAGAAAAAACTTGAAAAACCATAAGAACGAAGAAGAAGAACATTCAAAGCTCTAGACACCCATGAGAACTCACAATTGCAATAGAAAATCCAAAAAGAAAGAAAGTGACCCTATATATAAAAGCCACCAATGGTCAGGATAATTTTATTCAAATTTAGGTCATCCAGATCTTGACACGTGGCGACCTATGGACCGATCATTGTTGGATGTTTTGATGCATCCATCATCAGATCAAGCCACATCATCACTATCTGCAAGAATAGTCAGAATCCAATGATTCCTAGACACATGGCAACAACTGATTGATCCAAATCAAATCAACTAGATTGTCTGGCTGTCAAATCAATTTTTTTGAACATACTAATGATGGTGGTACGATTATCAAAATGACAAAATAGTCAAAAACTTTTCAACTCCCAAAGCAATTATTAATACCTAAAAATAAAGCAGTCGCCAAATTAGGGCTCGAGATGACACATGAAAACTCGCATCATTCAATGTGTCAACTACATGTCAAGTCATCTGCCATTCCACCTTAAACTTGAGAGTGAGGGACAACTATTAAGAGTATCAAATTTGCTCCTCCTGATTTAATATCAGCATTCTAACTTACAGTCAATAATATTGATAATGCAATGGTAACATCAAATTCTTGACTAACAATCAGTTTCTCAGATTGTGAATCGAAGATAGAAGATAGGAGGACCGTCAATCAGATGGCTGATTGATTATCGAATAATCTTTGAACTACCATCAGCACCAAGATATAGATAGCTAATAGCCAATCAATCACAAAGCCTGACTCACCATTGGTAACAAAAAATATATAGCCAACGGTCAATCAGTAAACCCGTTGACAGTCGGCAACATCCAATTGGTTTCTCCAATGGACATGATGACTTAGACAACTATGTAATCACTGATCAATCAGGATATTAGAATTATCATTCGATGGTCAGTCAATACAATAGTGACATCGATGTATAGTCGACATGATGCTTACCAATATATAGTCGATACATCAAAAACCGCCAACGTAGAATGCGTGTAATGGCCATTCATGGTTGTTAACCACTTATCCCATGATCAAATAATACCAAAACAAATGGGACCCACATGCTGAATGTTATAAATGATTATCAATAATCTACCTATAAAAGAAAGATAAATGAACAGTATTGGTAAGACACTTTTGACCTATTCTTTGACAACTTTAATTCTACTTACTTGTTCGACCAAATTTTTATCTCTAACTTAAGCATCGAAGGATCCCCATCGAAAATAATTTTGGTCAGTATAGACGTTGTCTTGTAAGTTGCTTTTAGTCAGAGCCAGACACATCTAGGATTTGGCCACAATAGGGGCCATTGGCATCTCCTAATTTTTTCTTCCATAATTTTTTTTATGATTATCTACACATATATTTTTTTTTTATTTGATGTTTGTTCTTGATCTTAAGTCGGTATAATCGATCTACCTCATATAGCATGCCGTTCTATATGATATCAAAGCCGTAGGCTTAGAGATTAGTGATTCATAAATTTATAGCTGGACATAATTAAAGAGCTTCCAGTAATTTGTTATGCGAGGATACAAATGTATAGACTCTTGTTTAGTGATTTATGAGTTAAATCATCATGACTAAAGCTTGTAAGATCAAAATATTGAACCATACTAATTATCATTTTGGAAGGCCCGCATCATATCTTATTTGATTGAAAAAGATTTATAAGAAGTCATGAATGGAATAGATATGGTGAAGCCACCAGAAACTCCAAACAATACAGAAGCGAGGAATACATGGGAAACCAAAGTTGCAAACATAGTTCATATTCTTCTAATGAATATTGATAAAGATACTTTTTTGCATACTCAAGATATACAGGAGCCAAAAAAGATATGGGATATTCTTACTGCTCTCCACTCAAAGACTAATGAGGCTCAGCTTCAATATTTAGAAAATAAGATTGGTGCTCTCAAACAAGATAATCTTGCAATCTCTTAACATTTTTTTAAAAGAAAAAATTATTGAGCTTGGTATACTTGATCCAAATTCTCTTTATGATGAAAATAAATGGTATAGACTATTAGTTTGTGGTTTGAATAAAGATTATAGTGCTTATATGCTAGCTATCTCTGGATGGGCTCAACAACCTACATTAGCAAAGTTGAAAAATATACTTGTTAATCAAGAAACACTTAACACTCAAATATGTGATTTGACGATATCCCCTGAGAAAGAAGAGGCCTTATCTTCTGGTAGTAAAAATAAAAATAAGAAGTAAAATAATAATTTTAAAAATTTAAAAAAAAATAGTTGGAGAATATGGAAAGGACAAAAATTTTAATAAAAAAATTATAAATTTAAAGAAAATTGTTATAGATGTGAAAAATTGGGCCACAAAATTCAAGATTGCAGGATGAAGCTCAAACAGTCTAATATTGCCTCCTCTATATCAAAGAATGGGGGAGAGAAAGAAATTGATAGTTTGGCTCTTATTACTATGATTATTCTAATCTTAATAGTCAACATGTATATATTTTTACTTCTTCTCATGTGCTAGATATTAATTTTGCTCATAACTAGATTATTGTTTCTGAGTGTTCTAATCATCTGACTGATCATAAAAGAATATTTGATTCTTTATGTGATTATACTGGTTCTGATGCTATTACTACTATAGGTGATTCACTTCATCCTATTAAAAGTGTTGGTTATTTATCTCTCATATTATCTACTAGTTCTTCTATTTCCATGAATAATGTTTATTATGTGCTTGATATGAAGAAAAATTTGATTTCTATATCACAAATCATGAATAATTGGTATTCTATTTTATTTGACCGGATACTATGGAGATTTATGCTAGTATTAAAGAATCTAGAGAGTTTATTACTCAAGATAGAAAATTGAACAAGCTTTATGTTATATCTATTGATAATTCTTATGTTGGTCAGACCCTTAAACGTGATACCACTAATTTATACATGCTGGTTTGACTCATGTAAATTATAACAGGCTTCAAGATATGCAAAGCAAGAGACTAGTTTATAGGCTTCCTAAGATGAAGGTCAATACTAGCACTATTTGCATTAGATATCAATATGGAAAGATGCATAACTTAACTTTCAAAAAGAAATAAACAAGATTTTCTCAACCACAGTAGTTGATATATTCAAATCTCACAGGTAGGATCAGTACTCCATCTTTTATTGATTTGAGGTCTTATTTTTCAGGTGGTGAGTTTAGATTAATTTCTGATGAGGATAGAGTATCTTGGAAAGATATTGTGTTCATAAAAGTTGGTGAGCCATCTTCACTTTCTCCAGCTTCTTCTTCTTCAACTAATTTGCTAGGTCTTCAAAAAACTGGTAATTTACTTAGATACTCATAAAAGTCCATGAAAAACTGGTGGACATGCTTCAAATTCTAAGAAAAAATATATATTCTTAGTGATAAAGAAGATACAAAGTTCTTGAAGGTAAACTCGAAGCTTTCGAGGATCAATCACCATTGCGGAGAAGCAAGAAAAAGAAGAAATCAATTGACAAGTATGGAGATCGGGATTATTCCTTTATTACTTATGGTTATGCTTCTACTGTTATTGATCAGCTATAACCTCCTTCATATGATGAGGCCAAAAGCACTGATGTTTGGGAGGATTCCTTAAAAGAAGAGATTTCATCTCTTAAAAAAAATAAGACTTGGGATTTGGTTCCTTTACCTAGTGGTGTTTCTCCTATTTCTTGTAAGTGGGTTTATAAGATAAAAAGAAAAGTGATGTTTCTATGGTTCTATTGAATGCTACAAAGCTTGGCTTATAGCAAAATGATTCTCATAGAGGTATGAAGTTGATTTTGCTGAGACCTTCAGTCTGATTGCAAAATTAACTACTGTCAGAGTACTTATTTCTTTAGCAGCTAGTAAGGGATGGTCTTTGTGGTAGATGGATATAAAAAATGCCTTCTTATATGGTGATTTTGATAAAGATATTTATATATTGCAGTCACCTGGTTTGTTGACTATGTTCATCTCGAGTTTGTTAGCAAACTTAAGAAAGCTTTATATAGTCTCAAATAAGCCCCTAGAGTATAGTTTGGAATAATTATAGAATACTTATTATATTGTGGTTATTCTAATCTTCAATAAATTCTAGTTTATTGGTGAAACACACTAACAAAGGTATGGTAATTATTTGCCTATATGTTGGTGATCTGATTATTATTGACAATGATGTTGATGAGATCAGCAGTATTTATAGGTAGCTATCTATATGATTAGAGATGAAAGAACTTAATAAATTGAGATATTTTTTTAGCATTGAAATAGCTAAACTAAAGGATGGCTATTTTATTTGCCAAAGAAAATATGCTCTTGATTTATTAAACAAGTATGGATTAACTAATTGCAAGCATATGCAGATCCCAATTGAATCAAATTTAAATTTTAGTTAAGAGTAGGACGAACTTCTTGATGATCCTACCATGTATAGATAGGTTGTTAACAATTTGATTTATTTGACTATTATATAAGGTTAGATATTTCTCATACAGTTGACATTATTAGCATATATATGTAGCATCCTCGGTGGCTACATCTTGATATAGTTTTATGGATCTTAAGGTATATTGCTAAGACTGTTGATTATGGTATATTATATACTAATAACTCTTCGATTAAGTTAGTAAGTTTTAGAGATGCAGACTATGCTGGCGACCTGAAGATCTATCATTGATTATTCTTTTAGCTTAGGATCCAGTATTATTTCTTGGTGTAGCAAGAGACAACCTACTATTGCATTATCTTCTATAGAGGTAGAGTATTATGTAGCTGCGATGGCAGTTCAGGAGTTGACTTGACTCATGAGATTGCTTCATGGTTTAGGTCAGGATATTGACTATATTATTTCTCTTTATTGTGATAACAAAGTACAATTTGATTGTCAAGAAATCCAGTATTTCATGCAAAAACAAAATACATTTAGGTTCATTATTACTTTATTAGAGAAAAAACTATAAATGAAGAGATTAATTTACTTTTAGTTTCTATGAAAGATTAGCTAGTGGATATCTTCACTAAAAAATTGGTGGTCGAGTGGTTTGAAGACTTGCTCAGTAAGCTTGGCATTATTAGTATTGACTTTATAATAAGTAGTATTGAGAATCATTAAGTGTCAAACTAGGACTATATTTATTTATTTATTTTTCGTGTGTACATGTCTTATTTGAAATAGGACTTTATCTCTACTATTATCCTCTTTAACTAAGAGTTTGTATTTTAGTTGATTTTTTTTTTTGAGTTCAGATAGGAGTTAAACTTCCACCCATATTGTTGGATGGTGACTAACCGATCTGATGACATGTCCGACCTTCGATGACATGGCATGCTTCTTTGGCCAAGCGCCGACCACTTTCGATCAGCCCTTAGATAGCTCTAGCTTCATTGGGTGATAAACACTCAAAGAACTAATATCAAATAGTCACCGACCATCCAGAGGTCAGCTCTGATATGAAGTCTTGGCATCAGCATCTAGTTGATCACATCTAAATCCTACGCACTTCCTCGATAACTATTCTATAATGCGGAAGCTACGAGAAGGTTCTAACATGCGGATCTTGCTCAGCTAGCAGTCTATTACAATAGCGAATACTTTCTTCACTTGCAAAAAGCTGATACTGTGACTACCTCCTAACACTCCACAACTCCTGCAGCTAATGGTCTGACAATTCTAGCAAACCTTTCTACACAAAAAGATAAAAAAGAGAGAAAATGGAGAGGGGAGATCCCTCATCTCCAGACTCTCAGAACTCTCTCATACTCAAACTCTTAGAATGCTATAATTCTCATCTTCTTCATCCTCTATTCTCCCTTTTTGACTGTCATTGACTTAAGCATCGGAGGGCCTTCCATCGAAGAACCCCCTACCTTCTTCTCTGACATCGAGGGTTTTCTTTGTAGGTTCCCAAGAGATCCTGCCATGATCCATGTTAGAGAGGAGTAGCAACGGATTGGCGCTAGAAGGAAGGGCCTTAAACCCATTTTTGAAAGAAGATGGGGAGAACCATATCGCAAAACTGCTTCTCTGCATCATGTCAATGGTCCTCTTTTTAAAGTGTGCCCAACATGCTGTTAGATATATGTGCCCTAGAAGCTAAAATTGGCTGACACTTGTAATACACTTCTAGGGGCAAAATTATAATTTTAACTATTATCAATAAAATTGATTATTTTCTATCACATATGTGTATTTAGTGTCTGTGATACATCCTTTGAGTTAATGGTAATGATAATTCATATTTTCAAGAGTTGAAAATTTAAGACATGAATAATCATTATTAACTCATAAAATGCTCCCGACCATAGGATCATCACGAGGATGGTGATTAATCTAGAAGGTTGGTGTACAATCGCTTCTCTTTAGTAGATGAGTCTTGAGTCTATGGTGTGGAGACACCGAAACGAGAGTACAGATACTCGTTAGAGAATGAGGGCACTGAGCGTGACCACCTCGAGTAGTCATTAGGAAGTCTACCTTCTCGTCAATGACTGACTCGATGCTGCAGTAGTGTGTCTGATTCTTTGACCTGAGATGCATTGACAGTTCACCTTGAGGGTGTTATAGTTTGACTACACCATTACTCGGTCTCCTAGCCATATGGAATCCTGAGGTGTATGTTGGCTATAGCATGTTCATTGTAGGAACTGGATAGCATCAAGATGGAATCTATCTACCTCGGTGGTAGAGGAGCAGCCCTATGATGATCATGAGAATCAAGTCCAGAAGCCCATGGCCATGGCAGAGTGAAATAATAGAAAGAGTTTCTATTTAGCCTTTTCACACCAGACCTGAATCGAATGATTACATCATATGACAGAAACTAGGGTTTGACGAGTTCACCTTAAACCCTAATCTGATCGAGGCTCAAGATAGAAGAACTTAATCATCACATAGGTAGCTGCACCAAGAGGTTCACATTCAGCTCTGATGGGTTGCCACCATATACTGCTAGGTGTCACTGGATGGATTTTGGGAAGCAATTAGAATGATTTAGATGATCGATCATTCTAAGCTGTTCAAATCAGAAGAGTTCTGATCCATCGAAAGGAGTTTCGATGATGTCGATGATAGAGATCATGACATATCCCATTACCATACAGAACTGAACCTAACTAGGTCACACAAACAAGGGTTTGAATCTGGTGATCATCAATTGAACTAATCTAGTTCAATTGATCTGAATGAGATTCAATTAGGTTCAAGAAAATCATGCTAGCACTCGATTGAACCTAACGTTCTTCTTTTACTATCATAAATAGTTGTCCTGACTGAGCCAAAGGAGTTTGTGCTCGATCAGAGACCTTCACTTTGTCTGACTGGAGCTTGTTCAGATTAGAAAAGGGTTGTCTTATTTTGCAAGATAATACCTACCATTTTTGGTCACCTATCATTTCTCGTTCTTTGACTTTGGTCAAAAGTTAACCTTTGACTGGTCAAATATTGACTATTGATACTTTAACTTCTGTCCATGTGTCACACACCTATTGAAAAGTTGGTGGGGGCTTGTCCCCTTGCCAAAACCTGACAAGGAGGAGGGCGCACGCCATCCTTGGCATGTGCCCAAGTTGGAGGCGCCCAAGAGTCCTTATTGGACAGAAACTCCATCTTCTTTTTGAATTCGATTAGAGTTCTCCTAAGAACCAACTTTGACTGGTCTTAGATGCCATCTAAGGAGAAATCCAAAGGACTCTATTTCCACCAATCAAATTTAGATCTGATTTTATAAAGGGTTGTGATTGGTTGGGAAGAAGAGGAGTTGGATCATAGATAGTCTATAAATAAGACCCTACGCCCAACTCAAAGAGCATATTGAGAAAATCCCATGCCCCAAGGCTGCTTCTCCTCTCCTCCTCCATGCCAAAGCATCTTCTCCCTCTCCTCTCCACATCCCAAAATAGTTTGGGTTCTTGGTTGGTGCAATCCAGATGAGAGAAAGGCGATAGAAAGCTAGAAGGCTACGCTACTGCCAAGGACAACTACTGATCTTCGAAAGGTGTTTTGAAGATCCTCCAAATTAGATCTAGATCTAATTCTTGGAGATATGATAGAGAAGAAGAGGATCTCTAGATCCAGCCTAAGTGGATACCGGTAGAGGCTAGGCACTTGCGTGGCTAGATCCAGAACCTTCCGCTGCTTATAGGATCATCAACGGGAATAAGATTACCCACTTCAAGATAAATTAAATTTGATTTAATTTATCTAAATTTATTTTAATTATTAAAATAATAAGAATTAAATTTAAAATATTCTAGATCTAATCTAGATCAAAGAAAAAAAATTTTGAAATATATCTCTTGATCTGATCAGATCTAAATGAACCTGATCCAAAAAATCAGGATTTTCCTTCAACTGGTATCAAAGCAAGGCTCTAAAATATTTAGATTTAATTTTTAAATTTATTTTAATTAAAAAATAAGTGATTTTAGATATCACATGAGATGTGATCAGATCTAAAATTAGAAAAAATTAAAATTATTTAATTTCAACATCATATGAGATATGATTGATGCATGTCTAGACTAGTTGTAGAATAGTTCTACATAGTTGTCTAGATTAGAGTTTATTTTGATAAGATCAATTTAAATCTAATTTTTTAAATTATTATGAGATAATTTAGATCTGAAAACATGCATGATTCGATACATGAGATGTATGCAAAATATATCATGATTAGATCTAATTCTATATATGAGATATATGATATAGATTTAAAACTATTTTGTAGTATTGCATGTTCCTGATTAAGGCATTCCTCTTGGCCATCCGGTCATAAGAAAGAAGAAGAATTTAAAGGTCCTCTCCTTCCATTCGATGGGATGTTCTTATGATGTGTAGGGGTGCTGCATGTTCGTCCTTAATCAGAAATCCAAAACTTACTTTCTGCAAAACTCTAGATCCTGAAATCCTAGGATTTATTATGCATATTTTATTTATGAACCCTACTTAATTATAAATTAAGATTATGAAATATTAATTAGATCTAAAATTAAAAATTTTAGATCTAAGACATATTCATAATACTGGGTTTGAGCTTGGGTAGCTCAATTAGGTCTAAGCGGTTGATCAAACCGAATCAAGAGTTGGTTAGATGGGATCAACAATGCTTAAATTGACCAGCCTAATAGGATTAAGTCTGGGTCAAGATCGAGTCACGATCAAGCAAGACCTAATTAGGCTCAGAGGTTAGAGTCTAGATTGTAGGCTAACCCAATTGGTTCTGACTCAACAATTTGGTGTCTAAGATAAGTTTGGCACATACGACCGACTGATTTTTTAATTGGAAGCTACTCGATCTGAATGCATTCTTGTACGAGTTAATGGCATATTCCCTTCCACCGGATCTCACTTACCTAGCCATATCTGTTGACACACTCAATTCTGATCTGAGGTGGTCAATAATCCGAGCTAACCCATGCCACTAGGTTAGTCATAATTGTTATGACTATGACAAGTCTAGTTTAATGAGACCTGAATCAATTCTCCCTAAGAAAAGATTAAGTCTGAGGTCTTCCACCATTGTAGATGTGCGGGCCCTTTTCAGGGTTGATTGTTCTTCAGCTGGATACAGTGGCTCAGTTGCACCGAAAAGATGCAACCATGTCTATTAGGCATTGGATGCTATGGGACTGGAGGATGAGTTGGGCTCAATATTTTGGATACGGTGAGAGACTCAATTAGGAATCCAAGTCTGTGCAAATGGTGGGTCTGACTTAACTAAAGAGTGGATTCAATATTTTCAGATACGGTGAGATTCATGAATTAGAGACCAAGTTTGGGATGCACCATGATTAGAGAATCATTGAACAAGAGTTGTTCACTCATTGGCTAACCCATCACCAATAACTGTTAGGTGAGGTGATGAGTCAGTTGGTGAGACCGCACCACCCTACTAGAAATCATTAATCATGGAAGATTTTTGCATCTCTACAGAGGAAAGTGTAGGGATCCGAGAAAATAAGTGGGAAGCTAATTTGTTTAAAAATAAAATTTTTTTTAAATAAATTGGTCAAGTCATAATTATAGTATCTAACTAGAATCTTTGACTCTCTACAGAAAAATGTCTGCATCCAATCCATTGGCACGTATCCTGAACACACATAGACTGACTGGACCCAATTATAAAGATTGGACTCAGGAACTACAAAATCATTTTGGGTTTCGAGAAGTTAACCCATGTTTTGGACCAGGACCCTCCCACCTTACCAGCCCATCCATCCACTGAATAGAGAGCATCTCTGAAAAAATGGATAGATGAAGATAATAAGGCCAGATATTACATGTTGGGCTCGATGTCTGATGAGCTTCCAGTGCCAACATAAAGATATCGGGACTGCTTGCCAAATGTTGGCTCACTTGTAGGAGATGTTTGGTGAACAGAGTCGCGCAGCCAAATATCAAGTCACGAAATGACTTTTTAAGGCTAAGATGCGTGATGGGCAGTCAGTCCAAGATCACTGTCTGATGATGATCAAGGACTTGGAAGAGCTTGAGAAGCTCGGTGTGAAGTTAGGCTTGGATCTACAGAATGATGTTATTCTGCAATCCTTGACTGATGCATATGGGCAATTCATCATGAATTACCACATGCATAAACTTCAAAATTCCTTGGCCGAATTAATGAACATGCTGGTCACCGCTGAGCTTTCTATGAAAGGTTCTAAAGGCTTATTTCTTGCTATGGAACGGACTTCTTCCAAAAAAAAGTCTTATGAAAAGAAAAAGAAGTCTGCAAAAAAGCAGAAGATGGAAGGAGCAAAGAAAAAAGAGCCGAAGAAGAAGGTCGATGTCAAAGAAAAGTATTTTCATTGCAATAGCGATGGTCATTGGAAGCGGAACTGCCCTACTTACCTGGCCATCCTGAAGAACAAGAAGGAAGGTCCTTCTGGAGGTATGCTCGTTATTGAATCTAACCTTATTATTTCTTCTGCATCTAGTTGGGTGCTTGACTCATGTATGTCATGGTATTCATCTTTCTAAGAAGATGTGCCCTAGCACACCTGAGGAAATAGAACGCACGAGCAAGATCCCTTATGCTTCTGCAATAAGGAGCCTCATGTATGCCATGCTATGTATACGACCTGATATAACCCATGCTGTGAGTGTCATAAGCAGATATCAGTCAAATCCAGATGAAGAACACTAGACTTCTGTAAAATGTATCCTTAAGTACTTAAGAAGAACTAAGGATCTGATGTTGGTCTTTGGTAATGGAGAACTCCAAGTCCAGGGATACATAGATTCGGATTTCATGTTTGATATAGATGATCGAAAGTCGACATCTGGAAGTCTATTTGTGTGCAATGGTGGTGCTGTCAGCTGAAAGAGTTCCAAGCAAACCGTGATAGCAGACTCCACCATGGAAGCAGAATATATTGTTGCATTAGAGGCTACAAAGAAAGCATTCTAGTACAAGAAGTTTACTGCAGAAATCGGAGTAATGCCATCAAATGTCATTCCTCTATACTGCGATAATAATGGCGCCATAGCCCTTGCTAAGGAGCCAAGATCTCATCAGAAATCCAAACTCATTGAATGGTGATACCACCTCATCCGCGATTACCTCGAGAAGGGTTATATCAAGGTCAAGAGAGTCAACTCCACAGATAATGTGGCAGACCCACTTACAAAGTCATTGGGACAACAAAAGATTGAAGTCCACCTCGAGAAGATGGGACTTAGACTTGTAGCCAATTGACTTTAGGATAAGTGGAAGATTGTTAGATATATGTGCCCTAAAAGCCAAAATTGGCTGACACTTATAATACACTTCTAGGGGCAAAATTATAATTTTGACTATTATCAATAAAATGGGTTATTTTCTATCACATATGTGTATTTAGTGTATGTGATACATCCTTTGAGTTAATGGTAATGATAATTCATATTTTTAAGAGTTAAAAATTTAAGACATGAATAATCATTATTAACTCATAAAATACTCCCGAACATAGGATCATCACGAGGATGGTGATTGATCCGGAAGGTTGGTGTACAATCGCTTCTCTTTAGTAGATGAGTCTTGAGTCTATGGTGTGGAGACACCGGAGCGAGAGTACAGGTACTCATTAGAGAATGAGGGCATCGAGCGTGACCATCTCGAGTAGTCATTAGGAAGTCTATCTTCTCGTCAATGACTAACTCAATGCTGTAGTAGTGTGTCTAGTTCTTTGACTTGAGATGCATCGATAGTTCATCTTGAGGGTGCTATAGTTTGACTACACCATAACTCAATCTCCTAGCCATACGAAATCCTGAGGTATATGTTGGCCATAGCATCTTCATTGTAGGAACTGGATAGCATCAAGATGGAATCTATCTACCTCGGTGGTAGAGGAGCAGCCCTATGATGATCATGAGAATCAAGTCCAGAAGTCCATGGCCATGGCAGAGTGAAATAATAGAAAAAATTTCTATTTAGCCTTTCACACCGAACCTAAATCGAATGATTACATCATATGACAGAAACTTGGGTTTGACGAGTTCACCTAAACCCTAATTTGATCGGGGCTCAAGATAAAAGAACTTAATCACACAGGTAGCTGCACCAAGGGGTTTGCATCAACTTTGATGGATTGCCACCATATACTGCTAGGTGTCACTGGTGGATTTTGGGAGTAATTAGAATGATTTAGATGATCGATCATTCTAACTGTTCGAATCAGAAGAGTTCTGATCCATCGAAAGGAGTTTCGATGATGTCGATGATAGAGATCATGACATATCCTATTACCATATAGAACTGAACCTAACTGAGTCACACAAACAAGGGTTTGAATCTAGTGATCATCAATTGAACTGATCCAGTTTAATTGATCTGAATGAGATTAAATTAGGTTCAAGAAAATCGTGCTAGCACTCGATTGAACCTAACGTTCTTCTTTTACTATCATAAATAGTTGTCCTAACTGAGCTAAAAAAGTTTGTGCTCGATCAGAGGCCTTCACTTTATCTGACTGAAGCTTGTCCAGGTCAGAAAAGGATTGTCTTATTTTGTAAGATAATATCTATCATTTTTGGTCACCTACCATTTCTCGTTCTTTAACTTTGGTCAAAAATTGATCTTTGACTGATCAAATATTGACCATTGATACTTTGACTTCTATCCATGTGTCACGCACCTATTGGAGAGCTGGTGGGGGCTTGTCTCCCTGTCAGAACCTAGCAAGGAGGAGGGTGCACACCAAGGAGGAGGACGCACGCCATCCTTGGCGTGTGCGGAAGTTGGAGGCACCCAGGAGTCCCTATTGGATAGGGACTCCATCTCTTTTTTGAATTTTAATTAGAGTTCTCCTAAGAACCAACTTTGATTGGTCTTAGGCACCATCTAAGGAGGAATCCAAGGGACTCTATTTCCACCAATCAGATTTAGATATGATTTTACAAAGGGTTGTGATTGGTTGGGAAGAAGAGGAGTTGGATCACAGATAGTCTATAAATAAGATCCTGCGCCCAACTCAAAGAGCATATTGAGAAAATCCCACACCCCAAGGCTGCTTCTCCTCTCCTCCTCCATGCCAAAGCATCTTCTCCCTCTCCTCTCCACATCCCAAAATAGTTTGGGTTCTTGGTTGGTGCAATCCAGATGAGAGAAAGATGATAGAAAGCTAGAAGGCTGCGCTGCTGCAAAGGACAACTGCTGATCTTCGAAAGGTATTTTGAAGATCCTCTAGATCAGATCCAGATCTGATTTTTAGAGATGTGATAGAGAAGAAGATAATCTCCAGATCCAGTTTGAGTGGATACCGGTAGAGTTCAGGCACTTGCTTGGCTAGATCTAGAACCTTCCGCTGCTTACAAGATCATCAACGGATAATAGGATTACCCACTTCAAGGTAAATTAAATTTGATTTAACTTATCTAAATTTATTTTAATTATTAAAATAATAAAAATTAAATCTAAAATATTTCAGATCTAATCTAGATCAAAGAAAAAAAATTTTGAAATATATCTCTTGATCTGATCAGATCTGAACGAACCTGGTCTGGAAAATCAAGATTTTCCTTCACATGAAACCCATTAGGGAACAACATCCCCAATGGTTTGCCATGATGAACCTCAATCCAATTGAAGCTCTCATTGGGTAGGTCCAAGCACTTGCAATTACTGTTCAGCAACTATAGTAGGGCGTAGCTGAAACCCAAGCCCCTTCAGTAGTAATGTCTCAACATAGCTGCTAGACCTATAAAGCTGGCTTGGCATAGGATCATTAATGCTTTGGCCTAGTCCAAACCCAACATCGGTAGTCGCAATCAGTGAAGCAAACTCTGCACTACTCATCTCCATGGTCTCGAAGCCCAAAAAGGGTGCATCGAAGGTGAAATCATCGGAGCCCTCCAAGGAGGACTCCACATCACACTTCTCCCCATGCCGACAACATCATGGTTTGAAGAGGATCTCGAAAAGAAGGTCCAAGATCTAGAACACTGTTTCGACAAGTTTTAGTCTAGAAGCTACCCATGAGATGATGGCCCTAGTCTCAAAACACAACCACAATTCTCCCAAGAGATCCTAAATGAACTGGCTTTGAATCAATTCAAGTTGTTGCCAGTCGAGCCTTATGACAATTTCACCAATTCATACAACCAATTGGAGTGTTATAAAGCCCTCATGATGCTACATGGGGCATTTGATGCCCTTCTTTATCTTGTCTTCCCATCAACACTTTGGGAGATGGCGAGGATGTGGTTCTCTAGCCTTTCAATAGGATTCATTTACAACTTCGAGCAGCTAGAAATGCAGTTCGTCACATACTTCGACAGCCAAAGACCATAGCTGAAGACCAATGATAGCCTTTTCTCCATCTAGCAGAGAGAAGAGGAGCCATTGAGAGAATATGTGGCATGCTTCAATGTTGTCATGCTGGAAGTCTATGACTTCAACAAGTCCGTTGCCATGTCGGCGATGAAATGAGGACTCAAGGATAGGTGCCTAATCTTCTTTCTAAACAAGAACTTCACCAAGGACTACTCCAAACTCTTGGCCCGAGCACGAAAGTATGCATAGGCTGAGGAGAGTGAGATCCTTCATAGGGAGGAAGAAGAGAAGAAGAATAACAGAATGAAGAGGTCCTGCAAAGAAGATTGTGAAGCAAAGAAGATCGGGGGAAATGGCAACCCCCAAAAGCAGTAGAGGATGAAGAGTCCCCAACGCCACTTCAACAACAACACTTCGCTCTCTGCCCCATGCTCTTAGATCTTGATAGAGATCGAGGACAAGAACTACCTACATCGGCTATGGCCGATGATATCCCAGCCACATAAAAGAAATCAAAAGAAGTACTATCAATTCCATCAGAACCATGGCCACGACACCAAGGAGTGCCACTAGCTGAAGGACGAGATCAAAGGTCTCATCCATAGGGGATACCATGAGAAATTTATCTAAGATAGGAGAAAAATCCCAATGGAAGAGTTACACCAAGATGCTGTCGATGCGAAGGTGACGATGGTTGTATTTTGATGACTGACTCAACTGGTATGATCTCAGGCACCCTTGGTAGTCGAGGGGCAAGAGATAGGAAGGAAGCCAAAGATTTTGCTCAAAAAGAGGCCATAGACTAGGGAAGCAAACTTCTCTCTTAAGGACAATCATTCTTTTTTCTTTTTAACAAAGATGTAGCCAAAGTTCGAACTCCTCATACTAATGCCATTGTTGCTTCTACGACTATGGCAAATTATGATGTGAAAGTAATGGAAGCTCTATCAATATTTTGTTTCATGGTACTTTCCAACGAATGAAGCTACTCAAAGAACAACTCAGGTGGATCAATACACTGCTGGTCGGATTCTCCAGCATCTCTGCAACTACTGAAGGCGAAATGGAGTCATCGATGATTGTGGAAAAATCACCTCAACAAACTACTATGCTTCTTAAGCTCCTCATGGTCCAAATGCCCTCGGCATATGATGTAATCCTATGGCGACCTGGACTTGGTGCACTGAAAGCAATAGTCTCAACATACTACCTGCTCATCTGAATTCCAATTGAGAATGCTGTCAGAAGGATGAGAGGAAATTAGGTGCTGGTTAGACATTGCCTCATAGCCCTAGTCCATGAAAATAGCCCCAAGAAAACTCTACCAATCAAGGTGATAGACTCAAGAAGAGACGAAATCGAAAGCCAAAGCGAATCGATAATAGAGTTTGTTGAGGCAGAACTCGGAAACGATCCAAACTAATTATAGGGATCAGGGGCAAATTGCCCAAGAACCTCAAAAAGCAGTTGATTAGACATCTTTGAATGAAAAATCGATGCGGTCACAACCAAATTCGATTAATACTAGGGGGAAGAAAAGCCGATGTCCTAAAGCGGCAGTGGTGCCTAGACTCCACGTATGCTTTAACATGAAAGTGCACATTGACAACATGTTAAGGAAGCAGATCGGCATGCCGCCAAACTGAAAAAACTTTTGGTGAATACGTAATGTTGCTAGACCAGGAATTATCTTCAATAAGATCTAAGGACATCGGACGGCCGGCAACCTCCCAAGGTGCAGGTCACTCGCTCAGAAGTCAAACCGATAGGGGCTAACTCTTTGAGAATCCTATGCAGCCACATACAAAACCTCATTTGATGATTCACATGTGTTAGCAGCAAACTAATTTTGGATGTTTCCCCAAATAAAGCCTCTCAAGACAAAAGTAACCATACAAGATCAAGTATACATTAAGCTGAACAAAATAAAAAATTTTTTATTCATGGAATCTATATAAGTTCATTACAAGAAGGCATTCGTTTGAAGCCTGTTACAACCAAAGTGGATGCAAGGCAAGATCAAGACCCAAAGTGGAAGGAGGGCCCGAAGTGTGGACAAAAGCAGTTCCTTCTGGCAAAGTCCCAACGACTAGCTACAAACTCCCATGTAGGGGAGGGCGACGATGCAACTCCATGGCGGGCGAAAGTGCATTCATGTTCCCCATGCACCTCCAAAGAGGGCCATAAAGCCACACTCTCCAGGGAGCAGAGCGGCCCTCTAGAGAAGACTAAGACCCCTTCAAGGGGTGCAATGCTAAAGAAACCTCCAGCGACCACTGCTCCAACTCTATTGCCAATGCGGAAACATTTTTTAATACCTCCCATATCTAATCTAGCTTCTCAGAATGGCACTCTCTGGAAGTCTCCTTCGACCAACTACGACCCCATCATGACCACACACGTGGAGGAAAATGCTTGCATTCTGGTGGCAATAGACCAGGCAGTGCAACTATGACATTTTTGGAAAAGTAATAGACACCAATCTCAGATGAACCAACCATCCCTTATAAAAACTCTGGGCCTAGGAACCTTCTTTGCAACCCTTTCATAGAGCAATAGATGTCACCACAAGAGAGGCCTCATAGACTGTGCCTCCTAGGGAAAGAGGGAATAGACCTCCTTTCTGGTGGGCTATTGTTATCAGGAAGTAGTGCACATTGAATGATTTAGAAAGTGCAACACTTAAATTATTGGTATTCCAGAAATCTCCAGCAATGATGGTGGCAATGTGCTAAGCGTGATCTCAAGGTGTTTGGACAAAAGCTTATACCGTGACAGTGGTGCCAGAAGACCAGTCCATTAAAAACATCTCACTTATAATTAAGTTCTTGAAATCACTGATCAATGATGCACTGATCGCAAGAAAATGTCCCTAACCCGAGTTAGGATCTCAGCGGACCAATGTATACTAGTTGATACCTCCAGACCATGCTTCGGAATCTCTTCGATGACAAATAGCAGGTCAACAAGAATGACCAATGAGGATAGCTATCGAAGTGGGATGGAAGGACACATTGGTAGGACCTGATGGGTTCTCATCAGATCCTATTAGAACATCGGACACCCTTCAGGTTCGACCCAAAATCGAAAGTCTGGGCAAGCTCGACACCTACATATGATCATGGATACGATGACAACCATCAACATTCCACAACTAAAGCACTGTGACACAAAGTAAGCATAAAAACTAATTTTATTCATTAATATTATTTATTTACAATAGAAGGTACCAAAAGAAAGGCATCGGATACAAAGTGTTGAAGGGATAAGTCTTCAGTCCTCATCCAAATAGAATGCTCGGACCTCCTCATTGCTATTGCTCGAGCAAAGGTGGTGGATATCTAGCTGTGGCATCATGTACCCTAGGTAGGCTTTACAGTCTTCAAAGCCCTAAATGTTGGTGGAGGTAGCTACATCAACAACCTCTTCCTTGAACGTCGTCAAGGACTTAAAATCCTCAACACAACATTCCCGAATCTCGATGGGGATCCATAAGGAGGAACCCCCACTACCTCTGAGAAAGGGAGGAGCCAGTCTAAGTTTGGCAGGAGTAGCTGGACCATGACTTGTTTGAGGCAATGGAGCTTGGGGAGGCTCTGGAGCATGGATGGATGCTTCAACAAGAAACCCCTAGCCTGCTTCAACTCCCTATAGATGGTTGTTGCCTTGTCCTTCATGAGATGCTTCATGGGCTTCGGTGATGGTTCCATGGCAACTAGATGATGAAAATGGAAATCCCCTATGATGATGGAACCCTTTTGTGCAAGTGGTCTATTTATAGATGTCTCGAATGGTATGGATTCACCATGTCAAAATGCCAGATTGCATCACTAGACTGAATTTGAAATGATGTCCTTTCAGGTTCGAATTCAAGGGACAACCCAAGTAGAATGCTTTGGGATCTACTATCAGCAGCCACATGGCGGGAAGCCCGTGCGACACCAATGCCCATCTTCATGGAAGCTCTACCTTGTGACTTTTTGACCCCGCTCCTAATAAAGGCGGCCTAGGTCAGGAAGTGATGCATTACAAATTTCCATAGACATCCTTTTCAAAGTACATGGTGGTTGTACTTTAGGGGGTGTACCCCCTTGTGCGTCATGTCTATATTAATGCATCGTCCTATGGTGCAAGAACATGTTTTCAAGGCATTACAAATTTGATGGGAGACCAAATTTCATAACGTGCACTTTCTTCAAACTTCGGTCGGGGCCTCACCCTGGAGCTAACCCAAAGCAAACTTTCAATCTGCTCATAACACTAGTGTGCTCCCCAAGTTCTACTTACTTACTTTGGTTGCACCGGTGAAGCTCGATGCCTTGGGTTTGAGCCAAAGAGTTACTTCACAAACCCCTTGCAATAGGTGCATCCAAACATGAGGTGAATATAAAAAGCCTTATTTATTCATTTATCTATCTTGTATTTACATCAGTAGGTGCCCGAAGAGAGCACTAGATACACACAAAAAAAAGGAGAAGAAACAGGGCCCTAATCCTCATCCAAGGAGAATGTCCCAACCTTGTCGTTGTTGCCACCAGGGCGAAGGCGTCGTAGGTTCAATTATGGGATCTTTTTCCTCATATGGGCCTTGCAATCTTCAAAGTCTTGAATATATGTGACAACAAAGATGTCGATCATTTTCTCTTTGAACAGCATGGAAGACTTACTCCTCAATGCAGTGTTTCCAAACTTTGGCTGGGATCCATAGAGTGAAGGATCTGCAAGATCGACTTGATCGGATCAGGTCACATAGCAGAATTTAAAAATTTTTAACCATTGATCTGATCAGATCTAGAAGTTCTCAAATCTAATTAGATAGATCTAAAATAAAAATATAAAATATGATATCGAATACCACCTATTGCAAGTGAACCATTCACTTGCTGCGATGATCAGAACACTATGCCGAGAATCCAACTTGAGCCGTGCATGTGCCCAGCTTCTACCAACATCTACTCGAGTCAGATCTAGAAGTCTATTCCTTCTGGATCTGATCTTAGAAAATCAGATCCTAGAACTTCTTGGCATGCCTTCGATCCGATCTTCGATAGTGATTCGATTGACACATGATCGGAAACTTAGTTGACATGGCCTTGCAGCGACAGCACTTTGATGCTTGGAATGCTGATTTGCCCAATACTTGGGCATGGAGAAGAGGGAGAAGAAGGAGAGAGGAGGCATGGAGGAGAAAGATAGAGCCTGGGCATGGGTTGATGTGTTGGCCAAATCCTTTGGCCTAGTTATCTATTTATAGACAAACCAAAAACCTAGCGTCCTAGGGCTTCTAGACTTTGAACGGGTCAAAGCTAAGAAGCAAAAGGACTCCTTTCAATTTCCATGCTCCTTTCAAATTTTATTCTTCATTTTGTCACATAAAATAAGAATAAAATGGGCACCACATTATCTAGATAAGGGGATTAGTGCAGGCAATCTCTCTCTCTAGGAGTTTGAACTCTTTCAAACTCGATTGACCCATTCAAAATAGTTTTAATAGCCAACCTCCTAACTCCCTAAGCTTATCCACGAGGGGCGCACGCTAGAATGAGGCATGCACCTAGCATGCATCCTTTCTCTCTCTCCAGAAATACCTAGGGTGTGCACCCCAAGAAAAACTTCAGGGGGTGCATGCCGCTGGTCCCTTCTTTCCTGCAAAGACCAGGTCAAATGAGTTTTGTCCTAATCCTTTCAATCTGAGACCAGAACAAGAGCTAATCTGACCAAGACAAAATCTGATCTTATTAGAACAAGGTCTAGTCAGATTAGAATAAATCCATATAAAATTTTTGGATGAGCTAAATCAAATTTGATTGAGTTTAGAACAACTAGAAAGTCTATAGAAGGAGAAAGTTAAATCCAATCATATGCTAGTATAATTTTCTTGAACCTAATTGGATCTAATCCAAATCAATCAAACCACGTGAGCCTAATTAATGACATCCATACCCAAATCTTTGTTTGTGTGATCCAATTAGGTTCAATTCTATATGATAATGGGATATATCACGATCTCCATCATCGACATCATCAAAACATCTTTTGATGGATCAGAACTCTTTTTAATTCATTCAATTGGAATCATCAATCATCGAGATAAATCTAATTGATTCCAAAATTCATCAAAAATACCTAGCAGTATGTGGTGGCAATCCATCAGAACTAAATAGGAATCTCTCGGTGCAGTCAAATGTATGATTGTGTTCTTTTATCATGAGCCCCAATAGGATCTAGATCAAGATGAACTTGTTACACCCAATATCTATCATATGATTGAATCATTCGATTCGAGTCCGATGTGAAATCCTAATAGAAACTCTTTTTTGTTATTTCACACTACCATAGCCATAGGCTTTGGGACTCAATAACATGATCATCATAAGACTACTCCTTCTCTACCGAGATTGATAGATCCCATCTTGGTGCAAATTTAATTCCTACCACTATAAAAAAAATTAGATTTTAGTGATGGTATTAGTGATAGCAACAAAATCCGGCACTAATAAAGCTTTTTATCACTGCAAGATTGACAAAAAAAAATACCATCGCTAATAATATTAGTGACGGTAAACATATTATTAGTGATGGCAAAAGCCATCTCTAAAAATACAAAAATATTTTATAATATTTAAATAAAAAATATATTAGTGACAGTAAATTTGAATTATTAGCAATACAAATATTTTCGTCACTAATATCAAACCATTAGCAATGGTATTATCATTATTAGCGATGGCAAGTACCACCGCTAAAATTATTTAATTTTTTTTTTTTGTAATAGTTAAATATAAAATAAAAATTAGCGATAGTATTTTTGGATATTAGCAATGAAAATATAATATCACTAATAGTTTGAAAGTTATTTGTGACGGAATTAGCGATGGTATTCTGCTGTCGCTAATAATCCACAACTGGTCCAATCCTAGTTCGAACCTAATTTGAATCCAATTCAAAATTCTGCCAAAATAAATTTAATTAAGCTTTGAATCTAAGTTCTACTTGGATTATAAAATCTAATTAATCTCAAATTAAATCAAAATTTATTAAATTAAATCTGATTTAAATCAATTAGAAGAAATTGGTGTTTAATTTGGGTTCAATTCGAATCTAATTCAAAATTCTATCAATTCTAATTCAATTATACTTTTAATTCAAGTTCTACTTGGATAGTAAAATTTAATTACTTTTAATTTGAGTCTAATTAAATTTAATCTAATTTAAATAATTAAAAAAATAATTTTTAATTTAGATTTGATTTGAATTCAATTCGAACTCAATTCGAATTTAATTTGAAATTCTATCAAATATAATCCAATTAGGCTTGGAATCCAAATTCTATATGGATTATAAAATTCAATTGATCTTAAATTAAATTAAGATTAATCAAATTAAAATTAATTTAAATTAACTATAAAAAAATAATTTTTAATTTAAATCTAATTTGAATCTAATTCGAATCCAATTCGAATCTAATTAGATTACCTATCAATCCTAATTTAATTGGACTTTAAAATCCAAATCCTACATGGACAATAAAACTCAATTACTTTGACGTTAAGCCTAACTAAATTGAATCTGATTATAATCAATTATGAGAAAATAATTTTTAATTTAGGTTCGATCCAAATGCAATTGAAACTCAATTCGAATCCAATTTAAAATCCTATCTAACCTAATTCAATTTGACATTGAATCCAAGTTCTAATTAGATAGTAAAATATAATTACATTCAAATTAAGTCAAGTCTAATTAAATTTAATATAATTTAAATTAATTATAAAAAATAATTTTTAATTTGGGTTCGATTCTAATCTAATTCAAAATCGTGTCAAACCTAATTTAATTAGACTTTGAATCCAACTTTTATTTGAAATATTAAAATCCAATTAGCCTCAAATTATATCACGTCAAATTAAATTAAATCTAATTTAAATCAATTAGAACTTGATTCATAAATTAATTAAGTTTAAAATTTTAATAAAATCAAATATTAATTTTAACCATCCAAAAAATGACTTAGGAGGATAAAAAAATTAATGTAAAAAAAATTTGTATTAACGATGGCTTTAGCCACGGCAAGAATATCATCGCTAATAATTTAAAAATATTATTTTAAATATATAATTATTAGTGATAAAAATAATTTTATCGACGGTAACTTCTGTCACTAATAATTTTTTACATATTAGCGATGGAGAATATTTATTAGCGACGGAATATGTTGTCGCTAATAATCTTCTCACCTCATTTTTTTCCTCTCCGCCATGCACCATCGTTTTCCCCCATCCCACCACCCACTGGCTCCTCATTTTCTCATCATCCCTCTCCCTACCCTCCAGTGTTTTTATCTCCTACCGCCACCACCCTCTCCCCCCACCCTTTGATCCCCATGCCACCCCCTCTCTCCCTTGATTAGTGGCCTTCTTTTGATTGCACCCGACCTGCCTTTCCAAGCTCCGGACTGCCTCCCGCCTCCTCGAGCCCTCGATCATCTCAATCCCCATGGCTGCACCCAACCCACCTCCTCGAGCCTCTGGTCGCCTCCTATCTTTCCAAAGTTCTGGCCTTTCGGTTCTCCCATCACCCTCTCTCTCCCTCAATCGGTGGCCTACCTCTGGCTGCACCCAGCCGCCTTCCCAAGCTCTCGACACCTCCTGCCTCCTCGAGCCCTCGATCATCTTGATCCCCCCAACTGCACTCAGCCCATCTTTCCAAGCCTCCGACTGCCTCCTGCCTCCTCGAAACCTTCAGCTCTTTGATTTTTTCAGCCACCCCTCTCTCCCTTGGCTGGCAGCCTCCCCTCGACTACACTCGACCTATCTTTTCAAGCCCCCAACCGTCTCAATCCCCTCAGCTGCACTCAGCCTACCTCCTCAAGCCTTCGACCATCTCCTGCCTCCCCAAAACCCCTGACCCTTCGATTTCCTCACCACCCACTCTCTCCCCTAGCTGGAGGGCCTCCCCTCGGCTACACTCGGCCCATCTTCCTAAGCCCCCGATCGCATCCCACCTTCCCAAGCTCCTGGCCATCTCGATCCCTCCGACTGCACCCGACCTACCTCCACTAGCCCTCGACCGCCTCCTGCCTCCCCGAACCTCCGACCCTTCAGTTTCCTCACCACCCCCTCTCTCCCTTGGTCGGTGGCTTCTCCCCAGCTGTCTCCCCTCAGCTGCACCTGGCCAATCTTTCCGAACCCTCCGTCACCTCCCCCCCATTAGCCGCCTCCTGCCTCCATCTTGAAACCCCCAGCCACCTCTTGCCTCCCTGAACCCCTGACCTTTTGGTTCACCCACCACCCCCTCTCTCCCCTGCTGCCTCCTGCCTCCTTCTCGAACCTCTGGCCCTTCGGTTCACCTACCACCCCCTCTCTCCCTCGGTCGTCTCCCCTCGGCTGCACACGGCCTACCTCATTGAACCCCCGACTGCTCTCCCACCTCCTCAAGCCCCCGGGCGTAAGCTCCCAGCCTTCCTAAGCTCTCATTTGTAGCCACATCCTCGAGCCTCAATCCTTGCTCACCTGTGCCTCCTCGCACCTTAATTCTTGCATGCCAACCTGCACGTGCCTCAATCCTATACAGTAGTCTTCTTCTATTGTGAGTATTAGCATCGATATTAATGACAGCTAATACCATCACTAAAAATTATTTTTTATTTAAATTATATGAATTAAATATAATTAGATATTAAAAATTAAACATGAGATTGAGACGTGTCCTGTGCACTTCGATCTCGACTTGCAATGCGCTCGAACCGAGGGAAGATTCGGATAGCATTATGAACACTGGCCTAAGATGTGCCCTGCATGCTCCGATCTTGGCATGCAGAGCACTCAAACTGAGGAAAGGTTCGGACTATATTGCAAACACCAGTCTGAGACATACCCTGCATGCTATGGTCTCAGCATGCAAAGCACTCGAATCAAGAAAAGGTTTGGGTTATATTAAAAATACCAGCCCGAGACGTGCCCCGCATGCTCTAGTCTCAGCATGCAGTGTACTCGAATCAAAGAAAGGTACGGGCAGCATTGCAAACACCAACCCAAGACATTCCATACATGCTCCGATCTTGACATGTAGAGTGCTTGAATCGAGGGAAGGTTCGGATTGCATTATAAACACCGGCTTAAGACGTACCCTATATGCTCCAATCTCGGCATGCAAAGTAGTTGAACCGAGGGAAGGTTCAAGTTACATTATAAACACCAGTCCAAGACATGCCCTACATGCTCTGGTCTTGACATGTAGAGCGATCAAACCGAGAAAAGGTTCGGACAACAAATACAAGGCCGAGATGTGCCTTACGTGCTTCAATGTCGACATGTAGAGTGCTCGAATCGAGAAAAGATTCGGGCTGCATTGTAAATACAAGCCCGAGATGTGGATTTATGCTAAATTACAAGCATTGGTACTTATTTGGGGCTCGATTCTGGGAAGACAATTGCAAGGGCTTCGAAGGCTCTACTTGTCCAAGACCTTGTTGATGTGCAAGAGCTTAATGGTGATAGGCTTGGGTATATTATTAGTACATTTAGTGGATTTGATCTAGTTATTAGTGAAAGCCCATATAATAATCTTTCATATAGCAACCATTATAGTCATGATGGATAGGGTTGCTATGGTTATAGTCATGCTTATCCTCTATAGGGTAGCTATCCCCTAGAGGCTAAGCAAGGCTATAACTATAGCAACCCTTATAGTCCATCATGACTATGATGATTGCTATCTAAAAGATTATTACATGGGCTTCCATCAATAACCAGGTCAAATCCACCAAATGTACTAATCATATGCTTGAACCTATCACCATTAAGTTCTTGCACATCAGTAAATGTATTGGACAAGTAGAGCTTCTTATCCATGTATATTGTCTCTCATGTCTTTCTATGTAGGTACCAAAGCTTGTAGTTTGGACTTGAAGCTTGCCAGATGACTAGGCTGTGCGAGCATATGAATTTTATTTTAAAGTTATTATTTTATTTTTTAATAAAATTTATATTTTTGGTTTGCAGCTCGAGGAGACTGCTAGAGACTCAGAGATAGAGGCTATGATGACTGCTTGTGCAAGATGTGAAGGAAAATCCTGATTTCTCGGACCAGGTTCGTTTAGATCTGATCGGATCAAGAGATATATTCTAAAATTTTTTCTCTTTGATCTAGATTAGATCTAGGATATTTCAGATCTAATTCTTATTATTTTAATAATTAAAATAAATTTAAATAAATTAAATCAAATTTAATTTATTTTAAAGTGGGTAATCCTATTATCCGTTGATAATCCTGTAAGCAGTGAAAGATTCTGGATCTAGCCACGCAAGTGCCTAGCCTCTATCGGTATCCACTCAAGTTAGATCTAGAGATCCTCTTCTTCTCTATCACATCTCCAAAAATCAGATCTGGATCTAATCTAGAGGATCTTCAAAACTCTTTTCGAAGATCAGCAGTTGTCCTATGCAGTAGTGCAGCCTTCTAGCTTTCAGTCGCCTTTCTCTCGTCTGGATCGCACCAACCAAGATCCAAACCTCTTTGGACGTAGAGAGGAGAAGGAGAAGGTGGGTTTGGCATGGAGGAAGAGGGGAGAGGTAGCCTTGAGGCATGGGATTTCAATTTTCCAATCTTTTCTAATCATTATTTGAGTTGGGCGTAGGATCTTATTTATAGACTGTCTGTGATCCAACTTCTCTTCTTCCCAATCAATCACAACTCTTTATAAAATCAGATCTAAATCTGATTGGTGGGAATAGAGTCCCCTAGATTTCTTCTTAGAGGGTGCCTCAGACCAGTCAAAGTTGGTTCTTAGAAGAACTCTAATTGAAATCTAAAAAGGAGATGGAGTCCATGTCCAACAGGGACTTCTGGGCACCTCCAACTTGGGCGCATGCCTAGGGTGGCGTGCGCCCTCCTCCTTGCTAGGTTCTGGCAAGGGACAAGCCCCCACCAGTCCTCCAATAGGTGTATGACATGTGGACAGAAGTCAAAGTGTCTATGGTCAATATTTGACCAATCAAAAGTAGACTTTTGACCAAAGTCAAAGAATGAAAAATGGCAGGTGACCAAAAATGGTAGGTAATATCTTACAAAATAAGACAACCTTTTCTTACTTAGACAACCTTCAGTCAGACCATATGAAAGCCTCTGATTGAGCACAAACCCTTTTGGCTCAGATAGGACAACTTATTTATTATAGTAAAAGAAGAACGTTAGGTTCAATCGAGTGCTAGCATAATTTTCTTGAACCTAATTGAATCTCATTCAGATCAATTGAACTGGATTAGTTCAATTGATGATCACCAGATTCAAACCCTTATTTGTGTGACCCAGTTAGGTTCAGTTCTGTATGGTAATGGGATATGTCATGATCTCTATCATCGACATCATCGAAACTCCTTTCGATGGATCAGAACTCTTCTGATTCGAACAGCTAGAATGATCGATCATCTAAATCATTCTAATTGCTTCCAAAATCCACCAGTGACACCTAGCAGTATATGGTGGCAACCCATCAGAGCTGAATGCGAACCTCTTGGTGCAGCTACCTGTGTGATTAAGTTCTTCTATCTTGAGCTCCGATCAGATTAGGGTTAAGGTGAACTCGTCAAACCCTAGTTTCTGTCATATGATGTAATCATTCGATTCAAGTCCGATGTGAAAAAACCTAAATAGAAACTCTTTCTATTATTTCACTCTGCCATGGCCATGGACTTCTGGACTTGATTCTCATGATCATCATAGGGCTGCTCCTCTACCACCGAGGTAGATAGATTCCATCTTGATGCTATCCAGTTCCTATAATGAACATGCTATAGCCAACATACACCTCAGGATTTCGTATGGCTAGGAGATCGAGTAATGGTGTAGTCAAACTATAACACCCTCAAGGTGAACTACCGATGCACCTCAGGTCAAAGAACCAGACACACTACTGCAGCATCGAGTCAGTCATTGACGAGAAGGTAGACTCCCTAATGACTACTCGAGGTGGTCACGCTCAGTGCCCTCGTTCTCTAACGAGTACCTGTACTCTCGCTTTGATGTCTCCACACCATAGACTCAAGACTCATCTACTAAAGAGAAGCGATTGTACACCAATCTTTCGGATCAATCACCATCCTCGTGATGATCCTATGGTCGGAAGCATTTTATGAGTTAATAATGATTATTCATGTCTTAAATTTTCAACTCTTGAAAATATGAATTATCATTACCATTAACTCAAAGGATGTATCACAGATACTAAATATACATATGTGATAGAAAATAACCCATTTTATTGATATTAGTCAAAATTATAATTTTGCCCCTAGAAGTGTATTACAAGTGTCAGCCAATTCTGGCTTCTAGGGCACATATATCTAACAATCTTCCACTTGTCCTAAAGTCAATTGGCTACAAGTCTAAGTCCCATCTTCTCAAGGTGGGCTTCGATCTTCTGCTGGCCCAACGGACTTTGTAAGTGGGTCTGCCACATTATCTATGGAGTTGACTCTCTTGACCTCGACATAACCCTTCTCGAGGTAATCGCGGATGAGGTGGTATCGCCGCTCAATGTGCTTGGATTTCTGGTGAGACCTTGGCTCCTTAGCAAGGGCTATGGTGCCATTGTTGTCGTAGTATAGAGGAATGGCATCTAATGGCATTACTCCGATTTCTACAATAAACTTCTTGTACCAAAATGCTTCCTTCGCAGCTTCTGATGCAGTGATATATTCTACTTTCATGGTGGAATCTGCAATCACCATTTGCTTGAAACTTTTCCAACTGACAGCACCACCATTGTACACAAACAGACTTCCAGATGTCAACTTTTGATCATCTATATCGGACATGAAATTCGAGGAGATTATTAGATATATGTGCCCTAGAAGTCAGAATTGGCTGACACTTATAATATACTTCTAGGGGCAAAATTATAATTTTGACTAATATCAATAAAATGGATTATTTTCTATCACATATGTGTATTTAGTGTCTGTGATACATCCTTTGAGTTAATGGTAATGATAATTCATATTTTCAAGAGTTGAAAATTTAAGACATGAATAATCATTGTTAACTCATAAAATGCTTCCGACCATAGGATCATCACGAGGATGGTGATTGATCTAAAAGATTGGTGTACAATCGCTTCTCTTTAGTAGATGAGTCTTGAGTCTACGGTGTGGAGACACTAAAGCAAGAGTACAAGTACTCATTAGAGAACGAGGGCACTGAGCGTGATCACCTCGAGTAGTCATTAGGGAGTCTACCTTCTCGTCGATGACTGACTCGATGCTGCAGTAGTGTGTCTGGTTCTTTGACCTAAGATGCATCGACAGTTCACCTTGAGGGTGTTATAGTTTGACTACACCATTACTCGATCTCCTAGCCATATGGAACCCTGAGGTGTATGTTGGCTATAGCATGTTCATTGTAGGAACTAGATGGCATCAAGATGGAATCTATCTACCTCGGTGGTAGAGGAGCAGCCCTATGATAATCATGAGAATCAAGTCCAGAAGTCCATGGCCATGGCAGAGTGAAATAATAGAAAGAGTTTCTATTTAGATTTTCACATTGGAGTCGAATCGAATGATTACATCATATGACAGAAACTAGGGTTTGACGAGTTTACCTTAACCCTAATCTGATCGGGGCTCAAGATAGAAGAACTTAATCACACAAGTAGCTGCACCAAGAGGTTCGCATTCAGCTCTGATGGGTTGCCACCATATACTGCTAGGTGTCACTGGTGGATTTTGAGAGCAATTAGAATGATTTAGATGATCGATCATTCTAGCTGTTCGAATCAGAAGAGTTTTGATCCACCGAAAGGAGTTTCGATGATGTCGATGATAGAGATCATGACATATCCCATTACCATACAGAACTGAACCTAACTAGATCACACAAACAAGGGTTTGAATCTAGTGATCATCAATTGAACTAATCTAGTTCAATTGATCTAAATGAGATTCAATTAGGTTCAAGAAAATCGTGCTAGCACTCGATTGAACCTAACGTTCTTCTTTTGCTATCATAAATTAGTTGTCCTGACTGAGCCAAAAGAGTTTGTGCTCAATCAGAGGCCTTCATATGGTCTAACTAGAGGTTGTCCAAGTCAGAAAAGGTTGTCTTATTTTGTAAGATATTACTTGCCATTTTTGGTCACCTGCCATTTCTTGTTCTTTGACTTTGGTCAAAAGTCTACCTTTGACTGGTCAAATGTTGACCATTGATACTTTGACTTTTGACCACATATCATGCACCTATTGGAGAGCTAGTGGGGGCCTGTCCTCCTGCTAGAACCTGGCAAGGAAGAGGGCGCACGCCACCCTTAGCGTGTGCCTAAGTTGGAGGCGCCTAGGAGTCCCTGTTGGACAGAGACTCCATCTCATTTTTGGATTCCAATTAGAGTTCTCCTAAGAACCAACTTTGACTGGTCTTAGGCACCCTCTAAGAAGGAATCTAGGGGACTCTATTCCCACCAATCAGATTTAGATCTGATTTCACAAAGGGTTGTGATTGGTTGGGAAGAAGAGGAGTTGGATCACGCTTAGTCTATAAATAAGATCCTGCGCCCAACTCAAAGTATGATTGAATCACAATTCCCCATGCCCCAAGGCTGCCTCTTCCCTCTTCCTCCATGCCAAACCCACCTTCTCCCTCTCCTCTCCACGTCCAAAAGAGTTTTGGAGCTTGGTTGGTGCGATCCAGATCAAAGAAAGGCGAGTGAAAGCTAGAAGGCTGCACTGCTGCAAAGGATGACTGCTGATCTTCAAAAGGAGTTTTGAAGATCCTCCAAATCAGATCCAGATCTGATCTCTGGAGACGTGATAGAGAAGAAGAAGATCTCCAGATCCAGCTCGAATGGATATCGGTAGAGGTCAGGCACTTGCGTGGCTAGATCTAGAACCTTCTGCTGCATACAGGATCATCAATGGATAATAGGATTACCCATATCAAGGTAAATTAAATTTGATTTAATTTATCTAGATTTTATTTTATTTCTAAAATAATAATAATCAGATTTAAAACATCTCAGATCTGATTAGGATCAAAGAAAAAAAAATTTAAAATATATCTCTTGATCTGATCAGATCTGAACGAACCTGATCCGAGAAATCAGGATTTTCCTTCATCTGTGTATCCTTGGACTTGGAGTTCTCCGTTACCAAAGACCAACATCATATCCTTAGTTCTTCTTAAGTACTTAAGGATACATTTCATAGAAGTCCAGTGCTCTTCATCTAGATTTGACTGATACCTGCTTATGACGCTCACAACATGGGCTATATCAGATCATGTACATAACATGGCATACATGAGGCTCTCTATTGCAGAAGCATAAGGGATCTTGCTCATGCGTTCTATTTCCTCAAGTGTGCTGGGGCACATCTTCTTGGAAAGATGAATACCATGTCTAAAGGGTATTAATCCTCTCTTAGAGTTTTCCATACTAAACCTCTTTAGTACTTTCTCTATGTACATCTTCTGTGAAAGTCCTAGCATCCTATTCGGTCTATTCCTATAGACCTTAATTCCTAGAATAAAGGATGCTTCACCTAGGTCTTTCATGGAGAATTTCTTGGACAACCATATTTTGACTGTTGTTAACATGGGAATATCATTCCCAATAAGGAGGATGTCATCCACGTACAATACGAGGAAGACAACAGCGCTCCCACTGACCTTTTGAAAACACATGATTCCTCTTCATTTTTGATGAAACCAAACATTTTGATCACATCATTGAAACGAGTGTTCCAGCTCCGAGATGCTTGCTTAAGTCCATATATGGACCTTTGCAGCTTGCAAACCTTGTGATCAGTATCACTGGATGTGAAACCTAGCGGCTGTTCCATATAGATATCTTCCTCAAGATATCCATTTAAGAATGCCGTTTTCACGTCCATTTGCCATATTTCATAATCGAAATAGGCTACAATGGCAAGCAATGTGCGGATGGATTTTAGCATAGCCACTGGAGAAAAGGTATCCTGATAGTCAATGCCTTCACGTTGACTATAACCTTTTGCCACTAGTCTAGCCTTGAATGTCTCCATATTTCCATCTGCACCAATCTTTCTCTTGAAGATCCATTTACACCCAATAGGTACTATACCTTCTGGTGGATCTACCAAGGTCCAGACTTGGTTTGAGTGCATCGAGTCAATTTCTGACTGCATTACCTCTAGCCATTTCTCGGAGTCGATATCTGATATCGCCTCATTGTAGGTTTTGGGATCATCACCATGAGCACCATTACCTATGAGGAATGTTTCCTCTACTTTCTCTGAAATAATACCTAAGTATCTCTCAGGAGGATGGAAAACTCTTTTCGATCTACGAGGTGGAGGAGGTAGTGTTCTTATTGGCTTAACCTGATTTGGTTCCAATTGGTCCTTAGCTCGTTGTACTTGTGAGACTTTCTCATCAAGCTTGATCTACTTTCCAATGCCGCTATCTTGAATAAACTATTTTTCAAGAAAGATGGCATGTCGACTCACAATCACATTGTAGTCTTCTGGAATGTAGAAATAGTATCCTAATGACTCTTTAGGATATCCTATGAATCAAGCTCTAAAGGACCTAAACTCTAACTTGTCCGCTTGTTGTCTTTTGACATGAGCCGGACAACCCCAAATTCTGAGATGACTCAGACTTGATTTCTTACCATGCCATATCTCATACGGTGTGGTAGGAACGATTTTAGAGGAAACCCTATTCAGTAGATAAATTGAAGTTAACAATGAGTATCTCCAAAAGAAAATTCAGGAAGGTCTGTGAAGCTCATCATGGATCGGACCATATCCAATAGGGTCCGATTTCTCCATTCTGAAACTCCATTGAGTTGAGGTGTTCCTGGTGGAGTCCATTGAGAGACTATGCCATTTTTCTTGAGATAGTCTAGGAATTTTCGGCTAAGGTATTCACCTCCTCGATCTGATCGAAGAACCTTAATGGATTTTTCAGTTTGTTTTTCTACTTCATGTCTAAATTCTTTGAACTTTTCAAAAGCTTCAGACTTATGTCTCATAAGATACACATACCCATACCTAGATAGATCATCGGTAAAGATAATGAAGTAGACAAAATTGCCTCTAGCCGGCACATCAAATGGGCCGCACACATCAGTATGTACTAGGGCAAGGAGATCTGTGGCCCTCTCCCCATGTCCAACAAAAGGGAGTTTAGTCATTTTGCCTTGAAGACAAGATTCATAAGTTGGATATGACTCGAAAGTCAATGGACTCAATAGCCCATTTTTCTTCAATTTGTTGATCCTATCTTCTGCTATATGACCTAATCTTTGGTGCCATAGATACCTTTCATTTGGACTATCCCTAGGTCGTTTGGCATTGACATTTTGCTCGATAGTTAGAATAGGTACATCAATATGTAGCTGATAAAGATCGTTAATAAGAAAATTATTTGCAATTTTATTTTTTTCATAAAGAATGTTACAATGGTCCTTAAAGAAGGTAATCACATAGCCTTCTAGTGCTAAGCATGAAACAGAAATCAAATTCCTGCTAGCTGCAGGCACATAATAATAGTCTTTCAAAACTAAGTCTAAACCAGATGGTAATCGAAGAGGGTATGTTCCCATGGCTACTGCAGCAACTCTTGCTCCATTATTAATGCATAGAATCATGTCTCCATCCCTCAGCCTCCTGCTATCCTCAAGATCCTGCACGGAAGTGCACAGATGAGCACTAAATCCAGAGTCAAGCACCCAACTGGATGCAGAAGAAATCGTAAGGTTAGACTCAATAACGAGCATACCTCCAAAAGGACCTTCCTTCTTATTTTTTAGGATGGCCAAATAAGTAGGGCAGCTTCGCTTCCAATGGCCGTCGCTGTTGCAATGAAAACACTTTCCTTTGATATCGGCCTTTTTCTTCGATTCTGCCTTCTTCTTCTTGGCTCCTTCTACCTTTTGCTTTTTTGCAGACTTTTTTTTCTTTCCATAAGACTTTCTTTTGGAAGAAGTTCGTTCCATAGCAAGAATTGAGCCTTTAGAACCTTTCATAGAAAGCTCAACAATGACCAGCATGTTCATTAATTCGGCCAAGGAATTTTGAAGTTTATGCATGTGGTAATTCATGATGAGTTGCCCATATGCATCAGTCAAGGATTGCAGAATAACATCATTCTGCAGATCCAGATCCAACTTCACACTGAGCTTCTCAAGCTCTTCCAAGTCCTTGATCATCATCAGACAGTGATCTTGGACTGACTGCCCATCATGCATCTTAGCCTTAAAAAGTCATTTCGTGACTTGATATTTGGCTGCGCGACTCTGTTCACCAAACATCTCCAATAGGTGAGCCAACATTTGGTGAGCAGTCCCGATATCTTCATGTTGACACTGGAGCTCATCAGACATCGAGCCCAACATATAATATCTGGCCTTATTATCTTCATCTATCCATTTTTTCATAGACGCTTTCTGTTCAATGGATGGATGGGCTGGTAAGGTGGGAGGGTCCTGGTCCAAAACATGGGTTAAGTTCTCAAAACCCAAAATGATTTTGTAGTTCCTGAGCCAATCTTTATAATTGGGTCCAGTCAGTCTATGTGTGTTCAGGATACGTGCCAATGGATTAGACGCAGACATTTTTCTATAGAGAGTCAATGATTCTAGTTAGATACTATAATTATGGCTTGATCAATTTATTTAGGAATTTTATTTTTAAACAAATTAGCTTCCATTATTTTGTCGGATCCCTACACTTCCTCTGTCAAGATGCGAAAATCTCCATGATTAATAATTTCTAGTGGGTGTTGCGGTCTCACCAACTGACTCATCACCTCACCTAACAGTTATTGGTGATGGGTTAGCCAATGAGTGAACAACTCTTGTTCAATGATTCTCTAATCATGGTGCACCCAAACTTGGTCTCTAATTCATGAATCTCACCGTATCCAAAATAT
>QRFJ01000540.1:780264-989847 GCA_006176705.1 Cocos nucifera
TTAATCCATCTTTAGTTAAGTCAGACCACCATGTTGCAAGATGGATTCTAATTGAGTCTCTCCACCATATCCAAAAAGTAATTGAGCCCAACTCAGTCCTTTCAGCCCATAGCATCCATGGCCTAATAGACTGGTTGCATCTTTCTCGGTACTAGACTGAGCCACTATATCCAGCTAAAGAACAATGCAACTCGAAAAGGGCCCACATCTACAATGGTTGGAAACCTCAGACTTAATCTACTTTTCTTACGGAGAAAAATGATTCAGGTTCCTCATAACTAGACTCTGTCCATTAGGTCATAAAATTATGACTAAACCTAGTGGCATGGTTAGCTCGGATTATTGACACCCTCAGATTCAGAACTGTGTCAACAGATTATGGTAGGTAACATTGAGACCGATAGGAAGCAATAGACCATTAACCTCATTACAAGAATGCCATTCATATCGAAAGTAAGCTTTCAAATTAAAAAATAATCAGTCGTATAGTGCCAAACTTACCTCGTAGACACCAAATTATTGAGTCAGAACCAATCTGGGGTTAGCCTATAATTCAGACTCTAACCTCTAGCCTAATTAGATTTGCTTGATCGTGCTCATCTTACCCAGACTGTAATCCCTATTAAGGGCTGGTCAAGTTTATGAGCATTGTTTGATACCCACTCTAACAATCTACTTGATTTCGGTATGATCAATCGCGCTTAGACCTAATTAAGAGCTACCGAAGCCCGAATTCCAGTATATATAATTGTTTACGATTCTATAGAATTCTTAATTTTGACCTAAATTATATTACTATAATTCTATAATTTTTAAATTAAGTAGAGGTTCATAAACATAAAGTATGCATATATAACACCTAGGATTCAGGATCTAGGATTTTGCAGAAAGAAGTTTTGGATTTCTAGATTAAAGGACGAATATGCAGCCGCCCTACAATGTCATAGAACACCCCATCGATGGAAAGAGGGCCTTTAAATATTGATCTTCGTTCTTATGACCGGACGGCTAAGTAGGAATGCCTTATATCAGGAATATCAATTACTATTAAAACAGTTTTTAGATCGTATAATATATCTACATATACAAATTGATAAATTAATATGGGCCATTATTTTGCATACATCTCTGTTCGAATCATGCATCATTTTCATATCTTAGAATTATTCTCATAATAATCCAAACAATTAATGATTTAAATGATCTAATCAAATAAATTTAAATCTAGCAGTAATTAATGCTAGAACTATTCCTACAACTAGTCATCAGACATTGCATATAAATATTCATATGATGTTTATAAATTTAAATAATTAGTTTATTTGCTAATTTTTTAAAATATTATTAAAATCATTATAATCAAAAAATAAATAAATAAAAATAGATCTAAATATATTTTAATCAATTAAATTTGAAAACATACAAGGCTTTCTATAAACTATTCTATTTAGAACTAGTCGTGGCTATTTATTCTAATCTTAGTCCAATCATTTTAATTTTAATTTCTTTTTTTTTAAGATCTGATCACCTCTCTCATTGATTCTAAACATTACCTTATTTTTGATTAAAATAAATTTAAATAGATCTAAACACTTCTTAGAAACCTCTGAGGCTTCTGATTACCAGTTGAAGGAAAAATCTGATTTTTCGGACCAGGTTCGTTCAAACGATCACAATTAAAAGATATATTTTCTAAAATTTTTTTTATTTGATCTAGATTAGATCTAAGATAATTTTAGATTAATTTATATTATTTTAATAATTAAAATAAGTTAAGATAAATTAAATCAAATTTAATTTACCCTGAAGTGCGGTAATCCTATTATCCGTTGATGATCTGTAATAGCGGAAGGTTCTGGATCTAGCCACGCAAGTGCCTGGCCTCTACTGATTCCTACTTGGTTTGATTTGAGATCCTTCTTCTCTATTACATCTTCAAAAAATCAGATCTAAATCTGATCTGAGGATCTTCAAAACTTTTTCGAAGATCACGCAGTTTCCTATGCAGCAATGACAGCCTTCTAGTTTCAGTCGCCTTTCTTCTCATCTGGATCGCACCAACCAAGGTTAAACCTCTTTGGACATGAGAGGAGAAGGAGAAGGTGGGTTTGAATGAGGAAGAGGGAGAGGTAGCCTTGGGGCATGGGATTTCGAATTTTCCAATCTTTTCTAATCATTATTTGAGTTGGGCTGTAGGGTCTTATTTATAGACTATCTATGATCAACTTCTCTTCTTCCCAAACCAATCACAACTCTTTAGAAATCAGATCTAATCTGAATTGATGGGAATATAGTCCCTAAATTCTCCTTAGAGGGTGCCTAAAGCAGTCAAAGTTGGTTCTTAGGAGAACTCTAATTAAAATCCAAAAAGGAGAGTCCCTGTCCAACAGGGACCTCTTGGCGCTCCAACTTCTGGCGCACGCTACGGTGGCGTGCACCCTCCTCCTTGCTAGGTTTTGATAGGGGGACAAGCTCCCACCGTCCTCCATAAGGTGCGTGACACATGGACAGAAGTCAAAGTGTCCATGTGTCAACATTTGACCAGTCAAAGGTAGACTTTTGACCAAAGTCAAAGAACGAGAAATGGCAGGTGACCAAAAATGGCAGTAATCTTACAAAATAAGACAACCTTTTTGACTTAGACAACCTCTAGTCAGACCATATGAAGGCCTCTGATGAGCACAAACTTCTTTGACTCAGACAGGATACCTATTTATGATTAAGTAAAAGAAGAACGTTAGGTTCAATCGAGTGCTAGCACAATTTCCCTTGAACCTAATTGAATCTCATTCAGATCAATTGAACTGGATCAGTTTAATTGATGATCACCAGATTCAAACTCCTTTTTGTATGACTAGTTAGGTTCAGTTCTGCATGGTAATGGATATGTCATGATCTCTATCATCGACTATCATCGAAAAACTCCTTTCGATAGATCAGAAATCTTCTGATATTGAACAGCTAGAATGATCGCATCATCTAAATCATTCTAATTGCTCCAAAATCCAGCAGTGACACCTAGCAGTATATGGTGTAATCCATCAGAGCTGAATGCGAATCTCTTGGTATAGCTACCTGTGTGATTAAGTTTCTTCTATCTTGAGCTCGATCAGATTAGGGTTAAGGGGAATCGTCAAACCCTAGTTTCTTATCATATGATTGTAATCATTCGATTCGACGTCTGATGGGAAAACCTAAATAGAAACTCTTTCTATTATTTCACTCTGCCATGGTATGGGTTCTGGACTGATTTCATGATTATCATAGGGCTGCTCCTCTACCACCGAGGTAGATAGATTCATCTTGATAGCTATCCAGTTCCTACAATGAACATGCAATAGCCAACATACACCTCAGGATTTCATATGGCAAGAGAGACCGAGATAATGGTGTAGTCAAACTATAAACACCTTAAGGTGAACTCTGACTGCACCTCAGTCAAAGAAATCAACACACTACTGCAGCATCGAGTCAAGTCATTGATGAGAAGGTAGACTCCTAATGCTACTCGAGATGGTCACGCTCAGTGCCCTCGTTCTCTAACGAGTTACATGTACTCTCACTCCAATTTTTTTCACACATAGACTCAAGACTCATCTACTAAGAGAAAAGCGATGTACCACAATCTTCTAGATCAATCACCATCCTCGTGATGATCCTATGGTCGGAGCATTTTTATTGAGTTAATATGATTATTCATGGTCTTAAATTTTCAACCTTGAAAATATGAATTATCATTATCATTAACTCAAAGGATTATATCACAGAACTTATACACTATGTGATAGAAAATAACCTTTTTATTAATATTAGTCAAAATAATAATTTTAAACCTACGAAAGTGTATTTACAAGTATCACCATCTGAGCTTCTTACGGGCACAATAATCTAATAAAATAACACCCTAAATGGAGATGGAATGCAATTCTGTTCTTATTGTTGGTGATGGTCTGTTATATTGTAGCAACCACTGCAGCCATCTCACCTACTGTATTTGGTAATAGAAAACTTGTCAATGACAAGGCAAGCTTCAGATGTAGTTTATACATGTAAAACAAAGCTTTGCACCACTCATGGTAAAGGTGCAGAGGACTAGATGCAATGGCCTTATTTTTCAATGCTAAGATTTAAGCCTTCTTCACATTTTCAATGTATTAAGATTTCAGTACTGCTAGTATGACGAATAATAATGCTTACATTAAAGATTGATAGACCAATTATTAATATGTATTGTTAAATGAGGCAACATTTAGAGACTACTGATACAGTTATACGATGTCACATACATCTTTATTTACATGAGTTAAATTTTGAATCGTATTATTATATTTATGATAAATATTTTTGATCAATTCTTTTATGTCATCTATTTGCTTTGATTTTATTTTTATTTTAGATATTATACTCATGTCTTACTGAAGAGGTTGAAGTGTCCTCCAAAGACAATGCTTTCAGAGAGAGTGATATGCAGCATATCGCATGGTTCCTCAACATCTCATATCGGTGATAGGGTCACCAGTGTCCACAACATATGTAGTAGCGACTGGCTCATGATACCAAAGTATGATCAGTGACTGACCTGGTTCGCAGCCACCACTCTCTCCTCCAGAAGTCCATGGTCATGGCAGAGTGAAATAATAGAAAAGGTTTCTATTTAGATTTTCACATTGGAGTCGAATCGAATGATTACATCATATGACAGAAACTAGGGTTTGACGAGTTTACCTTAACCCTAATCTGATCGGGACTCAAGATAAAAGGACTTAATCACACAAGTAGCTGCACCAAGAGGTTCGCATTCAGCTCTGATGGGTTGCCACCATATACTGCTAGGTATCACTGGTGGATTTTGAGAGCAATTAGAATGATTTAGATGATCGATCATTATAGCTGTTCGAATCAGAAGAGTTTTGATCCACCGAAAGGAGTTTCGATGATGTCGATGATAGAGATCATGATATATCCCATTACCATACAGAACTGAACCTAACTAGATCACACAAACAAGGGTTTGAATCTAGTGATCATCAATTGAACTAATCTAGTTCAATTGATCTAAATGAGATTCAATTAGGTTCAAGAAAATCGTGCTAGCATTCAATTGAACCTAACGTTCTTCTTTTGCTATCATAAATTAGTTGTCCTGACTGAGCCAAAAGAGTTTGTACTCAATCAGAGGCCTTCATATGGTCTAACTAGAGGTTGTTCAAGTCAGAAAAGGTTGTCTTATTTTGTAAGATATTACTTGCCATTTTTGGTCACCTGCCATTTCTTGTTCTTTGACTATGGTCAAAAGTCTACCTTTGACTGGTCAAATGTTGACCATTGATACTTTGACTTTTGACCACATATCATGCACCTATTGGAGAGCTAGTGGGGGCCTGTCCTCCTGCCCCCTGCTAGAACCTGGCAAGGAAGAGGGCGCACGCCACCCTTAGGCGTGTGCCCAAGTTGGAGGCGCCTAGGAGTCCCTGTTGGACAGAGACTCCATCTCATTTTTGGATTCCAATTAGAGTTCTCCTAAGAACCAACTTTGACTGGTCTTAGGCACCCTCTAAGAAGGAATCTAGGGGACTCTATTCCCACCAATCAGATTTAGATTTGATTTCACAAAGGGTTGTGATTGGTTGGGAAGAAGAGGAGTTGGATCACGCTTAGTCTATAAATAAGATCCTGCGCCCAACTCAAAGTATGATTGAATCACAATTCCCCATGCCCCAAGGCTGCTTCTTCCCTCTTCCTCCATGCCAAACCCACCTTCTCCCTCTCCTCTCCACGTCCAAAAGAGTTTTGGAGCTTCGGTTGGTGCGATCCAGATCAAAGAAAGGCGAGTGAAAGCTAGAAGGCTGCACTGCTGCAAAGGATGACTGCTGATCTTCAAAATGAGTTTTGAAGATCCTCTAAATCAGATCCAGATCTGATTCTCTGGAGACGTGATAGAGAAGAAGAAGAAGATCTCCAGATCCAGCTCGAATGGATATCCGGTAGAGGTCAGGCACTTGCGTGGCTAGATCCTAGAACCTTCCTGCTGCATACAGGATCATCAATGGATAATAGGATTACCCATATCAAGGTAAATTAAATTTGATTTAATTTATCTAGATTTTATTTTATTTCTAAAATAATAATAATCAGATTTAAAACATCTCAGATCTGATTAGGATCAAAGAAAAAAAAATTTAAAATATATCTCTTGATCTGATCAGATCTGAACGAACCTGATCCGAGAAAATCAGGATTTTCCTTCATCTGTGTATCCTTGGACTTGGAGTTCTCCGTTACCAAAGACCAACATCATATCCTTAGTTCTTCTTAAGTACTTAAGGATACATTTCATAGAAGTCCAGTGCTCTTCATCTAGATTTGACTGATACCTTGCTTATGACGCTCACAACATGGGCTATATCAGATCATGTACATAAGCATGGCATACATGAGGCTCTCTATTGCAGAAGCATAAGGGATCTTGCTCATGCGTTCTATTTCCTCCTCAGGTGTGCTGGGGCACATCTTCTTGGAAAGATGAATACCATGTCTAAAGGGTATTAATCCCCTCTTAGAGTTTTCCATACTAAACTTCTTTAGTACTTTCTCTATGTACATCTTCTGTGAAAGTCCTAGCATCCTATTCGGTCTATTCCTATAGACCTTAATTCCTAGAATAAAGGATGCTTCACCTAGGTCTTTCATGGAGAATTTCCTTGGACAACCATATTTTGACTGTTGTTCAACATGGAAATATCATTTCCCAATAAGGAGGATGTCATCCACGTACAATACGAGGAAGACAACAGCGCTCCCACTGACCTTTTGAAAACACATGATTCCTCTTCATTTTTGATGAAACCAAACATTTTGATCACATCATTGAAACGAGTGTTCCAGCTCCGAGATGCTTGCTTAAGTCCATATATGGACCTTTGCAGCTTGCAAACCTTGTGATCAGTATCACTGGATGTGAAACCTAGCGGCTGTTCCATATAGATATCTTCCTCAAGATATCCATTTCAAGAATGCCGTTTTCACGTCCATTTGCCATATTTCATAATCGAAATAGGCTGCAATGGCAAGCAATGTGCGGATGGATTTTAGCATAGCCACTGGGAAAAGGTATCCTGATAGTCAATGCCTTCACGTTGACTATAACCTTTTGCCACTAGTCTAGCCTTGAATGTCTCCATATTTCCATCTGCACCAATCTTTCTCTTGAAGATCCATTTACACCCAATAGGTACTATACCTTCTGGTGGATCTACCAAGGTCCAGACTTGGTTTGAGTGCATCAAGTCAATTTCTGACTGCATTGCCTCTAGCCATTTCTCGGAGTCAATATCTGATATCGCCTCATTGTAGGTTTTGGGATCATCACCATGAGCACCATTACCTATGAGGAATGTTTCCTCTACTTTCTCTGAAATAATACCTAAGTATCTTCTCAGGAGGATGGAAAACTCTTTTCGATCTACGAGGTGGAGGAGGTAGTGTTCTTATTGGCTCAACCTGATTTGGTTCCAATTGGATCCTTAGCTCGTTGTACTTGTGAGACTTTCTCATCAAGCTTGATCTACTTTCCAATGCCGCTATCTTGAATAAACTATTTTTCAAGAAAGATGGCATGTCGACTCACAATCACATTGTGGTCTTCTGGAATATAGAAATAGTATCCTAATGACTCTTTAGGATATCCTATGAATCAAGCTCTAAAGGACCTAAACTCTAACTTGTCCGCTTGTTGTCTTTTGACATGAGCCGGACAACCCCAAATTCTGAGATGACTCAGACTTGGTTTCTTACCATGCCATATCTCATACGGTGTGGTAGGAACGATTTTAGAGGGAACCCTATTCAGTAGATAAATTGAAGTTAACAATGAGTGTCCCCAAAAGAAAATCAGGAAGGTCTGTGAAGCTCATCATGGATCGGACCATATCCAATAGGGTCCGATTTCTCCATTCTGAAACTCCATTGAGTTGAGGTGTTCCTGATGGAGTCCATTGAGAGACTATGCCATTTTTCTTGAGATAGTCTAGGAATTTTCGGCTAAGGTATTCACCTCCTCGATCTGATCGAAGAACCTTAATGGATTTTTCAGTTTGTTTTTCTACTTCATGTCTAAATTCTTTGAACTTTTCAAAAGCTTCAGACTTATGTCTCATAAGATACACATACCCATACCTAGATAGATCATCGGTAAAGATAATGAAGTAGACAAAATTGCCTCTAGCCGGCACATCAAATGGGCCGCACACATCAGTATGTACTAGGGCAAGGAGATCTGTGGCCCTTTCCCCATGTCCAACAAAAGGGAGTTTAGTCATTTTGCCTTGAAGACAAGATTCATAAGTTGGATATGACTCGAAAGTCAGTGGACTCAGTAGCCCATTTTTCTTCAATTTGTTGATCCTATCTTCTGTTATATGACCTAATCTTTGGTGCCATGGATACCTTTCATTTGGACTATCCCTAGATCTTTTGGCATTGACATTTTGCTCGATAGTTAGAATAGGTACATCAATATGTAGCTGATAAAGATCGTTAATAAGAAAATTATTTGCAATTTTATTTTTTTCATAAAGAATGTTACAATGGTCCTTAAAGAAGGTAATCACATAGCCTTCTAGTGCTAAGCATGAAACAGAAATCAAATTCCTGCTAGCTGCAGGCACATAATAATAGTCTTTCAAAACTAAGTCTAAACCAGATGGTAATCGAAGAGGGTATGTTCCCATGGCTACTGCAGCAACTCTTGCTCCATTATTAATGCATAGAATCATGTCTCCATCCCTCAGCCTCCTGCTATCCTCAAGATCCTGCATGGAAGTGCACAGATGAGCACTAGAATCCAGAGTCAAGCACCCAACTGGATGCAGAAGAAATCGTAAGGTTAGACTCAATAACGAGCATACCTCCAAAAGGACCTTCCTTCTTCTTATTTTTTAGGATGGCCAAATAAGTAGGGCAGCTTCGCTTCCAATGGCCGTCGCTGTTGCAATGAAAATACTTTCCTTTGATATCGGCCTTTTTCTTCGATTCTGCCTTCTTCTTCTTGGCTCCTTCTACCTTTTGCTTTTTTGCAGACTTTTTTTTCTTTCCATAAGACTTTCTTTTGGAAGAAGTCCGTTCCATAGCAAGAATTGAGCCTTTAGAACCTTTCATAGAAAGCTCAAGCAATGACCAGCATGTTCATTAATTCGGCCAAGGAATTTTGAAGTTTATGCATGTGGTAATTCATGATGAATTGCCCATATGCATCAGTCAAGGATTGCAGAATAACATCATTCTGCAGATCCAAGTCCAACTTCACACCGAGCTTCTCAAGCTCTTCCAAGTCCTTGATCATCATCAGACAGTGATCTTGGACTGACTGCCCATCATGCATCTTAGCCTTAAAAAGTCATTTCGTGACTTGATATTTGGCTGCGCGACTCTGTTCACCAAACATCTCCAATAGGTGAGCCAACATTTGGTGAGCAGTCCCGATATCTTCATGTTGGCACTGGAGCTCATCAGACATCGAGCCCAACATGTAATATCTGGCCTTATTATCTTCATCTATCCATTTTTTCAGAGACGCTCTCTGTTCAATGGATGGATGGGCTGGTAAGGTGGGAGGGTCCTGGTCCAAAACATGGGTTAACTTCTCAAAACCCAAAATGATTTTGTAGTTCCTGAGCCAATCTTTATAATTGGGTCCAGTCAGTCTATGTGTGTTCAGGATACGTGCCAATGGATTAGACGCAGACATTTTTCTATAGAGAGTCAATGATTCTAGTTAGATACTATAATTATGGCTTGATCAATTTATTTAGGAATTTTATTTTTAAACAAATTAGCTTCCATTATTTTGTCGGATCCCTACACTTCCTCTGTAGAGATGCGAAAATCTCCATGATTAATAATTTCTAGTGGGTGGTGCGGTCTCACCAACTGACTCATCACCTCACCTAACAGTTATTGGTGATGGGTTAGCCAATGAGTGAACAACTCTTGTTCAATGATTCTCTAATCATGGTGCACCCAAACTTGGTCTCTAATTCATGAATCTCACCGTATCCAAAATATTGATCCACTCCTTAGTTAAGTCAGACCCACCATTTGCACAGACTGGATTTCTAATTGAGTCTCTCACCATATCCAAAATATTGAGCCCAACTCATCCTCCAGCCCATAGCATCCAATGCCTAATAGACATGGTTGCATCTTCTCGGTGCAACTGAGCCACTGTATCCAGCTAAGAACAATCAACCTCGAAAAGGGCCCGCACATCTACAATGGTGGAAGACCTCAGACTTAATCTTTTCTTAGGGAGAATTGATTCAGGTCTCATTAAACTAGACTTGTCATAGTCATAACAATTATGACTAACCTAGTGGCATGGGTTAGCTCGGATTATTGACCACCTCAGATCAGAACTGTGTCAACAGATATGGCCAGGTAAGTGAGACCGATGGAAGGAATATGCCATTAACTCATACAAGAATGCATTCAGATCGAGTAGCTTTCAATTAAAAATCAGTCGGTCGTATGTGCCAAACTTACCTTAGACACCAAATTATTGAGTCAGAACCAATTGGGTTAGCCTACAATCCAGACTCTAACCTCTGAGCCTAATTAGGTCTTGCTTGATCGTGACTCGATCTTGACCCAGACTTAATCCTATTAGGCTGGTCAATTTAAGCATTGTTGATCCCATCTAACCAACTCTTGATTCGGTTTGATCAACCGCTTAGACCTAATTGAGCTACCCAAGCCCGAACCCAGTATTATGAATATGTCTTAGATCTAAAATTCTTAATTTTAGACCTAATTAATATTCTATAATCTTAATTTTTAATTAAGTAGGGTTCATAAATAAAATATGCATAATAAATCCTAGGATTTCAGGATCTAGGATTTTGCAGAAAGTAAGTTTTGGATTTCTGATTAAGGACGAACATGCAGCACCCCTACACATCATAAGAACACCCCATCGAATGGAAAGAGAGGGCCTTTAAATCCTTCTTCGTTCTTATGACCGGACGGCCAAGAGGAATGCCTTAATCAGGAACATGCAATACTACAAAACAGTTTTAGATCTATATCATATATCTCATATACAAATTAGATCTAATTCATGGCATATTTTGCATACATCTCATGTATCGAATCATGCATATTTTCAGATCTAAATTATCTCATAATAATCTAAAAAATTAGATTTAAATTGATCTAATCAAAATAAATTCTAATCTAGATAATTATGTAGAACTATTCTACAACTAGTCTAGACATGCATCAATCATATCTCATATGATGTTTAAAATTAAATAATTTTTATTTGCTATTTTTTAGATATTATTATAATCATTATAATATCAAAAAATAAGTAAATAAATAGATCTAAAATATATTTTAATCAAATTAAATTGAAAACATACAAGGCTGTTCTATAGAACTATTCTATTTTAGAACTAGTCATGCATATTTTCTAATCTTAGATCCAAATCATTTAATTTTAATTTTTTTTATTTTAGATCTGATCACATCTCATGTGACATCTAAAATTACTTATTTTTTAATTAAAATAAATTTAAAATTAGATCTAAACACTTTTAGAACCTTGGCTCTGATACCAGTTGAAGGAAAATCTTGATTTTTCGGACCAGGTTCGTTCAAAACTGATCAAATTAAAAGATATATTTTAAAATTTTTTTTATTTGATCTAGATTAGATCTAAAATATTTTAGATCTAATTATTATTATTTTAATAATTAAAATAAGTTTAGATAAATTAAATCAAATTTAATTTACCCTGAAGTGGGTAATCCTATTATCCGTTGATGATCCTGTAAGTAGCGGAAGGTTCTGGATCTAGCCACGCAAGTGCCTGGCCTCTACTGATATCTACTTGGGTTTGATTTGGAGATCCTCTTCTTCTCTATTACATCTTCAAAAATCAGATCTAAATCTGATCTGAAGGATCTTCAAAACTTTTTTCGAAGATCAGCAGTTGTCCTATGCAGCAATGCAGCCTTCTAGCTTTCAGTCGCCTTTCTCTCATCTGGATCGCACCAACCAAGGTCTAAACCTCTTTGGACATGGAGAGGAGAAGGAGAAGGTGGGTTTGGAATGGAGGAAGAGGGGAGAGGTAGCCTTGGGGCATGGGATTTCAATTTTCCAATCTTTTCTAATCATTATTTGAGTTGGGTGTAGGGTCTTATTTATAGACTATCTATGATCCAACTTCTCTTCTTCCCAACCAATCACAACTCTTTATGAAATCAGATCTAAATCTGATTGGTGGGAATAGAGTCCCCTGGATTCCTCCTTAGAGGGTGCCTAAGACCAGTCAAAGTTGGTTCTTAGGAGAACTCTAATTAAAATCCAAAAAGGAGATGGAGTCCCTGTCCAACAGGGACTCTTGGGCGCCTCCAACTTGGGCGCACGCCTACGGTGGCGTGCACCCTCCTCCTTGCTAGGTTTTGATAGGGGGACAAGCTCCCACCAGTCCTCCAATAGGTGCGTGACACATGGACAGAAGTCAAAGTGTCCATGGTCAACATTTGACCAGTCAAAGGTAGACTTTTGACCAAAGTCAAAGAACGAGAAATGGCAGGTGACCAAAAATGGCAGGTAATGTCTTACAAAATAAGACAACCTTTTCTGACTTAGACAACCTCTAGTCAGACCATATGAAGGCCTCTGATTGAGCACAAACTTCTTTGACTCAGACAGGATAACCTATTTATGATAGTAAAAGAAGAACGTTAGGTTCAATCGAGTGCTAGCACAATTTCCTTGAACCTAATTGAATCTCATTCAGATCAATTGAACTGGATCAGTTTAATTGATGATCACCAGATTCAAACCCTTGTTTGTATGACCTAGTTAGGTTCAGTTCTGTATGGTAATGGGATATGTCATGATCTCTATCATCGACATCATCGAAAACTCCTTTCGATGGATCAGAACTCTTCTGATTCGAACAGCTAGAATGATCGATCATCTAAATCATTCTAATTGCTCCCAAAATCCACCAGTGACACCTAGCAGTATATGGTGGTAATCCATCAGAGCTGAATGCGAACCTCTTGGTATAGCTACCTGTGTGATTAAGTTCTTCTATCTTGAGCCTCGATCAGATTAGGGTTAAGGTGAAACTCGTCAAACCCTAGTTTCTATCATATGATGTAATCATTCGATTCGAGTCCGATGTGAAAATCTAAATAGAAACTCTTTCTATTATTTCACTCTGCCATGGCCATGGGCTTCTGGACTTGATTCTCATGATTATCATAGGGCTGCTCCTCTACCACCGAGGTAGATAGATTCCATCTTGATGCTATCCAGTTCCTACAATGAACATGCAATAGCCAACATACACCTCAGGATTTCATATGGCAAGGAGACCGAGTAATGGTGTAGTCAAACTATAACACCCTTAAGGTGAACTGCTGATGCACCTCAGATCAAAGAATCAGACACACTACTGCAGCATCGAGTCAGTCATTGATGAGAAGGTAGACTCCCTAATGACTACTCGAGATGGTCACGCTCAGTGCCCTCGTTCTCTAACGAGTACCTATACTCTCACTCCAATTTTTTCACACCATAGACTCAAGACTCATCTACTAAAGAAAAGCGATTGTACACCAATCTTCTAGATCAATCACCATCCTCGTGATGATCCTATGGTCGGGAGCATTTTATGAGTTAATAATGATTATTCATGTCTTAAATTTTCAACTCTTGAAAATATGAATTATCATTATCATTAACTCAAAGGATATATCACAGACACTTAATACACATATGTGATAGAAAATAACCTATTTTATTAATATTAGTCAAAATTATAATTTTAACCCTAGAAGTGTATTACAAGTATCAGCCAATTCTGGCTTCTAGGGCACATATATCTAATAAAATACACCTAAATGGAGATGATGCATTCTGTTCTTATTGTTGGATGGTCTGTTATATTGTAGACAACCACTTGCAGCCATCTCACTGTACTTTGGTATAGAAGAACTTGCAATGCAAGGCAAGCTTCGATGTTATGTTATATCGTAGACAACAGCTTGCAACCACCTCATGGTTAAAGGTGCAGAGGAACATGCAATGCCTTATTTTTCAATGGCAGATTTAAGCCTTCTTCACATTTTCATGTATTAAGATTATCATGTACTGCTAGATGAAAATCAGATAATGCTTAAATTAAAAGATTGATAGACCAATTCATTATCATGTATTGTTAAATGAGAAACATTAGACTACTGATACATTATAGATGCTCACTAACAATCTTTATTATACATGAGTTAAATTTTGATCGTCTTATTATATTTTGATAAATATTTTTTTTGAATCAATTTTTATGTCATCTATTTGCTTTGATTTTTATTTTTATTTTTAGATATTATACATCATGTCTTCTAGAGGTTGAAGTTGTCCCATCCAAAGACAGAGCTTTCAAGGAGAGAGTGATCATGCAGCTAGCTCGCATGGTTCCTCACATCTCATATCGGATGATAGGGGGTCACCAGTGATCCCACAGACATATGTAGTAGCGACTGGCTCATCGATACAAAGTCATGATCGAGGACCTGCCTGGCTCGCAGCACCTCCGACTAGACCGAAGAATAGACAACTCATCCATATTTGTAAGTACTACAACTTTAATTAATATGTTTCTAATTTAGCAATTCTAGAGTTAATATTTATTATTCAAAATTAATTTTGCAATACATTTAGAGAGTCCGAAGTATCTCATGTGGTTACCGACATCATTCGATGCTTGATGCCTGGGCCGATGAATGAGTTTTCTAGCTGGCCATCTAGAGCACATGATGCAGCCTAGGAGATATTTTTGGTAAGTCAAGATTAGCTTAATTTATAAATTCTTGATACGTTGGTATTTTAATATATAAATACATGCTTGCTTCTATCTTGCAGGACTACTACCGATTCGAGACTCCTCAGGATGAGGAGGCTGACCGTCAGATCTTTGAGGAGGTGGCCATACAGAGGCTTCGAGATGGTCTCTATAGCCTCAGATAGTCTGCAATCCAGCACTCTAGTTCTCAATCACCATCGGACTGGAGATTCTTCAAGGATCACTAGATGCGGGCAGATATATGGCAAGTCCTCTATGACCAATGAAGCAGTAAGGAGTACTTCGGTAAGCCATAGAGTGTCCAACAGAACCAAGCCATCCAACAAGATTCGATCAGACATACGGATGGCTCAATCGGTAGACATATTATGGCTGACAGACCGGTAAGAAATTAATATCAAAACTCTTCACTGGAATTATAAAAATTTTTATATACATGTTTTAATTAATTTAATCTTATTATTTACTTATCGTAGGTATAGTAGCTAGATCATCCACTAGATCAACTGCAGTTGTGGCGAGCCACACACCAATCTAGGTGGATTGGTGACTATTTAGATTCTACATCATGATGGAATGTGGTAAGAACTTCAAACTCTATTTACTAATTAAGTTGTTATAGGATCTAATTTTTATATTACAACTAATATATTTCTTAACTATGTAGATGCATTATATGGAGTATATTGCTGAGAGGTACGATGACAATCCATCTTCTCAGCCTCCCCTTGACCTTGAGGGATGGCTGAGCAGCATCGCGGGGGTGAGTAGGAGTCAGATCATAGGATTCAGCTATAGCTTTGACCCTCCACCATCTCAATATTCTTCGACATCCTCACAGGTCTCGACATCTCAGACCTGGAGTGATGCGCACATGGAGGAGGTTGTGCAGAGGCTTCTGAGCTAATGACCTGCTTTGAGTCTCCTGAATGCCATCTACGATATGGTCGTAGAGCTTCTTCAGGATCCATAGCTGCACGACTAGCTGGACTCATCATTCCAACCATCACATCAGATATATATTATTAAATTATTTTTATTATTTTAAGTTTTTATTTTTAGAAGCTTTGTATATTTAGGTTTGTAATCTAACTGTTCAATCGATGGGCTGGAGGTATCTATAGCTCCATATCATCGAATGAAATATATAAAAATAATTTATTCAAGAATTAAAAGAGTGTATCAAAAAATATATCTTCATATCAAAACTTACTAATATTATTTTATTTTTTTATTATAGGATGCTAGGACATCCAGTTGCTGAAGAGGAACAGAAGGAGGAGGCTGACGATGATGAGAATCGAATCTAATTTTTTTTAATATATTATATTTTTAATATTACTTATAAAGAATTATATAATATTTATTTTTAATATAATATAATTAGTTTTTAATTTTTAATTATCATATTATCTTTTAATTTTAATTATAATAGGTATTAAAAATCATAATTCTTTATAATTAATTAACATAGATCTTTAAAAAATTATTATTAATTTTTTAAAAAATTGAATTAAGTATTACCATCGATATTAGTGATAGTAATTATCATCGCTAATATTTCTTAAATTATTTTTTTTATTTAATTTAAAAATTAAATAAAATTAGAGATGATATTAGAGATGAAATAATTTATCATTAATAATTATTAGTGATGGTATTAGCAATGAATTATTATCACTAATATTTTTAAATTTTTTAAAAATTAATTAGAGATGTATTTGTTTCATCTCTAAAGTCATTGCTAATTCTGTTATTAGCAACGACGTCTTCTGCCATCGCTAATGATCATAATTAGCGATAAAAATTTTTGAGATTGACTTTTACGATGGTATTAGCGATGGCATCGATATTAGAAACTATGGACTAACTATTAGCAACGGTATTTCGCCATCGCTAATAGCCTAATTTCTTGTAGTGGTATACAATGAACATGCTATAGCCAATATACACCTCAGGATTTCAGATGCCTAGGAGATCGAGTTATAGTATAATCAAACTATAACATCCTCAAGGTGAACTATCGATGCACCTTAGGTCATAAAATCATATACACAAGTGCAGCATCGAGCTAGTCATCAATGAGAAGATAGACTTTCTTATGACTACTCGAAATGGTCATGCTCAGTGCCCTTGCTCTCAATAAGTATCTGTACTCTCACTCCAATATCTTCATACTATAGACTCAAGATTTATCAATCCTAAAGAAGTGATCGTACACCAATTTTTTGGATCGATTACCATCCTCATGATGATCCTACAATTAAAAGTAATTTATGAGTTAATTATGAGAACACAAGTCTCAAATTCTCAACTTTTGAGAATATATGTTATCATACCTATCAACCTAATAAATATACCATAGATACTATAATACATAAATATGATAAAAAAAATAATTTATTTTATTTATTATAAATTAAAATTATAAAAATACTCTAAAAAAGTATTTACTAGTGTCGATCAATTTGGCTTCCAGAACACACATCTAACAAACTTTCACTTGACCTAAAGTCAATTGGCTACAAATCTAAATTCCATCTTCTTAAGATTGGCTTCAATCTTTTATTGGCTCAAAGGCTTCATCAGTGGATCAGCCGCATTGTCTGTGGTATCGATTCTTTTAAACTCGACGTATCCCTTTTTGAGGTAATCACGAATGAGGTGGAACCGCCACTCTATGTGCTTGAATTTTTTATAAGATCTCGGCTCCTTAGCTAGGGCTATGGCACCATTGTTATCACAATACAAAGGGACAATATCACATGGCATCACTCCAAGCTCTGCAATAAACTTCTTGAACTAGAATGCTTTCTTTATAGCTTCCAAGGCATCAATGTACTCTACTTCAATGGTAGAGTCTGCTATTATTATCTATTTGGAACTCTTCCAGCTTACAACACCATCATTGCACAGGAATAGACTTCTAAATGTTGATTTTCGATCATCTATATCAAACATAAAGTTTGAGTCTATTTACCCCTAGACCTGGAGTGCTCCATTACCAAAGATCAAAAATATATTCTTAGTCCTTTTTAAGTACATAAGGATACATTTCATAGAAGTCCAGTGCTCTTTGTCTGGATTCGACTGATACCTACTTGTGACACTCATAGCATGGATGATATCAGGTCGTGTACATAGCACGACATATATGAGGCTCCTTATTATCGAAGCATAAGAGATCTCGCTCATACATTTAATCTCCTCCAGTATGTTAGGGCACATCTTTTTTGGAGAGATGAATACCATGTCTGAAGGTTACAAGTATTGAAAAATGTGTTCCAAAATTAATCATCAGTCTATTAATGGTTGAGCTACATTATAATTATAATTAATTTATTAATTAATAAAATATATTTTTAGTATTTTTTATCATAAATTTTCATCTTCTAACGAACTCCATTATTGAGATGAAGTCCTTATGACTATTTAGGTTTGATAAAGGGAGGATTAATCGATTAGTCCTTAAAACTATTCATGACCAAATGATAGGTTATTAATTAGGACGACAACATCTATCAAGAATAGATCGCTGTATGCCATATAGATTGATTATCCTCTTATCCAACGAGTGTGGAGATACCAATATGGCATACATGTGAGATGTAGAGGTACATCATCATTGAACGTGATCAACTCCATAGTATTCTGTTATCGAGAATATCTCTGATGGAATATAGGTATAAATATCCCTTAAACCTGAGATCACATCGGTGGCTTGCAAGCAACTCACTATGCTTTGGTACTGGACTAACTAAATTTTTAATTCAATAACGAAAGACTTTTGAGCATAGTCAAGTACTTGCAAAGTTAGTGTATGATCAAGATAGAATTGACGACTCTAAGAATTAGAGAAGAATGTATCACTATATTTCAATATAGCAAAACCTTGGCCAGGATAATCCATGAGATAGATTTGGTATTTTGAAATATAATATGTATAGCCTGATCAGAGTTGATAGTTTAATTTTGAGATATCCTACAAGTATTTTAGTCAAGAGGATGTATTATATAAAAACTATATCCACATGGATTCTAAGGATGTTGTTCTACACATTTGATCTATCCGACCATCAGGTACCATTGCTAGATGGTCACTTCAACTGGTACATAAATTTATTTTTATGCTATCGACTTAGGTTCGAACCTATAGAGTCACACATATTAGAGTTCATGATCTGATCGGATGGTTGATCAATGATTGAGAATCGTTCTAAGGTTAAACGATCAATACGATTGATGTTTAACCTAGTACAAATGTTGCAGACGGATCAATTAGCAATTTGATTGCTAATTGGCTTAATTTAATTAAGCCAAAAGGTTGAGATTAAGTCTAATTAAATATGATTTAATTAGATTTAGTTTGGACTTGAATAGATCAAGTTCAATTGATTTATTGGATAAGTCAAGCGCAAGGAACAACTAGTCTTAGTTCAACTAGGACTTGGGTCAACCTAATTTTCTAATTTGATTAAAAAATTAAATTAAAATTAAATATAATTTAATATAATTTAATTAAGTTCTTAATTAGATTAAGGTCTAACTTAATTGGATTAAATTAATTTTGATTTGATTTGGCTTGAGAAACCATATTTAACCAAGTCAAATATGGAATCCTAGTAAGACTAGGATCCATCTTGCGCCACCTATATCCCATGCCTCCCCACGCCCACTCTCCCTTTATTTTTGGTGACAAATCTTCTCTCCCTGGTCTTCACGCATGCTTACTCATCTTCTCTTTTTCTCATATGGCAATTAGTTGCGGACCCAGTCAAAGGAAGAAGTTTGAATTTGATTTGAATTTTTCTTTGGATAGAGTTTTAGGAAACTAAAACTCCTCCCATGCATGCCGCCCATTCTCTCTATTTTTTCTCTAATTTATTCAGTGTAAAAGAAGAAATTTTATGTTCTTTTCTCTGGTGGTCTACACCAAAGGAAAGGAGGGGGCGTCCAAGTGTTGGGCGCCCCAACTAGTTGCAATGTTTGTTTTTTCCTAGTCTAAGAATTTAACCCGACAAGGACTCCTCTACAACTCATTATATAGGATGAATTTTGAATTGATTTTTTGACATATTTTAGATCTTAGAGAGTAATTTTGGGTGTGTGAATACTAGGGTGAGAGACCTCTTGGGCATTGGGGTTTCATAGACATCAATCTGGATGTCTAGGTGAGAGAACAGAGAAGAAGAAGAGGATCTTCTTCTAGGATTGCTTTATTCTTCTCTTATCCTCCTCTTTTGAGATTTTTTTTAGAGTATCTTAGATCTGAAATATCTCCTCTTTCTTTATTCTTTGGAGGAGTCCAAATTTAGAAGAAGGAAGTATCGGATCAACTGTCGAAGAAGGATCAGTACAGTACCAGCATACTATGCTGATTTCCTGCATAGAACTTTTGATCGAATTCGTGGACTTGTGTACATATCTCTTAGAGGCTGAACGTGTGTATGGCTTGAAGCATTATCCTCAAACCTGGATTAGTAAGTTAGGACATCTAACTTGCATAGGTAATATAGATCTAATCTATTTTTACATACCTACATTAGATGTAGTGTAGATGCATGTTGATATGATCAACATGTTCTTCTTTCTTTATTTTTATAATTTTTAATTTAATCACATACTATAATTATATAATAGAATCTTAGATCTAAAAATTTTCTATATTTTATAAATAAAATTTAATTTATTTTAATTTTTTGCTATTCGATCTTGAAAAAGTTTCAAGATCTAGCCCTGAAACCCTAGATTTGGTTTCTTCAATTGGTATCAGAGCATAGGATCATGATTATATATACATATTTAGATTATTTTTTAGATTAGATCTAATTTATAATTTAATTATTAAATCTAAAATTAAAAATTTTGATCATATGAACTGATTATAAGATTGTCCTATTGTAAGGTTTATCCCTTACAATGAAAAGGTTATCCTAGTTCGTATAAATCTATTTTTTATCATAAATTTATTAGATATGATCTAATTTTATTTATAATTTATTAAAAAAAATTTAAAAATTAAATTTAAAAATAAAAATTTTAGATTGCATGAACTGATTATAAGGTTGTCCTACTATAAAGTTTATCCCTTACAGTGGAGAGGTTGTCCTAGTACGTGCTGATCTAAAATATTGATCATAAAATTTTAGATTAGATCTAAAAAATTTTATGATCTAATTAAAAATATTTTAATATAATTTTAGTCATCATAAATATATTAGATTTGATCTAAGGTAATTTATGATTGATTGAAATTGAAAATATTTCAATTACATGAACCTATTTAGATTGGATCTAAAGTAGTTTCATGCTTATCTTACTTACATATTGATTATGAATCAAACATGCAACTTGATTGATGGAACTATGTTGTAAAAATATTTTACAAATATAAAAATTATTTTTAAAAAGTCGAACCCCAACCCTCAGCCCAAAATTTAATTAAGAATTAAAAAGTTATTTGATTAGGATCTATGATTATGAATTGAAGATCCTAAGGCACAAATCATAACACATTGGGTTAAATGGGTTAGTGAAGATTAGGTCCATTAATTGGATTAGACCTAGGGTTAGATTAAATAATGAAGTTAATTAGAGAATTAACTAAATCTAATCAATTGTTGTCTTAGATTAGGTCAAGAATTTTCTAGATCAATTGCAATAGTTGTAGATGGTCAAGTCCCATATCTTTAACAAGATCCAAGATGGACTTGATTCTTGGCTACGTGGTTTAGCATGAACTATTAAGTTGATCTAATCCAGACTAACTAAATCAGTTGATGTCTAAGATAAATCAGACCAGTGGTCTTTAATTGGCAACCCACTTACCTTACCATTTCTGATGGTATCTAAGGCAAGCTTTGACAGATTCTTTCATTGATCGAACTTATCTGACCTCTTGATAAAATTATATTTTGATCGGATCACTTAACTATTCGAGCTGACCCATGTCAGTTAGGTAAATTAGTGCGACTGATTTAGGTACTCCTTGATCAGCCTATTAATGGTCTTCCTTAAGCTGACTTGGTGAAACCAGTAGAAGGATCATGACAAGCTAGTTCATCTGACCTTATCTCTTTCTTAAATTAAAATTTTCTAAAATTATTAGATCCTTAAAATAAAATAGTTATGGTGATAACTAGATCATAGCCTTCCATTAAGTGGATGATAATAGATCCATTAGTTGGATAATCATTGAAGGCCCATATGCCTGGTGCTTATCCATTAATGGAATTATCATTCATAATATAATTTTTTGACTGCATTTCTCTAAATGGTGATTAGATTGACCAACCATAGTTGATCTTAATCATTCATTAGTTAGAAGGACCAAGTATGATCATGTTAATGGTTAGACTTAACCAGAACTTTTACTGAAGGCCCTAGCCTACTGAAAAGATACCTAAGGTAAAATTAAATTACTAAAAATTATTTTAAAAAATAATTGATTATAAATCTATCCTTAGATGTATATGGATTGATCAACTATAGTTGGGCTTGTGTACAGTCTATGTGGATTCTAATACTTACTAAGAAATTAGGATAATTTCTCAAATTAGAGATAGAGGCTATCAGTTCGAATAAAATAATGAAAGAATATTTTGATTAAAGTCTAAATCTTTAGGTTTAATGAATTAATTACTAATTAGGCTTTTGATTCTTCTTTATGCAGTTAAACCTAAACCATAATTACTCCATTCACTGTTAGACAGTGATAAACTTATGGAATCCAACTTCGATAATAAGTATCAAAAGTTGAATGTTATTCAGTAGCACAAAGTGGTTCGTGCTGGGGCCTCTATATCCAATTTAAACATAAGGTCTAAGAATAACCTAGATTAGACAGAATGCTTTCACTGTAAGAAGCAAGGGCATTGAAAGAGGAACTATCCTCAGTATTTTGATTTCTATGATCCCAACGGGGTGAAAAAAAAAAAGATGAGCAAGTAGTTGCTGATCAAGGATGTTATATGATAATACATTATAATTTCTCTATTTGTGATACTTCTACTTGAGTATTAGATACCAAAAGTCCAGTCCATATTTGTAATTTATTGCAAAGACTTCAAATTAGTTGAAAATTTGAAATTAATGAGGGATTTTTGAATGTTGAAGATGGAAGGTCTGTTCTAGTTCTAGCTATGAAAATAGTTCAACTTATTCTCAATACTAATATCATTTCTTTAAATGAATGTCATTATTGTTCTTTCTTTCTGATGAATATAATCTCTGTTAGCCTTTTGGCCAAAGATGGTTATCATTTATCTATAAAAGAAGATTATTATGATATCATCATGAATGAAGTTATAATAATGCAAGAATAATAAAAAAATAATATTTATATTTTATCACAACCTATGAGTATAATATACACTTTTAGAAAATATGCTAGATTAGATAATATCTCTGATATCTACTCGTGGCACTATAGGCTAGGTTACATTAAAAAGAATAGGATAAACAGATTGACCCAAGAGGAAATCCTCGAAGTGATTGTAAATCACTTCGAACCTATGAGTCCTATCTTTCTGGAAAAAAAGATCAAGTCATCTTTTACTGAAAAAGATAAAAGAGCCACTGAGCTCTTAAATCTAGTATATACTAATGTATGTGGACTTATGAGTACAAGTACTAGATGTGGATATTTCTACTTCATCACTTTCATAGATGATCTATCCAGATACGGATAGATCTATCTGATGAAATATAAGTCAGATTTATTTGAAATGTTCAAAAGATTTCAAAGTAAAGTAGAAAAATAAACTAGAAAGAGTATTAAAATTCTTCGATCGGATCGAAGAGGTGAATATCTATCCAGTGAGTTCTTGACGTATCTAGGAGAGAATGAGATTCTCTCATAGTGGACTCCTTCAGGAACATCATAGCATAATAGTATATCAGAAAGGAGAAATTGAACCTTGTTAGACATGGTTCGATCCATGATGGGGTTTGCTAGTCTGCCTATTTTATTTTGGGATTATGCTCTTGAGACTGCATGTTATATATTGAATAATGTATGAAGTAAATCTATCTCAAAGACTCCATATGAGATATAGACTAGACGTAGGCCTACACTCTCTCACCTACTGGTTTGGGATTGTCCAACCTATGTCAAACATTTACATACAGATAAGCTTGGACCCTGATTTGATAAATATGTGTTTATAGGATGTCCCAAAGAAAGTAAGGATTATTATTTCTACCATGCTGATGAATAAAAGATGTTCGTCAGTCTTAAGGCAATCTTTTTTAAAAAAAAATTTCTTGGTGAAGGAATCATTGCCTCTAAGATTGAGCTTAATAAAGTTCAACAGATAAAAAGACCGACACCTATAGCTGAACCCGAGTCGAATTTGATTAGATCAGTTCTGGAGCTCAATGTATCTGCACCATTAAGACGGTCTAGTAGAGTACCACATTAGCCAAATAGATACTATAATTTCTTGGTCCAAGATGGTGATCCTCTTGAACTCAATGAGAATAATGAGGATCTAATCATCTATATGGATGCAATGTAGAGATCTGATTCTGAGAAATGGCTTGAGGCCATGAAGTTTGAAATGGAGTTCATGAAGGTCAATGATGTGTGGACATTAGTTGATCCATCCGAAGAGATTGAACCCATTGAGTGTAAGTGGATCTTCAAAAGAAAGAGGGATCCAGATGAAAAGGTGGAGACCTATAAAGCCCATTTAGTTGATAAGGAGTATCGTCAACGTTATAGTGTTGACTATGATGAGATGTTTTTTCCTATGGCAATGCTCAAATTCATTTGGATAATACTTATGATTGTAGCCCATCTCGACTATGAGATCTGGTAGATGGATGTGAAGATAGCTTTCCTAAATGGAGAGCTGACCGAAGAGGTGTATATGATACAATCTTAGGGATTTATATCCATAGATAAGTTCAAGGTGTGCAAGCTTCAGAGATCCATTTATGGATTAAAGCAGGCATCTTAAAGTTGGAACATGCATTTTGATAAGGTAATCAAAATGTATGGCTTCATTAAGAATGGAGAAAAGCCCTAAATTTACAAATGGGCAAATGGTCCAGTAGTGATATTTCTTATCTTATACATGGATAACATTCTCTTAATTGAGAATGACATTCCCGTACTATAGAAAATAAAAGTCTAATTATCATCACAGTTCTTCATAAAGGCTTGGGTGAAGCATCCTACATCCTAGGAATGAAGATCTATAGAGATAGATCTAAAAGAATTCTTGGATTATCTCAATCCACGTACATAGATACTATACTGAAGAGGTTCAGCATGGAGAATTCTAAAAAGGACCATCTCTTGTAGGTCATAAAATTTCTCTCTCTAAGAAGAATTGTTCGATAACTCCTGAAGAGAGAGAGCGTATGAGTAGAATTTCATATGCTTTGATAGTGGGATCTATCATGTATACCATGACAAGTATGAGATTAGACGTGACATACTCACTAATAGTAGTAAGTAGATAGCAGTTTGATTCTAGAAAAAACTATTGAAAAGTGATTAAAGCCATCCTTAAATATTTGAGAAATGTTAAGGATCAATCGTTGGTTTATGGCAAGTCAGATCTGAAACTTATAGAATTTATAGACTCCTGCTTTCAATCTGACCATGATGATAGCAGAAGCATGTCAGAATATATCTTTACTCTGAATGGTCGAGCCATCTGCTGGAAGAGTTCTAAGCAACATATTATAGCAAACTTTGTTTGAGAAGTAGAGTACATCATAGCATCAGATATCATGAAGAAAGCTATGTGACTGAGAAAGTTCATCACCGAACTTGGAGTAGCACCCTCCCTTGATGATACAGTCCTACTCTACTACAATAGCACTGGTGCCATTACTCAAACGAAGGAACCAAAGGCATACCAATGGATGAAGCACATACTGCACCGCTTCCACCTGATCTGGGAGATCATGGATCAAGGTGACATCGATCTTCAGAAGATCGATGAAAAGAAGAACCTGGCCAACCCCTTCACTAAAGTCCTGATGATAAAGAAGTTCGATAACCACAAGTCGAAGATGGATATTAGATACTGTGCCGAGTGGCTTTACGACAAGTGAGAGTTGTTGAAAAATGTATCCCAAAATCAATCGTCAGTCTGTTGACGGTTGAGCTATATTATAATTATAATTAATTTATTAAATAATAAAATATATTTTTAATATTTTTTATCATAAGTTTTCATCTTCTAACAAACTCTATTGTTGTGATAAAATTCTTAAGATTATTTAGATTCGATAAAGAGAGGATTTATTGATTAGTTCTTAAAACTGTTCATAACCAAATGATAGGCTGCTAATTAGGACGACAGTATCTATCGAGAATATATCACTGTATGCCATATAGATTGGTTATCCTCTTAACGAAGGAGAATGGAGATACTGGTATGGCATATAGGTGAGATGTAGGGGTACATCATCATTGAATGTGACCAACTCTAGAGCATTTTGTTGTCGAAAATATCTCTGATGGGATATAAGTATAAATTTCCCTTAGACCAAAGATCGCCTCAGTGGCTTACGAGCAACTTACTGTGCTTTGGTATCAGACTAACTAAATTTTTAATTCAATAATGGAAGGCTTCTGGTTATAGTCAAGTACTTACAAAGTCGATGTGTGATCAAGATGAAATTGACCACTCCAAGAGTTGGAGAAGAATGTATCACTGTATTTCAATATAGCAAAATCTTGGCTAGTGTAATCCATGATATGGATTTGGTATTTTGAAATATAATGTAGATAGCCTGATTAGGGTTGATAGTTTAACTCTGAGGTGTCCTACGAGCATTTTGGTCAAGAGGATGAATTATATAAAAACTATATCCACATAGGTTCTAAGGATATTGTTCTACACATTCGACCTATCCGGCCATTGGGTACCATTGTTAGATGGTCACTTTGATTGATATAGAAATATATTTCTGTGCTACTGATAAATGCATAAAAATTAAATATAAGTAGATTAATTTATATATTAAATTAATTTATTTAATTAAAATTAATACTTTTGTGCAGTGTTTTGAATGAAAGTACGTGACAACACGAAAAGCAGGCTTCCAGGATTCTAACGGTACGATCAAAACTAAAATCAAAGGTCAAACGAAGTCAGAAGATCAGTTCTTGCATGGATTTCAAAGCAGTCATCCCTAATCTTCAACCTTCAACCTCCATGACTGTTAGTCCATGGAACAGGGCCGTGGACCATAGGCCAATCCGACCATTCGATCATCTTCAAAAAATCATCATTTGCTTTTATCATTGTCGAGAACTTGCTGCCAGCACCTCGCCTCCATCCACCTTGCCAATCTTCAGAAAAAATTCAAGAAAGGGATAGTTTTTTTTCTTTCAATGTTTCAACTGTGGCCACCTAATCGGAATCCATCGAAGATGCTGGAAAAAGCCACCCTTTCCTCTTTCTTCTCTGCATCCGACCAAGCAACGGTCATCGGAGTTGATTGAAAATTCACCAAGCCAACCGGTCGAACGCCCAAGCTCCATTGCTCATGGTCAAGATCCTTCGTCATCGCCGCTCGCACGGAGTCAACGCTCGCCAGAACCACCTCCCATGTACGCCCGAGAGCACCACCCCATGGCTCCCCTCTTCATCTCTATGCTGCTGCCCAACTCCACCACAGCCGTCCTCCCCTATGCTATGGAACCCCTCTCTCCATGCCACCACGCCGCCCCATCCTCATGTCCAGACGGATTGTCTCCTAACAACGTAGCCACCTCCCTTCTGTTTGATTATCGGATGCTTGAGTTGTCTGGAAGAAGAAAGTTATGGATAACTCTAAAAAAATAGAAGCGAATGCGATGCGACGATCCAGTGGATAGCTCTAAGAAAATAGAAGTCGTTGAAGTAGATTAAGATAAAAAACCAACTCTATTTTTATGCGGGGCTGACGCGCTCTCCTTTGCCTATAAAAAAAAAAAAGAATGGAGAGGGGGGGATTTTTTTTTGTCGAGAAGTATTTTCTAATCCATCTACTTCTTTCTTCTTGTCCTTCAGAAAGAGAGAAAGCTAGAGATATTTAGTTTATTTCTTTTATAACTCCAAGCCCCTGTCAATGGCTTAGGAGTTAAATAGTATTCATTAAGATTGTTTAATTTTTCTAGCAATAAATTTTTATTTTAATTTTAATTCGAGCATTAGGTTAGTTTATATTCATGCTATTTAAATTATGCAATTAAATTTTTTCTATTGGGCTAGTTTAAATTTCTACATATATTAAAAAAATTAGAAATATGAATTCTAGCTGGTAGTGTAGGAATTTAGTTTTTACTTTTAAATTTATTTTTAAATTTTAATCTAAATAATGTCTAGTTAAGCAAACCCGTAGGGTTGGAGATGAAGCTAGATCTTGATTAGAAGTCTTTCTAAGGATCTTTTCTTAAGCTTTCAATTTTTAAGAAGTCATTCTTTCTTTCAAACTTCTTACCTAGAAACTTGATGAATTATTATTGAGTTTCAATTTCTTTGTAATTCATACTTGATTCAGTGCAAGAAGGATGAAGAGAGAAGGCTCAACAATACTTATATTCTATGCTTTTCTTTCTTGTAAAACTTTGATGGATTATAGTTGAGTTTTAATCTCTTCATAATCCATACTTGGTTGATACAAAGGAAGGAATTTGGAGGATATCATTAGGAAGATCATTAGAAAGATTTTCTAAAACATTGGTTTAGCAAATTCAAAAACCTTAGGCCTTTACATTACTTATTTTTAAATTAGTCTTTATTTAATTAACTCGTGACCATTCTTGCTGAACCTTGCCTGAATAGGGATTTAGACATAGTTTAAACACCATTTCCTCATGGGATCGATCCGTACTCGCTAGACGTGCTACTCTACACACCGTGTGCTTGTGGTTATAACTTCAAAAGTAAACAACAAGTTTTTGGCGCCGTTGCTAGGGAAAGTTGGTTTGTTTTAAATTATGTTTTAAATTCTTACTTTAATTTGATCTATTTTAAGTTGGTGAGTGCTGGAAGTCAGGTACGTAGTTTAAATTATTCTATTAGCAATTTTATCATAATTTTAGTTTAGTTTAGTTCTTTCTTTAAATTTGTTTGATCTCTTTTTATTTATGCATAGCATTCTTAAATCACTTTAAGGGCACAGACCTAAATAAGATAAGATGGGGATCTCATTACCCTTCCTTAGCCCACAAACAAGACTCCTTCATTTGTATTAACTCAGGCCTCTAAATAAAATCAATTAGACACTGACTATAGGGACATCCGAGCTTAATAGGATAAGTACACCTAAGAGTTATACCAAGCTAGATTCAATCATTGAATTGGTGTCTAGGAAAGTGGTTCAGAATTTAAGTCCTGAAGAAAGGCAATTTTTTAATTGGTTCTATTTGCTGACCTGACCAATCTAATTGGTGTCTAAGAAAAGCAATGGGGGGACCCCCGCCAATCTTACACTTACCTGGCAAATTTAGTGAATTGGTTGAACTTGGAGTGCTCGAAGGTTGACTTGGAATAGTTAGGAGCTATCTAGGTCTAGGCTGATCTTAAGTTAGAATTAATTTATTTGAAACTTGTTTGTAAATAAAATTTTTACTTTAGGTAATTCCAATCTCGATTGCCTTGATATAAGGTTGCCCTGGCATAACGGAAAGTTATGTTACATGATTGTCCTAGGGTATGAAAAGGTTGAATTAATTTTAAAAAAAAAGATTGAGGATATTGAGAATATAGTGAATTCTCCAACACCCGTGTGGAGAAGGATTTCGGGTCGACTAGTCAAAATAGATTTAGTTCCTATTTCAGATCCTACAACATCAACATCCATAATGAATTTAGCAAATCAGCCTCAGCCTCAAATCCTTAAGGACTTATATTATCCAGTAGGTTCCATCCAACCCTCTTACATTAGGCTGTCCCAACTCATAGCAAACAATTTTGAAATCAAACCTCAAATCATTAACATTCTTCCAAAATTCATGAAAACAGAGGATGCATATATTTTCATGAGAAAATTTGAAGAGGTCTGTGCAACCATGAAACTATAATAATTATCAGAAGATGAAATCAAACTAAGATTAATCAATTTTGCTCTTAAGGATAATGCCAAAAAATGACTTTATAGTCTTTCAAATCAATCTATCATGACCTGAGAGGGCTTTATGAGAATATTCTTAAAAAAATATTTTTCTCATCATAAAATAGCTAGAATTAGAAATGAAATAAATTAATTTTATCAACTAGCTAGTGAAACATTTTGAAAATACTTTAATCGATTCAAGAATCTCTTGACCCAATGCCCACACAATGGAATAGAAACTTGGAGGCTATGCCAAATAATTTATGAAGGGTTAGATTCAAATTCCTGAACAATGTTAGAATTCATGTACCAGAGACAATTTATGTACGAAGAACCAAATGAAGCCTGGCAATTTTTAGAAGACCTAGCCAAGAAAAGTTTACAATGGGAAATAACTAAGAAACTAGAAAAATCCATACCTTCAAGAGGTGGAATACATCAAATTCAAACCTCCCTAGCTACAGAAGCCAAAATTGTAACATTGACACGTAGGTTAAAGGCCTTTAAACTTTAGAGACCAGCCAAAGTAAACCAAGTGTCTGCACCCATGTGCAATGGATGCAATGCATTAGACCATGTCCTTGAGGAATGTCCCCTTCTGATGAATCCAATAGATAATGAATGTGTACAGATGAATGTCACATATCAGAGACCATTGAATAATCCCTATGCACCCACTTATAACTCGGGATGGGGAAATCATCTAAATTTTTCATGGTCACAAAACCCAAATGTAGGCGGTCTAAGTTTAAATCAGCAGAACCCAAGGCCTAATCCTATAATGAACACTTTGCCACCACCAAGCTTTAATGAAAAGAAACTTAATTCTTTAGAGAAAAGCCTGGAAGCCCTAGTCAAATGTAATGCTAACACTAATGTCATCTTAAGTAATTTTATGCAAACCATAGGACAACTTTTGAATTCAAATTCCTAGGCCATAGCCCATTTGAAAATGCAAGTGGGTCAGCTAGCATCCACTATAAGTGAACATGAGTGAGGTAGGCTACCTAGCCAACCTGAGACAAACCCAAGAAACCAAAATGGTAAACCATCCTAAGGAAACCAGGTTAATCAAGTTAATACTATTTATTCCTTGAGATCAAAAAAATAATTGGACAATAAGGTAGATACACCTAATACTAGAGAAGACTTGAGTGCTGAGTCTGTTGAGCCATCCAATGAACAATCTACCTTACAAACTCAAGCTCCTGAAACTGATAGTGCACCAAACCAGATGCCCATAATCTCTAGAGCTTCTTTTTCAAATCGATTAAGGTCTAATAAATAATCAAAATATTTAGATAAAATGTTAGAGATATTTAAGCAAGTTCAGATAAATATCCCTCTACTAGACATGATTCAATAGGTTTTGACTTATGCCAAGTTCTTAAAAGACCTTTGTACCAAGAAAAAGACCACCAATGTACCAAAGAGAGCTTTCTTAGCAGCAAGTATGAGTTCATACTTATTGAGTCATATGCCCATAAAATACAAGAACACAGGTGCTCCAATAATTTCATGTGTCATAGGAGAAACCCACATTGAGAAGGCCTTGCTTGATTTAGGGGCTAGTGTAAATATTTTGTCCTATTTAGTTTATGAGCAATTAGGATTGGGAAAACTTCAACCAACAAAGATCACATTATAATTAGCAGACCGATCTTTTAGGATCCCTAAGAGAATGGTAGAAGATGTGTTAATCAAGATTGGCAATTTTATCTTTCCTACAGATTTTATCATTTTAGAGACTGAGCTAATATCAAATTCTAAGGGTCACATCCCAGTGATTTTAGGAAGACCATTCCTAGCTACTGCTAATGCTGAAATCAATTATCGGAATGGACTTATGAAATTATCTTTTGGAAACATGACTATCGAGCTGAATATTTTCAATTTGGAATAGGAATCTACCAAGCATGCTAATGTGAGTGTAGTCCAAGATAAAATTTATGAACCCATAGACATTAGCGATGAGAAAGTCAATCTTGAATTTAGTATTTGGCCAACCCATGAATATGAGAACCTAGATAAAATACTTGGAATAATAAAAATGGTCAGAGATGGAAGCCTCCTATTGAACCACTCATAGAAATGACTGAACCATCACCTGAGTCATCAAAAAAAAAACCTAAGTTAGAAATGAAACCCCTCCCTGAGCACCTCAAGTATGTATATTTAGGTCCAGAGAAAATCTTGCCTGTAATTATTGCATCAAACCTGAATCCTAACCAAAAGAAGGAATTATTAGCGGTCTTAAGAGAAACTTGAGAAGCAATAGGCTGGACCATGATAGATATTAAAGGAATAAGCCCTTCCATAGTTTAACATAGGATACACCTAGAGGAAGAGACTAAACCAACTCAAGATGCCCAAAGAAGATTGAACCCAGCCATGAAGGATGTAGTCAAGAAAGAAATTTTGAAGTTGTTGGATAATGGAATTATTTACCCCATTTCTGATAGTTCTTGGGTAAGTCCTGTACAAGTAGTACCAAAAAAATCTAGGGTAACAGTGGTCCAAAATGAAGCCAATGAACTTATCCCAACTAGAACCCAAATGAGATAGAGGGTCTGTATAGACTATAGAAAACTGAATGCTGCAATAAGAAAAGATCACTTTTCTTTGCCATTTATTGACCAAATGATAGAAAAGTTAACCAAACAAGAGTTTTATTTTTTTCTTGATGGATATTCCGGTTATAACCAGATCTTCATAGCCCCTGAAGATCAGAAAAAGACCATATTCACCTGCCCATTCGAAACTTTTGCTTATAGGTGCATGCCCTTTGGACTATGTAATGCTCTAGCAACCTTCCAGAGATGTATAATCAGCATTTTTTCCGATATGGTTGAATGATTTTTAGAAATTTTCATGGATGATTTTTCTGTATTTGGTCCTACCTTCTCCAAATGTTTAAACCATCTAAGAATAGTCCTAGGAAGATGTAAGGAGAAGCATTTAGTTCTTAATTAGGAAAAATGTCAATTCATGTTTAGAGAAGGTATAGTTCTTGGCCATGTTGTTTCAAAAAAGAGAATAGAAGTTCACAAGACCAAAGTTGATCTTATTGCAAGTCTTCCACCACCCAAGACTATTAAAGAAATTCATTCATTCTTAGGACATGCTGGATTTTATAGAAGGTTCATACCTGATTTTAGCAAAGTAGCTCGCCCTTTGATGAATTTGTTAGCAAAAGAAGCAAAATTTGAGTTTACTTCTAAGTGCCTTGAATCTTTTGAATTCCTTAAAAAGGTACTCATTTTAGCTTCCATCATTCATCCACCTATCTGGACTGAACCTTTTGAACTCATGTGCGATGCATCTGATCATGCTATAGGTACAGTCTTAGGTCAAAGAATCAACAAGCTGCCGAGAGTTATTTATTATGCCAGTAAAATTTTAAATGATGCGCAGCTGAATTACACCACTACTGAGAAGGAGTTCTTAGCCGTTGTCTTTGCCTTAGAGAAATTTCGATCCTATTTGGTTGGATCCCATGTTATTATCTATCCTAATCACTCAGCCATTAGACATCTCCTAGCAAAGAAAGATGCTAAGGCACGTTTAATTCGATGGATCTTGCTCCTTCAAGAATTTGATCCAAAAATTAAAGACAAGAAAGGGTCAGAGAATGCAGTTGCTGATCACTTGTCTGGAATCATAGATGCACCATCTAACGAACCACCTATCAATGAGTATTTTTTAGATGAACAACTCATGTCGGTGTCCACTGAACCTTGGTATGCGGATATTATGAATTATTTAGCCATTGGTAAAGTGCCTTCTCATTGGACTAGTCAGGATAAATATAAATTCTTTTCTCAAGTAAAGTATTTTATTTGGGATGATCCATATCTATTTAAATAGTGTCCTGATCTGATCATTAGGAGGTGTGTCCTAGATAATGAGGTTAAAAGTATTCTATCATTTTGTCATGACCAAGCATATGGTGGTCATTTTGCATCCAAGAAGACTGCTGCCAAAGTACTTCAATGTGAATTTTATTAGCCTAATTTATTTAAGAATGCACATGTGTACTGCAAAAGTTGTGATTGATCCCAACAAATGGGTCGAATTATAAAGAAAGATATGATGCCACTCAATCCAATCTTGGTAGTTAAAATTTTTAATGTCTGGAGAATTGATTTTATGGGACCATTTCCAAATTTCTTCAAAAATGAGTATATCTTAGTGGCTGTTGATTATGTTTCCAAGTGGGTAGAAGCTATTCCATGTAAATCCAATGATAGTAAAGTAGTCATTAAATTTCTCAAGAAAAATATTCTCTCTCACTTTGGTATCCCTAGAGCAATCATTAGTGATCGGAGAACATATTTTTGCAATCAATTCTTTGCCACTCTATTGAAAAAATATAATGTTACCCATAAGTTGGCCGCACCTTATCATACTCAAACAAGCGGACAAGTAGAAGTATCCAATAGACAAGTCAAACAAATCTTGGAAAAAAATGTTAATGCCAATAGAAAGAATTGGTCTATGAAATTATTGATGCACTTTGAGCATACCGCACCGCCTACAAGACAAATCTAGGAATGTCTCCTTATAGGATTGTATTTGAAAAATCATGTCACTTGCCTATTGAGTTAGAACATAAAGCCATGTGGGCAATAAAAAAATTAAATATGGACCTTGACGTAGCCGGAACCCATAGGAAGCTTCAGATAAATAAATTAGAAGAACTAAGAAATGAAGCTTACGAGAATGCCAGGGTATACAAGGAACGAATGAAAGTATTTCATGATCAAGCAATTCATAGGAAATCTTTTACTCTTGGGCAAAAAGTTTTATTGTATAATTCAAGGTTACATCTTTTCCCTCGAAAGCTTAGGTCTAGATGGATAGGATCTTTCGTGGTTAAAGAAACCTTCCCATATGGGGCTGTTGAAATTAAAAACTCAAGTAATGGTGTTACTTTCAAAGTTAATGATCAACGATTAAAACCATTCTTGGAACTACCTACTGAATCTATGGAGGAAGCCATGGTTTTTTATGAACCAACATCTCTCAATTAGTCTGTTATCACTGTTTAGTCTGGCTGAAGACTTTAAACTTAGCACTTCTAGGAGGCAACCCAGCTTCTTTCTTTCTAATTAGTTTTTTTTTTAGCATTATCAGATCAAATAAGCTCCATTGGCTAAGTTGGGGGGAGAGCTCAAGAAAATTCTTCCTCAGGTGTCCTCATTCCCTTTTATACCATATCATGCTTATAATTAGAAATTATTTTCTTAGGGGAATAATAAGCAAAATAAGTAAATAATTGGATGCTACCCTTACCTTCTTAATCTTACACTTGTTAATTTTGGACTTAGGTTAAATCACACACTTTTGATAAATAATTAATTGAATAGTCTAGATGATTTATGAAATGATGAGGGGCAAAATATTAATAGACTCAAGTAAACAGGGTAAGTAAGAATGAAATTAGTTTTCGGATAATTCCAACCCTCTTATTTGCATCAAAGAAGAATCTATTTCTTGGATATGTGGAGGTATTAGTAAACACAAAGTTCCCTTTATTATAATAATAATTAAATAAAATAAAATAAAATAAAATAAAATAAAAAAAGAGATAATAAAAGTAAATTCTAAGCATTGTTTCATCGAGTAACCGGGCCTCCTCGCCTAAATAAGCATTGAGTCTCGCATCAAAAAGTGAAGGTGTGAAGAAACTTTGTTATATAGCCAGCTTTGATCTGTAGCCTTTCTGACTCAAGCCAATAAGCCTGAGGGGTGTTCTCACCTAATGCCCTAAGGCCAACTGGTCTGAGAGACATTGGTCAAAAACTTGTTACAAGAGTCAGATAGAAAGCTTAAGAGATTAAGACATTACAAGGTCTGTACATTCAAAAAATAATAATAATAATAATAATAATAAGAGGAACTTACTTGCATAAAAATAATATCTCATCACTCCAATGGAGTAGAGGATTTAGAAATAATAGTAGAAGTTGGTCAAGAACTATCCTTGAAAAATGAGGAGTTTGCATTTCACTAATTTACTTGAGACTATTAATATCCTAATGACTTATTTCATCTACTATCTAACGAAAAATCTTCTACTTATAAAAAGGATATGAGAACAATCTTTTAGTCTAGTACACTTGTGTATGATATTAGAAGTTTTTGGTAGCCTTTCTTAAATTATCTTTACTCGAGGATGAGTAAGATTCAAATTGGGGGGAGTGATAAATGCATAAAAATTAAATATAAGTAGATTAATTTATATATTAAATTAATTTATTTAACTAAAATTGATATTTTTATGTAGTATTTTGAATGAAAGCACGTGCCAACACGAAGAGCAGACTTCCAGAATTCCAATGGTACGATCAAAATTGAAATCGAAGGTCAAACAAAGTTAGAAGATCAGTTCTTGCATGGATTTCAAAGCAGTCATCCCTAACCTTCAACCTTCAACCTCCATGACTGTTGGTCCATGGAACAGGGTCGTGGACCACAGGCCAATCCAACCGTTCAATCATCTCCAAAAAATCACCATTTGCTCTCGCCATTGTCGGAAACTTGCTGCCAGCACCTCGCCTCCATCCACCTTGCCGATCTCCAGAAAAAATTCAAGAAAGGGATAGTTTCTTTTCTTTCAACATTTCAACCGTTGCCACCTCACCGGAATCCATTGAAGATGCTGGAAAAAGCCACCCTTTCCTCTTTCTTCTCTGCATCCGACCAAGCAATGGTCGTCAGAGTTGATTGAAAGTTCACCAAGCTGATCGGTTGAACACCCAAGCTCCATTGCTCATGGTCAAGATCCTTCGTCATCGCCGCTCACATGAAGTCGATGCTCGTCGAAACCACCTCCCATGCACCGCCACAACCCTCCTCCTTATTCTAAGGAACCGGCACGCCTGAGAGCACCACCCCATGGCTCCCCTCTTCATCTCTACGTTGCTACCCAACTCCACCACAACCGTCCTCCCCTGTGCTATGGAACCCCTCTCTCCATGCCACCGTGCCATCCCATCCTCATGTCCAGACGGATTTCTCCCAACAGTGTAGCCACCTCCCTTCTGTTTGATTATCGGATGCTTGAGTTGTCCAAAAGAAGAAAGTTACGGATAACTCTGAGAAAATAGAAGCGGGTGCGATGTGACGATCCAGTGGATAGCTCTGAGAAAATAGAAGTCGTTGAAGTAGATTGAGATGAGAAACCAACTCTATTTTTATGCGAGGTCGACACACTCTCCTTCGCCTATAAAAAAAAAAAGAACGAAGAGGGAGGGATTTTTTTTTGCTGAGAAGTATTTTCCAACCCATCTACTTCCTTCTTCTTGTCCTTCAGAAAGAGAGAAAGCTAGAGTTATTTAGTTTATTTCTTTTGTAACTCCAAGCCCCTATCAATGGCTTAGGAGTTAAATAGTATGTCATTAAGATTGTTTAATTTTTCTAGCAATAAATTTTTATTTTAATTTTAATTCCAGCATTAGGTTAGTTTATATTCATGCTATTTAAATTATGCAATTAAATTTTTGCTATTGGTCTAGTTTAAATTTCTACATATATTAAAAAAATTAGAAATATGAATTCTAGCTAGTAGTGTAGGAATTTAGTTTTTACTTTTAAATTTATTTTCAAATTTTAATCTAAATAATGTCTAGTTAAGCAAACCCCTAGGGTTGGCGATGAAGCTAGATCTTGATTAGAAGTCTTTCTAAGGATCTTTTCTTAAGCTTTCAATTTTTAAGATGTCATTCTTTCTTTTAAACTTCTTACCAAGAGACTTGATGAATTATTATTGGGTTTCGATCTTTTTGTAATTCATACTTGATTCAGTGCAAGAAGGATGAAGAGAGAAGGCTCAACAATACTTATATTCTATGCTTTTCTTTCTTGTAAAACTTTGATGGGTTATAGTTGAGTTTTAATCTCTTCATAATCTATACTTGGTTGATACAAAGAAAGGAATTTAGAGGATATCATTAGGAAGATCATTAGAAAGATTTTCTAAAATATTGGTTTAGCAGATTCAAAAACCTTAGGCCTTTACATTACTTATTTTTAAATTACTCTTTATTTAATTAACTTATGACCATTCTTGTTGAACCTTGCCTAAACAAGGGTTTAGACATAGTTTAAACACCATTTCCTCATGGGATTGATCCGTACTCACTGGACGTGCTACTCTACACACCGTGCGCTTGCGGTTATAACTTTAAAGGTAAACAATAGATATCGACTTAGGTTCGAATCTATAGGGTCATACACATTAAAGTTCACGATCTAATTGGATGGTTGTTTAACGATTGAGAATTATTCTAAGACTAAACAATCAATACGATTGATGTTTAACCTAGTAGTGTTAATATTGTAGGAGGATCGATTAGCAATTTGATGGCTAATTGGCTTAATTTGATTAAGTCAAAGGACTGAGATTAAGTCTAATTAAATATAATCTAATTAGATTTGGTTTGGGCTTGATTGGATCATGTCTAATTGATTTATTGGATAAGCCAAGTGCAAGGAATAACTAGTCCTAGTTCAACTAGGACTTGAGTTAACCCAATTTTCTAATTTGATTAAAAAATTAAATTAGAATTAAATCTAATTTAATTAAGTTCTTAATTAGATTAGGGCCTAACTTAATTGGGTTGAATTAATTTTTGTTTGATTTGGTTTGAGAAATCATATTTGACCAAGTCAAATATGGAATCCTAGTAAGATTAGGATCCATCTTGCGCCACCTATATCCCATGCCTCCTCATGCCCACTCTCTCTTTATTTTTTGCAATAAATCTCCTCTTTCTAGTCTTCATGCATGCCCACTCATCTTCTCTCTTTTTCATATGATAATTAGTTGTAGACCCAGTCAAAGGAGGAAGTTTAAATTTGATTTGAATTTTTCTTTGGATAGAGATTTAGGAAACTAAAACTCCACCCATGCATGCTGCCCATTCTCCCTATTTTTTCTCTAATTTATTTGGTGGAAAAGAAGGAATTTTGTGTGCTTTTCTTTGGTGGTCCATGCCAAAAGGAAAGGAGGGGGGCATCCAAGTGTTGGGCACCCCAACTAGTTTCCATATTTATTCTTTCCTAGTATAAGAATTTGACCCAACAAGGACTTCTCTATAACTCATTATATAGGATGAATTTTGGACTGATTTTTAGAAATGTTCCAAACCTTAGAGAGTGCTTTTGGGTGTGTGAATACTAGGGTGAGAGACCTCTTGGGCATTGGGTTTTCATAGACACCAATCTGGATGTCTAGATGAGAGAATAGAGAAGAAGAAGAGAATCTTCTTTTAGGATTGCTTTATTCTTCTCTTATCTTCCTCTTTTGATACTTTTTTTGAGAGTATCTCAGATCTAAAATCTCTTCTCTTTCTTCTATTCTTTGGAGGAGTTCAAATTCAGAAGAAAGAAGCACCAGATCAACTGTCAAAGAAGAATCAGCACAGTACTAGCATACTGTGCTGATTTTCTGCATAGGACTTCTGATCGGAGTTCGTGGGCTTGTGTAGACATCTCTTAGAGGCCAGACATGTGTGCAGCTTGGAGCATCATTCTCAAGCCTAGATCAATAAGTTAGAATATCTAACTTGCATAGGTAATACAGATCTAATCTATTTTTACATACTTGCATTAGATGTAGTATAGATGCATGTTGATATGATCAACATGTTCTTCTTTTTTTATGTTTTTAATTTTTTATTAAATCTCATGCCATAATTATGTAATAAAATCTTAGATCTAGGAATTCTTTACATTTTATAAATAAATTTTGATTTATTTTAGCTTTGTACTATTTGATCTTGAAAAAGTTTCAAGATCTAGCCCTGAAATCCTAGATTTGGTTCCTTCAATAAGTCCCCTCTTGGAGTTCTTCATGCCGAACCTCTTCAGCACCTCCTCTATGTACATCTTCTGTGAGAGATCCAACATCCTCTTCGATCTATCTCTATAGATCTTTATCACTAAAATGAAGGATGCCTCTCCTAGATCTTTCATAGAAAATTTCTTAGTAACCATACTTTGATCGAGGTCAACATAGGAATGTCATTTCCAATCAAGAGGATATCATCTACGTACAATATGAGGAAGACAATAGCACTTTCACTGACTTTTTGAATACATAGAGTTTCTCCTCGTTCTTGATGAAATCAAATGATTTGATTACATCATTAAAATAAGCATTCCAGCTCCAAGATGTTTAAATCTATAAATGAACTTTTGCAACTTGTAGACCTTGTGATCACTATCACTGGAAATAAAACTAAGCAGCTATTCCATATAGATATCTTTCTCAAGATATCCATTTAAGAACATCATTTTCATGTCCATCTGCCATATTTCGTAGTCAAAATATGTTACAATTGCAGGCAGTGTGCGGATGGATTTAAGCATGGCCACTAGCGAGAAGGTATCTTGATAGTCAATGCCTTCACACTGACTATATTCTTTTACCACTAATCTGACTTTGAATGTCTCCATATTTTCATCTGCACTAATTTTTTTTTTAAAGATTCATTTACACCCAATAGGTACAATACCTTCAAGTAGATCTACCAAAGTTCAGACTTGATTTAAGCGCATTAAGTCAATTTTTGACTTCATTGCCTCTTGCCATTTTTCAAAGTCGATATCTGATATCGTCTCATCATAGATTTTGGAGTCATCTTCATGAACTCCATTTTCTATGAGAAATATTTTCTCTACATCCTCTAAAATAATATCTAAGTATCTCTCATGAGGACGAAAAATTCTATTTAACCTACGAGGTAGAGGAGGTAGTGTATCGATCGGCTCAAACTAACTAGGTTTCTTGGCTCATTGCTCTTCGAAGATTTTTTCTCGAACCTGATCTATCTTCCAATACCACCATCTTGAACAAACTATTTCTCAAGAAATATGGTATGTCAACTCAATCATATTGTGGTTTTCAGAAAGATAGAAGTAATATCCTAACGACTCCTTAGAATATCCAATAAATTGAGCTTTAAAGGATTTAGATTCTAACTTGTCCATCTACTATCTCTTGACATAGATCGAACAATCCTAAATCTTGAGATGACTCAGACTTAGCTTCTTACCATGCCATATCTCATACAATTTGGTAGGAATGGTTTTAGAAGAAACACTATTCAGTAGGTAAATTATTGTTAACAGAGTATGTTCCTAAAGAAATTCAGGAAGGTCTGTGAAGCTTATCATGGATCGGATCATATCTAATAGGATCCAATTTTTTCATTCTAAAATTTCATTGAGTTGAGATATTTTAGACGGAGTCTACTGTGAGACTATGCTATTCTCCTTGATATAGTTCAAAAATTTTTGACTAAGGTATTAGCCTCCTCAATCTGATCGAAGAATCTTAATAAATTTTTTGATTTATTTTTTTACTTCATATCTAAATGTCTTAAACCTTTCAAAGGCTTAAGACTTATGTCGCATCATGTATACATTCTCATATCAAGAAAAATCATTGATAAAAATAATAAAGTAGACAAAACTACCTCTGGTTGGCATATCGAATGGATCGTAGACATCTATATGTACTAGGATAAGTAACTCTGTGGTCCTATCCGCATGTCCCATAAAAGATAGTTTGGTCATTTTACCTTGAAGGCATGACTCATAAATCGGATATGACCCAGAAGTCAACAAATCTATTAGTCTAGATTTCTCCAATTTATTAATCCTATTTTGTATTATATGACCTAGCCTAAGGTACCATAAGTACTTTTCATTTAAACTATCTATAAGTTGTTTAGATCCTGTAGCATTCATACTATGCTCGACATTATTAATAGATACATCTACATGTAATTAGTAGAGATTGTTTATTAAGAAACCATTTATAATTTTATTTCTTTCATAAAGAATAACATAGGGTTCCTTAAAGAAACTAATTTTATAGTCTTCTTGTACTAGAGAGGAGACAAAAATTAGACTCTTGCTCATAGTAGATATATAAAAATAGTTTCTTAATACTAAGATGCTCCTAGATAGTAGTCCTAGAGGATAGATTTTCATGGCCACAGTAGCAATTCTTACTCCATTTTCAACACGTAAAATTATCTCACCATGTCTCAGCCTCCTGCTATTCTCAAGATCCTATAAAGAAGTGTACAAATGAGCACTAGATCTAAAGTCAAGCATCCAACTGGATGCAGAAAAATTCATTAGATTCATCTCATTGATGAGCATACCTTCAGAAGGTCCACCTTTCCTCTTATTCTTCAAGCTAATCAGGTAAGTAGGGCAGTTTTGCTTCTAATGGCCATCAAAGTTATAGTGAAAATACTTTTCCTTCTCCACAGCCTTCTTCTTTGGCTCTCCCTTCTTCTTCTTCTTCTTCTTCCCCTCCATCTTCTGCTTCTTTGCAAACTTCTTCTTCTTCTCAGAGGACTTTCTTTTGAAAGAAGTTCGCTCTATAGCAAGAGCTGAGCCTCTTAAACTCTTTAAGATCTTCTCAGTAGTCACCAGTATGTTCATCAACTCGGCCAGGATGCACTGAATCTAATTCATATGAAAGTTTATAATAAACTATCCATATAAATCAGTTAAGGACTATAGGATTAGATCAATCTATAGATCCTTGTCCATCGACATGCTGAGCTTCTAAAGCTCCTCTAAGTCCTTGATCATCAATAAGTAATGATCATGGACCGACTGCCCATCACGCATCTACATCTTGAATAGTCTCTTTGACACTTCGTAATGCACTGTGCGACTCTGCTCATCGTATAACTCTTGTAAGTGGGCCAATATTTGGCTAGCAGTTTTTATGTCTTCATGTTGGTGCTAAAACTCGTCAGACATCGAGGCCAATACATAGCATCTGACATTTTTATCATCATCCAACCACTTCTCATGAGACACTCTTTGATTAATGATCGAACAGGCTGGGAGAGGAAGAAGTTCCTGATCTAAGACATAGGTCAGCTTCTTAGAACTCAAAATGATTTTCAAGTTTTGAAGCCAATCCTTGAAATTTAGTCCGATCAATTGGTAGATCTCTAGGATTCTGACCAGGAGTTGGATGCAGATATTTTCTTATAGAAAGTCAAAATTTCTAGTTAGACTTGTAATTAACTTAATCAATTTATTTAGAAATTTTATTTTTAAATAAATTTTGAGCTTCCACTATTTTTTTGGATTGCTACATTTTTTCGAAGAGATGTAAAAATCTTCACAATCAAAGATTTTTAGTGGATGGTGCGGTCCCATCAATTGGCTCACCACCTCATCTAACAGTTATTGGTGATGAGTCAGCTGATGAGTGGACAACTTTTATCCAATATTTTTCTAAACATATTGCATCCAACTCGATCTCTAATTCATAAAGCTCACCATGCCTGAAATATTGCTCAACTTCTTAGTTTAGTCAGACCCACCATTTACACGAACTGGATTCATGATTAGGACCCTCACCGTATCCAAAATATTAAGCCCAATCCATCCTCCAATCCATAGCATTCCATACCTAATAGGTATGCTTGTATCTTTCTAATGCAACTAAGCCACTATATCTAATCGAAAAGAATCAACTCCAGAAAAGGTCCGCACAACTATAATGGTGGAAGATCAATTAACTTAATATTTTCTTAAAAATTTTAATTTAGATCTCTTTAATCCTTAATTAGCCATAATAATTATGACTAATCTAGTGGCATGAATTAGCTTGAATCGTTAACAATCTTAATACAGAATTGGGTCGATCCAATCAGTCAGGTAAGTAAGATCGATGGGAGGGATATGTCATTAACTCGCCATGGACGCATCCAAATCGAGTAGCTCCCAATTAAAAATCACTGGTCATAGCCGTCAAACTTACCTTAGACACCAATTTATTGAACCAAAATGGATTGGATTTGCCTATAATCCAAGCTCAAATCATAGAGCCAGATTAGGTCTTAAGATGATCGACCACATGAGGCTGTGAATCAATCTTGACCAAACTTACAACTATTGGACTGGTCAATTTAAGCACTCTTGATCTCACCTAACCAACTCTTGGTTTGATTTGATTAACCACTCAAGCTAAACTTAACCAAACTATCCATACCCTGAACCCATGTTTTATGAAGATGTCTTAGATCTAAAAATTCTTAATTTTTAGATCTAATTAGTTTCATAACTTAATTCTTAATTAAGTATAACATGGTTCATAAATAAAGTATGAAACCAGATCCTAAGATTTTTGGATCTAGGGTTTAGTAGAAAAGTAAATTTTCATTTTCTGATTGAGGATGGACATGCAGCACCCCTACATGCCATAAGAGCACCCCATCGAATGGAAAGCGAGGGCCTTTAAACCCTTCTCACTCTTATGACTAGACGGCCAAGAGGAAAGCTCCAATCAAAAAAAAAATTCTACTGCTACATGAACTAGATCTAGCATATATCATAATATAACTACAGATCTGTTCTACACATGCTTCGCATACATCTTATATATCAATTTTTAAAAATAAATCTCATTCAATACATCTGATTACATCTCATGTAAAATTAGAAAATCATATGATCTCATCAAAATAAAATTTCAAATCTACTCTAATCTAAATTTAGAACTAGAATCGTAGCTCTAATATCGGTGAAGAATTTGCAGGATCGATCTGATTGGATTAGGTCATGCAGTAGAATTTAAAAATTTTTAACTACTGATCTGATCAGATCTGAGAGTTCTTATATTTGATTAGATAAATCTAAAGTAAAATACAAAATATGATATTGAATACCACCTATTGCAAGTAAATCGTTCACTTGCTACGATGATCAGAACATTATCCCGAGAATCCAACTTGAGCCGCGCACATGCCTGGCCTCTACCAGCATCCACTTGGATCATATCTAAAAGTCTTGTCCTTCTAGATCTAATCTTAGAAAATTAAATCCTAGAACTCCTTGGCCCATCTTCAATCTTGTTGCCCAGATAGACAACCCAAGAGGGGGGCAGTGAATTGGATTTTCAAAAATTAAAATAGATATGTGTAGTGCTAAATGATTAAAACCTAAGTGAATTAAGTATAAGAGCAAATAGAAGACACAATTAAGAGCACACACATAAATAAGAGAATTTTATAGTGATTCGATGCTCTCCCAGCATCTACGTCCACTTCCCAAGCACACTATTGGGAATTTTACTATAATCCTGCAAGATTACAATCGAATAATTTTTTTGGGCTCACTATCCAAAAACCCAATTGGTTTTTCCCTAGATTCACCAACCATAACCCTTACAAGAATCAGACGAGTCAATCTAAATAAATAGAGGGGAGAAAAAGCTTCAAAACCCAAGTTTCAACCCCTACTGAAATCAAGTACACAAAAAGAGGAAAAAAAATTTTACAACTCAAAATGCCCTTTTGAATGAGCAAAAAAGTTATCCTTGCATTTTGTTGAAAGCCTCTTTGAATGTGTGAAGTTAATGCACTTGAGGATTCTTCAAAATTTGAGAGAACAGATTGATTAGAGATTGGATATTCGTTCAAGAATAGAGCGTACTTTTCTTTCTCTTATTTTTCTCTACTTTTGAAAAATAATCTTTCTTCCTTTTATATCTCCAATATTTTTATTTTTCTGATGATGATTGGAGTTCAGAAAAAGCAAAATTTGATCATTGAAGAGCAGCAAGTAGCCATTGGAATAAAAAAAATTGGACCTAGAATGCCCCGTCAAAATACTGTCATCGTATTTTGAGATCTCTCGATTTATCTCGAGACATCTCATCAGGTTACAAGGTCTCTTGGATTGATCAGGAGAGCTCTCATCTTCAGTCGCATAAAAAATCATCTTTCTAAAAAAAATGGCTCGTCTGAGATCGAGATATCTCGGTTCTGAATGAGACATCTCACTGGAACCTGATAAGAGCGCGATGTTGTTGTTAAGACACCATGTTTATCAGTTTAATTCAATTTCTTAAAATAATTAAGAATACATAGATAGTAGTGAGTCAGATCGAATCCATAGGAAAGATAGTGTTTTTAGATTTGAAATCTTTGATTTTTGAAAAGAAAAAAAAAAGATTTTAAAAATAGAGTTTGAAGTCAAAAATTAAAAATTAAAATTGCAAAGTGAAGATTAAATTATGCAAAAAAGTAAACTTGGTACTAGGATCTACTAGTTAGATCTTAGCATCTACTTGCAATAAAATAAAAAATAATAATTAAAGTATAAAAATTAAATTATAATAAAAATAAAAAGTATGAAACTAAAGTATAAAAAATAAAATTTACATTAATTAAAATTTTAGAATTTAAATATATAAAATTTTAAAAAAAATAAAATAAAATAGCTTGATCCCTGATCTTGGATCGGCATTAGTGAAAAGATGGTATAGAAGCCTAGCTTTTTCTCTCGGCACTAGTTACCTCGAAGCAGCCATTAACCTAAAGCCTGACTTCACCCTGTACCAAAGCTTCACCTTGATTGAAGATTATGAACTCTAGAGGCTTGGGATCTTATTTATAGGTGTTGGAAGGTTGGAGAGTTTTTTCGTAGGCAATGTGGGACTAAGGAGGTCTTTGATCGTCAAAATATGAAAAAATCCAAGTGAAAATTGGATTAAAAAGAGTTCTAGACAAATTTTGTTAAAGTCTAGTGAAATCTAGCTGTTATATAAGAATCCAATGGAGCAAAAATCATCAAAATCGGATGTGTATCAATCCAAATTAGGTCGGATTAAATTTTGACTATTGATCATGCTTTTGATGGAGAAAATCTGACTATCGATCGCACGTTGGGTGTCCTGATCACCATCGAGAGCTCTCTCCACCATTGGATCATCCCCTAGATTGAGCACTCTCGTTGGATGGTGATCCACGTGAAGCTAATTTTGAATCAAATTTGATTTTAAATCTCCACCATCCGATCTTGACCATAAGCTACTGCAGCCGCACGATCACGTAATTACTATTTCCATGGACCGCGTGGATCGACTGCACCGCACACCGTAATGAATCAGTGCCTCCTGTCATCGAGTGAAAAGTCCAAAATGTCCTATGAGCCATGATAGATTTTTTGTGAACCCTTCAAGGGTCTAGGTCCACCATGTGTTGCTTTGTGATTCGTCAGTTTCTGCTGAGTTGGCGGTCCACGCCTGAATCGTGGACCGACTGATGGCTTCTGCGGTTGAGTCAGCTAGCGCAGCTGACTTGGTGCGCTGGCTTCATTAGCTTGGCTCAGCACATTTGAATGCACCGACTGATATGGCATGGCGGCTTGAGCCGACTGAGCTGTATGTTATTTTTCATTTAATTTTTATTTATTTTATTTCTTTAGAAATTCATATCTTCTTCATTTTAGCTCTATTTTGTATGAAACTTATTTCATTGTGATCAAAAAAATAAGCTCTTTCTATTAATAATAAAATTTAATTTTTTATTATTTTTTAATTAATTTTTTAATAAATAAAAATATGAATTTTTTTAAAATATATAACAATTAATTATTAATTCTTAAAAATTAATATAAATTAATTAATAAATTAATATTTTATTTATGAATTTATGGTACTTATCAGAATCGTGAGATCTCTCGCTCTTAGAGCACAGAAACTAGATTTCTATCATCTAAGATTGAGATGTCTTGAGATTCATTTAAGACTTCTCAAAATCGAGCCAGAACTGCGTTTGCTGTGTGCCAATCCACTCAAGAGCTCTCAGAAAAAATTCGAAATATCTTAAAAATTGCTCCAAGGCTATTTTAGGAGTTTTGAATTTCATTTGATTTTCACTTTATATCTTTCTTATTTTGATCAAAAAGCTCTTTTTCTTCTGATATTGGAACACTTAAAATAAAATATATTAGTAATCACTTACTTTAATATTTGGTCATCATCAAAATCACTTAGGAGGTCAATAATCTCTCTTTTTTTTATGATGACAAAACATTAAGCAAGCCATAAAAGAAATGTAAGCAATGTATATCAAGAACTAATGAATACAAAATTTTTATGCTAAAGCTCCCCCTTAGTGTATGCTCTCATGAAATGAATAGGATTTGAATAACATTCTTTTCATTTTGTATTTGTTCATTTCAATCATTTCATTTTCTAAAAGTTTCTTTTTCTGAATTTATATTTTTGATTTGAATGATTATACGTTTGTATTTTGTATGTTAGATTTAATTATACATTTGCATATTTCTCCTTAATATCTCCTTTTTGTCAACATCAAAATCACAATAATGAGAGAATCATAAAAAGGCAAGAGCATGAAAAAGATTGATTTAATTGTAAGATGTGATAATACATAGATAGAAATGTATGTTGGTTTACAAAAAAATGAATCTCATACCAACATACTTAAACCAAAAGTTAAAATAAAAAAGATACTAGACCTAGTCTTCATCAGAGAGACTCAATGATGGATTCAGAGGAGGATTTGGGTCTAGTAGAGGACAAGTGAGGAGCAGGTCTAAGAGAAGGTGATGGTCTAGAAGAAGATGATGGCCCAAAAGAGGATAGAGTCCGACTACAAATCTACCGCAGGATGGAGATAATGACTTCAGCTATGGTGCACTGAACAGTGATGTTCTCTTTAAGTCTCTATACAAGTCTGGCATTCTCGAATAGGAGTAGTTCAATTTGACCTAACGAACTGTGCTGCTCCTTTTCCAAAATCTCAAGTCTTTGAGACAATCCACTAATCTGTTGGCTAAGCATTTCTATCTGACCTTCAGTGGATATCCTTTGTTCTTTAATGCTTACAAGGAGTTGATGCCTCACTCTGAACAGTATATCCATAAACCTTTCGGATACTTTTTGAACCACTTCTTCCACCACCCTTTCAATTAATAGATCTTGATCAAAAGCTGAGGGAGGTGCTGGTGCAGGACAAGGAGAAATCTGAGGAGAGTGTGGGGACCCTGGTGTACTAAAAGAGGGTCCAGCAGTAGATGGTGATGGTGGATGGGGTGGAGACCTGTGTTCTTCGGGCTCATTTGCAGCATGTTCATCCGCCCTCACCTATTTGTCATCCCTTTTTATAAACTTCATCTGGTTTAATATTCCTTCATTGATGTAGTCTATTTGGACCAGTTTTTTGAAGTCTTCACCTTCTAGATTAACTTTAAAGTCCTTGAAGATTAAGTTGAAGATCAATCCATAGGGTAAACAAGTCTTGCTTTTGTTGGCTGTCTTTTAGTTGTTGAAGTATAAGAGAGGGAAAGTTGATGGGAGTTCCAGTCACCATAAAGAACATGATACCAAGTTCTCTCTTTCCAATTCAGTCATATCTTCCTACTTTAGGAAAAACAATGTGACTGACAAAAGATTGCAATAATCTCATCTTAACTAGGAGAAGATGTGAAACTAATTGTACATTTTCGTCAACATCCTCCCTTTCTAAGATGCACTTGAGGGCTTCAGTTTTGTCAAACAAATTTAGATTGCTAATCCTTGCCCTTGGCACTTCGAGAAGCTGCCCTATTTTTCTCTCATCTAAGGAAATGTGTACCCCTTTCACAATGAAGTCAACCTTCGACCCATGATCAAAGCTAATGTTGTCAAAAAAATTTCTTATCAAGTCCGGATAAACATTTACCTCTAGCGTACACATTTTTTTCCATCCTTGCTGTCGAACCCAAGTCCTAATATGGAAGTATTCCTGATCTAGGTATTTGATATCCACACAGGGGCCTGTTGAAACTATCCTAGTAGCAATGAAGAGACGAGCATGAGATGATGAAGCAGGTAGAGATGATTGAGGCAAGTCTCGCTGTTGCTTAGCCCTAGCTTCAGTCGATGGCATGATGGGAGGTCTTTGTGCGGCAAGGGATCTCTTCTTCGGAGTCATTAGGATTTAAGATTTGAAGGGAATGGACAAGAAATGGTGATTCGAAAGGTTTTTGAGGAGAGGAGGAGAGTTTTGGAGAGTTTGGAGTAGAGGTCTCGAAAGAACGGAATGATTGAATGAAACAGGAGACCTCTTATAGATCGATTAAAAAGAGGGCCCGCAAGAGTTGAGAGCTCTCATCTTAAAGATGAGACATCTTGAAATCCAGTCAAGAGGTCTTGTGAATAACCCGAGACTTCTCGTGCATAGGGGGAAGAAATTAGGATAAAAATGAAATTTTAGCCTTTTTTTTTAATTTTTTAAGATTGAATTAGGAGTGTTTAGGATGACAGAGGAAGACCAAAAAATAATCCAAAAAAATTTAAGATTAAATATTTTTAGAGAGGATCACATACACTAAGTTCACCCCGAATTTTAGAGAATCTATCTTCACTTAAAGATTTTGTAAAAATGTCAGCTAATTAATTTTCAGTTGAAACAATTCAAGCATAATGTTATTATTTTGAACATGATCTCTAATGAAATGATGTCTAATTTCAATGTATTTGATTCTTGAATGTTGAATAAGATTTTTTGTCAGATTTATGGCACTAGTGTTATCACATTTAATAGGTATCTTGTTTTGCTTAATTTCAAAGTCTTCGAGTTATTATTTGAACCAAAGTATTTGAGCACAGTAACTTTCCACAGCAACATATTCAACCTCGATCGTTGACAGTGCTATAGAGTTTTGCTTTTTACTATATTAAGAGATCAAGTTCAACCCTAAAAATTGACAAGTGCCATTGGTACTCTTTCTATCAATTTTACATCCTCCATAGTCTGTATCAGTGTATCCAATCAATTCAATGAAAGATTGTTTTGAGTACCAAAGACCTAAGTTGTGTGTGTAGATCAAATATCTAAAAATTCTTTTAACAGCTAATAAGTATGATTCTTTAGGATTAGATTGAAATCTAGCATACATGCACACACTATATAATATATCAGACCTACTTACAATTAAGTAAAGTAAGGATCCTATCATACCTCTGTAGAGCTTTTCATTTACATTCTTATCATTCTCATCTTTGTCAAGTTTGCAAGAAGGGCCTATGGGTGTGCCAATTTTCTTTCCATTTTTCATGCCAAACTTCTTGAGTATCTTCTTGATGTACTTTGTTTGGCTAATAAAAATGCCTTTCTTTGATTGTTTGACTTGTAGTTCAAGGAAGAAATTCAGCTCTCTCATCATGCTTATTTCAAATTCATCCTGTATCAACTTAGCAAACTCTTGACAAAGAATTTTATCAGTAGCTCCGAATATGATATCATCCATATATATTTGAACTACAAGAAGATCATTATTTTTTTAAAAAAAATAGTGTGGTGTCTACACTTCCTCTGATAAAATTATTTTGTAATAAGAATTTGCTCAATCTCTCATATCAAACTCTAGATGCTTGTTTAAGTCTATAGAGTACTTTATTTAACTTATATACATGATTGAAAAGTGAGTGATTTTCAAATCTGGATGGTTGTTCTACAAATACTTCTTCGATAATATAACCATTTAAAAAGGCTCTTTTCATATCCATTTGAAATAAGTTAAAATTCATATAACAGGCAAAAGCAAGTAAAAATCTTATAGCTTCTAATCTTACTACAGGTGCATATATTTCATCAAAGTTAATTTCTTCTTCTTAATTATATCCTTTAGCAACTAATCTAGCTTTAATTTTTACAATATTACCATGTTCATCTAATTTATTCCTAAATACCCATTTTATACCAATTATAGAATGATTTATGGGTCTGTTTATAAGAGTCCATACATTGTTTCTTTCAAATTGGTTTAGTTCATCTTGCATGGCTAGCATCCAATTAGAGTCTTATTCAGCTTCTTCTATGTTTTTAGGTTCTATTTGAGAAACAAATACAAGATAATCAAATGTATCCTTAAAAAAGGATCTAGTTCTTACCCCTTGTGAAGGATCACCTAAAATCATTTTTTTTGGATGATTATGTGCATACCTCCACTTCTTGGGTAGATCTCTATGATCCTTAGATGCTTCAATCTCAACATCCTTATCTTGTTCAATGATTGTTGTAGAGTTATCTTTGTCATGAATGATGTTGTTCCTTAAGTTTAGCTCCTTCATTCCATCTTCGAGAATTCTTGTATCATCATCAAAAACATCTTTTTTTCTTGAAAAATGATTGTTAGCTTCATTAAAAATGACATGTATTGATTCTTCAATAACTAAAGATTGTTTGTTGAAGACTCTATATGCTTTGCTAGATATAGAGTATCCAAGGAATATATCTTCATCTACCTTAGCATCAAATTTGCCTAGATTATCTTTACTATTATTATGAATAAAATATTTACAACCAAAAATATGAAAATAATTAATATTAGGTCTTTTTTCTTTCCAAAGCTCATAGGGGGTTTTCTTTAAAATCGGATGAATAGAAACTCTATTTAGGATGTAACATGCTGTGTTAATGACTTTAGCCTAAAAGTATTTGGGTAGATTTTCCTCACACAATATGGTACAGGCCATATCAACTAAGGTTCTATTCTTTCTTTCAACAACTCCATTTTGTTGAGGAATTTTAGGTGCTAAAAAATTATGTTCTATATCATGTTCATTGCAAAATTCTTCAAAGTATTTATTTTTAAATTCTATGCCATGATCACTATGGATACATACCATAGTAGAGTTCTTTTTATTTGTTATTTTCTTGTAAAACTTTAAAAATAATGAAAATGCTTCATCTTTGTGAGCTAAAAATAGAATCCAAGTGAAACAAAAATAATCATCAATAATTACTAGACCATACTTCTTTCCTCTTAGGCTTGTGGTCCTAGTAGGTCCAAACAAATCCATATAAATCAATTCAAGAGGCCTAGAAGTTGAAACTACATTTTTAGATTTGAAACTTTCCTTAGTTTATTTTTCGAATTGGCAAGCATCACAAACATGATCAATTTAAAAATTTAGTTTTGGTAGCCCCTTAACTAAATCTTTATTATGCAATTTATAAAGAGTATGCATGCTAGCATGACCTAATCTTCGGTGCCAAAGCCAACTAGTTTCTTTTATGTTAGCATTCATTGCAACTAAGCATTGGCCACTCTTCATGATAATTTCATCAAGATTCATCATGTAGATATTCCCACTTCTAAATCCAATGAATCTTAAACTATCATTTAAGGAACTAGATATTTTGTACAAAGAAGATTCAAATGAGACTTTAAAACCTCTATATATAGTTGACTAATACTAAGTAAGTTATGTTATAAATTATCAACTAATAATACATTATCTATAAAGGTCGAAGGAGTAATCTGAATTTTACCATAGTCAATTATTTTATCTTTGCCATTATCGCCAAAGGTGACTACTCTCCCTTTCTTTCTTTCTAGGGTAATGAATTATTGTTTGTCACCCGACATATGTCTTGAGCAGCCGCTATCTAAATACTAATCTCATTTTGATCCTTGGGCTGCAAGGCATTCCTATACAAATAATCAAGTGATAGTTTTAGGTATCCAAGTCTTCTTGAGTCCTTTAGGATTAGTAGATATGGTTTCTTTTGGAATCCAAATGCTTTAACATGCTTTTTATTAACTCTTCTAGTATTGCATTCAAAAGCCTTGTGTCCTATCTTTTTGTATTTAAAATAAATGGTATGAGAAGTGCTATTAATGATGGGTGCAGTGAAGAAATTTTTTAGAAACTTGGTTTTATCTTTGGATTTATATCCTAGTCTGGTCTTACCATAAACTCCTCTTTGACTATTTAAAATCATTTGCAATTTTTTAGAACTATACGTAAATTTATCCAATTCATCATTTAGGATTTTGTTTTCTTCTTTTAACTTATTGTGGCTACTAATTACCTCTTTCTTTTCTTTCAAGAGTGTTTGAGTCATTTTCTTAAGATTTCTATTTTTTGAGCTTATCTTTTTGAAATCTTTCATCAAATCATAAAAAGCATCTTGAAACTCATCAAAGATAAAATCTAAATCAAAAGTAAAGGATACCTCATCATCTTGTACCATGAAATATAAGTTTGCTTCATTTTGATTTTCTTCCTCCATGCTTGATTCGTTGCTGTCGCTCCAAGTTGCTAACATGACTTTCTTTTTTGTTCTTTTTGGCTCCTTCTTCAATGAAGGACATTCAGTCCTAAAATATCCTAGCTTCTTGCATTCATAGCAAGTGGGCTGATCTCTCTCTTTTTCCTTTTTTTTTTCTACTGGTTTCTTCTTTAATGAAGTTTCTTTTCTTGAATCCTTATCTTCTTCTTTCCATAAATTTCCTAAATTTTCTGATTACCAGAGCCATGTCTTCATCATTTTTCTCACTGGTGGATAGATCATCTTCTTCTTCATCAGCCATGGATTTCAGCGCTATTATTTTCTTCTTGTTGTCTTCCTCATTGTGCCAACTCATGGCTAGCTTATATGTCATCAAGGATCCAATAAGCTCCTCTAGTGACAGTGTGTTCAGATCCTTTGCCTCTTGGATGGCTATTACTTTGGCTTTCCATAACCTAAGCAAAGACCTAAGGATCTTTCTCAACAATTCACTATTAGTGTGAACTTTATCTAAGCTTTTTAAATTATTTATAATATCAGTGAATCTTATGTACATGCTAGTGATAGATTCAGTGGGGTCAATTTTAAATAACTCATATTGGTGAACTAGCATGTTAATTTTAGTTTCTTTTACTTGATTTGTCCCTTCATGTGTGACCTCAAGTCTGTCCTAAATTTTCTTTGCAGAATTGCAAGTGGAGATTCGATTAAACTTGTTTGCATCAAGAGCACAACAAAGTACATTCATTGCCTTGACATTTAATTGGATAAGTTTCTTGTCTGTTTCATCCCAATCCTTCTTCGACTTAGGAGAGGATGTGTCATTAACAATGATTGTAGGTGTGTGTGGCCATTGACAATGACACTCCATATGTCATAGTCAAAGGCTTCAATGAAAATGCGCATGTGAGCTTTTCAATAGGTATAGTTAGATCCATTGAAAAGAGGTGGCCTATTTATGGATTGCCCTTCGGCAAGTGAACCTCCTAGTTGGGTTGACATGATCTTTATCTCTAGTTGATAAGATCAATAATTAGTAGAGAACTAAGGCTCTGATACCAATTATTGCCCAGATAGACAACCCAAGAGGGGAGGTGAATTGAATTTTCAAAAATTAAAATAGATATGTGTAGTGCTAAATGATTAAAACCTAAGTGAATCAAGTATAAGAGCAAATAGAAGATACAATTAAGAGCACATACACAAACAAGAGAATTTTATAGTGGTTTGGTGCTCTTCCAACACCTTCGTCCACTCTCCAAGCATATTTTTAGAAATTTCACTATAATTCTGTAAGATTATAGTCGGATAGCTTTTTTTTAGCTCACTATCCAAAAATTGTTAGATATATGTACTCTAGAAGCCAGAATTGGCTGACACTTGTAATACACTTCTAAGGGTAAAATTATAATTTTGATTATAAATAATAAAATAAATTATTTTTTATCACATATGTGTATTTAGTGTTTGTGATACATTTCTTGAGTTAATAGTAATGATAGTTCATATTTTCAAGAGTTAAAAATTTAAGATATAAATTTTTATTTATTAACTCATAAAATGCTCCTGACCATAGGATCATCATGAGGATGATGATTGATCCAAAAGGTTAGTGTATAATCGCTTCTTTATAGTAGATGAGTTTTGAGTCTATGGTGTAGAGACACCAGAGCGAGAGTATAGGTACTCGTTAGAGAACGAGGGCACTGAGCGTGACCATCTCGAGTAATCATAAGGAAGTCTACCTTCTCATCAATGACTGACTCGATACTGTAGTGGTGTGTCTGGTTCTTTGATCTGAGGTGCATCGATAGTTCATCTTGAGGGTGTTATAGTTTGACTATACCATGACTCGGTCTCCTAGCCATTCAGAATCCTAAGGTATATGTTGGCTATAGCATGTTCATTGTAGAAATTGGATTGCACCAAGATGAAATCTATCTACCTCGATGGATGAGGAGCAGCCCTATGATGATCATAAGAATCAAGTCCATAAGCCCATGGCCATGACAGAGTGTGAAATAATAGAAAGAGTTTCTATTAAGATTTTCACATCAGACTTGAATTGAATGATTAAATCATATGATAGAAATTAGGGTTTGACGAGTTCACCTTAAACCTAATCTGATCGGGGCTCAAGATAGAAGAACTTAATCACACAAGTAGCTGCACTGAGAGGTTCATTTTTAGTTTTGATGGGTTGCCATCATATGCTGCTAGGCGTCACTGGTAGATTTTGAGAGTAATTAGTATAATTTAGATGATCGATCATTCTAAGTTGTCTGAATCAGAAGAGTTCTGATCCATCAAAAGAAGTTTCGATGATGTCAATGATGGAGATCATGACATATCCTATTACCATACAGAACTGAACCTAACTGGATCATATAAAAAAGGGTTTGGATTTAGATATCATCAATTGAACTAACCTAATTCAATTGATTTGAATAAGATTCAATTAGGTTTAAGAAAATCGTGCTAGCACATGATTGAGCCTAACGTTCTTCTTTTTCTATCATAAAAATTGTCTCGACTGAGCCAAAAAGTTTGTGCTCACTCAAGTACCTTTACCTGATCTGACTGAAGCTTGTCCAAGTCAGACAAGGGTTATCTTAATTTATAAGATAAATTTGAGACAACACCTATCATTTTTCGTCACCTGCTAATTCTTGTACTTTGACTTGGTCAAATGTTGACCTTTGATCCTTGGACATCTGCCCATGTGTCATGCACTTATTGGAGAGCAGATAGGGGCTTGTCCCCACTCTGAAAATTGGAAAGAAGGGGGCACATGCCTAGGATGGCGTGCACCCATGGATAGGGATGCTGGAGTCCTATACGGATGGGACTCCAGGTTGCTTCTTGGTTTCTACTTAGGTGGCCCTTGGGTATCTACTTTGATCAGTCTTAGGCGCCATCTAAGAATGAACCTATGGGTCTCTCATCTAATTGGATCAGGTGATGTCATCCCACTAATCAAATTTAGATCTGATTGAATGAAGCAATGTGATTAGTCGAGGTGATGCAGCACTGCATGGCGCAGTAGAGCCTATAAATAGACCCCACCTACGCCCACTTTTAAAGACTCTCTCTCTTAGCCACGCCCCAAGGCTGCCCCTCTTCCTTCTCCATGCCACCATCTGGCCCTCTCTCTCCTCTCCACGCTCAAGAAAGTTGGGTCTTCTGATTAGTGCGAGTCAGACAAGGAAAGGCTGACGAAAAAGAAAGAAGGCAGCACTGCTGTAGAGATGATGGGTGATCTTCAAAAGGAGTTTTGAAGATCCTTCAAATCAGATCCAGATCTAATTTTTGGAAAAAAAAAGAAAAAGAGAAGATCTCTAGATCTAGTCTGAGTGGATATTGGTAGAGGTCAGGCACTTACATGGCTAGATCCAGAACCTCAGGGCTTTGACAGGATCATCAATGGGTAATCGGATTACCCAGAATCAAGATATAATTAATTTAATTTTAATTTAATTTAATTTTTTTATTTATCAAATCATAATATCAGATCTAAAAAGTGTCAGATCTAATCTGGAACTAAGAAAAAATTTTTGAAATATGCCTCTCGATCCAATCAGATCTAAACGAACCTGAGCCGAAAAATCTATTTTCCCCATTCAACTGGTATCAGAGCCAGGTTTACATAAAATTTATTTAGATCTAATTTTAATATGATAAATTAATAATTTTAGATATCACATGAGATGTGATTAGATCTAAAATCAAAAAATTAAAAAATTAAAATTAATGAATATAGATCTAGAATGTATACATAACTAGACTAGGAATAGAATTATTCTATGTATAGTCTAGTATAATCATAATTTTAATTTGATTAAATATAATTTTTATATCTATTTATTTTTTATTTTTTGATATTATAAATATTATAATCAGATCTAAAAATAAAAAATAAAATAAAATTAATTATTCATATGAGATATGATAGTTGCATGTTTAGACTAGTTGTAGAATAGTTCTACAAAAGGGTCTAGATTAAATTTTATATAATCAAATTTAAATTTAATTTTTTAGATGATTATGAAATAATTTAGATCTAAAAAATATGTATGAATGATACATTAGATATATCTAAAATATATTTTAATTAGATCTATTTTTTATATGAGATATATACTTAGATCTAATTTATTTTTGTAGATTAGTTGTATTTCTGATTAAGGCATTCTCCTTGACCGTCCAGTCATAAGAACAAAATAGGGCTTAAAGACTCTCTCCTCCCATTCGATGGAGTGTTCTTATGATGTATAGGAGTGCTGCGCATTCGTCCTTAATCAAAAATTGAGAACTTACTTTCTGCAAAATCCTAGATCCTGAAACCCTAGGATCTTTTTACATGTTTTGTTTATGAATCCTAACTTAATTGAGAATTAAGTTTATGAAATATCAATTAGATCTAAAATTAAAAATTTTAGATCTAAGACACATTCATAAAACTGGGTTCGAACTTGGATAGCTCAATTAGGTCTAAGCGGTTGATCAAATCGAATCAAGAGTTGGTTAAATGAGATCAACACTGCTTAAATTGACCAGCCTAATAGGATTAAGTCTAGGTCAAGATCGAGTCACATGAGTGATCGATCAAGCTAAGATCTAATTAGGCTCAGTGGTTAGAGTCTGGATTATAGGCTAACCCGATTAGTTCTGACTCAATAATTTGGTGTCTAAGGTAAGTCTGACAAATATGATCGACTAATTTTTAATTGGGAGCTACTCGACTCGAATGCGTTCTTGTCGAGTTAATGGCATATCCCTTCCACCGGTCTTACTTACCTGGCCATGTTTGTTGACTCAAGTTCTGATCTGAGGTGAAAAATAATCCGAGCTAACCCATGCCACTAGGTTAGTCATAATGGTTATGACTATGTCAAGTCTAGTTTAATGAGACCTAAATCAAATCTTTTTAAGAAAAGATTAAGTCTAAGATCTTCCACCATTGTAGATGTGCGGGCCCTTTCTGGGGTTGATTATTCTCGACTGGTTACAGTGATTTAGTTGCATCGAAAAGATACAACCATGTCTATTAGACATTGGATGCTACAGGCTGGAGGATGGATTGGGCTCAATATTCTGGATACAGTGAGAGATCCAATCAAAAATTTAATCTATACAAATGGTGGGTCTGACTTAACTAAGAAGTGGATCAATATTTCGGACATGGTGAGATTCATGAATTAGAGATCAAATTTGGGTGAATCATGATTAGAAAATTATTGAATAAGAATTGTTCACTCATTAGCTAACCGATCATCAATAACTGTTAGGTGAGGTGATGAGTTAGTAGGTGGGACCGCACCACCCATTAGAAATCTATAATCATGGAGATTTTTGCATCTCTACAAAGAGAGTGTAGAGATCCAAAAAAATAGTGAGAGCTAATTTATTTTAAAATAAAATCTCTAAATAAATTAGTTAAGTCTTAATTACAATATCTAACTAAAAATTTTGACTCTCTATAGAAAAATATCTGTATCCAATCCACTAGCACGAATTCTGGACATCCATAGACTGACCGAACCAAATTACAAAGATTGGCTCTAAAACTTTAAAATCATTTTGGATTTCGAGAAGTTAACGCATGTATTGGATCAGGATCCTTCCATCTTACTAGCTCGTCCATTCGCTGAGCAGAGAGTGTCTCTGGATAAATGGACTAATGAAAATAATAAGATCAGATACTACATGTTGGGCTCGCTGTCTGATGAGCTTCAGCGCCAATATGAAGATATCAGAATTACTCGCCAAATGTTGGCTCACCTATAGGAGATATTTGGTGAACAGAGTCACGCAGCCAAGTATCAAGTCACTAAACGACTGTTCAAGGCTAAGATGTACGATGGGCAGTCAGTCCAAGATCATTATCTGATGATGATCAAGGACTTGGAAGAGCTTGAGAAGCTCAGAGTGAAGTTGGACTTGGATCTATAGAATGATATAATTCTACAATCCTTGACTGATGCATATGGGCAGTTCATCATGAACTACCATATGCATAAACTTCAGAACTTCTTGGTCGAACTTATGAACATGCTGGTTACCACTGAGCTTTTCATAAAAGGTTCTAAAGGCTCAATGCTTGCTATGGAATGGACTTCTTCCAAGAGAAAGTCTTTTAGAAAGAAGAAAAATTTGTGAAAAAGCAGAAGATAGAAGAAGGAAAGAAGAAAAAGACAGAGCTGAAGAAGGCCATTGACAAAGAAAAGTATTTTCATTACGACAACAACGACCACTAGAAGCAGAACTGCCCTACATACCTGACCATCCTGAAGAATAAAAAGGAGGCTGGTCCTTCTGGAGGTATGCTCGTTATTGAGTCTAACCTTACGATTTCTTCTGCATCCAGTTGGATGCTTGACTCTGGTTCTAGTGCTCATTTGTGCACTTCTATATAGGGTCTTGAGGATAGCAGGAGGCTGAGGGATGGTGAGATGATCCTGCATGTCGAAAATGGAGCAAGGATTGCTATCATGGCCATGGAAATATATCCTCTTCGACTATCATCTAGATTAGACTTAGTATTAAAAGATTGTTATTATGTACCTACAGCAAGCATAAATTTGATTTCTATTTTTTGCCTTACAGTAGAAGGCTATGTAATTAGTTTTTTTAAGAACTATTATAATATTTTTTATAAAAAAAATTGCAAGTGGTTTTCTTATTAACGATCTTTATCAGTTACATGTTGATGTATCTATTTTTAATTTTGAGCAAAATGTGAATGCCATAAAATTAAAATGACCTAGGGATAGTCCAAATGATAGATATCTGTGGCACTTAAGATTAGGTCATATAGCAGAAGATAGGGTTAACAAATTGGAGAAAATTAGACTATTGAGTCCGTTGACTTTCGAGTCATATCTAATTTATGAATCCTATCTTCATGGCAAAATGACTAAACTTTCTTTTCTAGGACATGGGGAAAGGGCCATGGATCTTCTTATCCTAGTACATACAGATGTGTGCGGCCCATTTGATGTGCCGGCTAGAGGCAATTTTGTCTACTTCATAATCTTTATCGATGATTCATCTAGGTATGGGTATGTATATCTTATGAGACACAAGTCTGAAGCTTTTGAAAAGTTCAAAGAGTTCAGACATGAGGTAGAAAAGCAAACTAAAAAATTCATTAAGATTCTTCGATCAGATCGAGGAGGTGAATACCCAATCGAAAATTTCTGGACTATCTCAAGAAAAATGGTATAATCTCTCAATAGACTTCACTTGAAATATCTCAACTCAACAGAATTTCAGAATGAAGGAATCGGATCCTATTAGATATGGTCTGATCCATGATGAGCTTCACAGACCTTCCTGATTTTTTTTGAAAATATTGTTTGTTAACTGCTATATATTTACTGAATAGGATTTCTTCTAAAACCATTTCTACCACACCGTATGAGATATGGCATGGTAAGAAACCGAATCTAAGTTATCTCAGAATTTAGAGTTGTTCGGCTCATGTCAAAAGACAACAAGCAGACAAGTTAGACTTTAGATCCTTCAGAGCCCAATTTATAGGATATCCTAAAGAGTCATTAAGATATTATTTCTACATTTCAGAAGATCACAATGTGATTGTGAGTCGACATGCCATCTTTCTTGAAAAATAGTTATTCAAGATAGCGGCATTGAAAAGCAGATCAAGCTCGATGAGAAAGTCTCACAAGAGCAACGAGCTGAGAATCAAATGGAACCATATCAGGTTAAGCCAATTCAGTCACTACCTCCTCCACCTCGTAGATCGAAAAGAGTTTTTCGTCCTCCTGAAAGGTACTTAGGTACGATTTCAAAGAAAGTAGAAGAAATGTTCCTCGTAGGTAATGGGGTTCATGGTAATGATCCCAAAACCTATAACGAGGTGATATCAGATATCGACTCTGAAAAATGATTAGAGGCAATGAAGTTAGAAATTGACTCGATGCACTCAAACCACATCTAGATCTTGATAGATCCACCAGAAGGTATAGTACCTATTGGGTGTAAATGGATCTTCAAAAGAAAGATTGGTGCAGATGAAAATGTGGAGACATTCAAAGCTAGATTAGTGGCAAAATATTATAGTCAATGCGAAGGCATTGACTATTAGGATACCTTTTCGCTAGTAGCTATGCTAAAATCCATTCGCACATTGCTTGCTGTTGTAGCCTATTTCGATTATGAAATATAGCAAATGGACGTAAAAACGGTGTTCTTAAATGGATATCTTAAGGAAGATATCTATATGGAACAGCCCCTAGGTTTCACATCCAGTGTTGATAATCACAAAGTATGCAAGCTGCAAAGGTCCATATATGGACTTAAGCAAGCATCTCGGAGCTAGAATACTTGTTTTAATGATGTGATCAAATTATTTGATTTCATCAAGAACGAGGAGGAGCCATGTGTCTTCAAAAAGATCAGTGGGAGCGCTGTTGTCTTCCTCGTATTATACGTGGATGACATCCTTCTTATAAGGAATGATGTTCCCATATTGACCACAGTTAAAATATGGTTATCTAAAGAATTCTCCATGAAAGACCTAGGAGAAGCATCCTTTATTCTGAGAATTAAGGTCTATAGAGATAGACCGAATAGGATGCTAGGACTTTCACAGAAGATGTATATAAAAGAAGTGCTAAAGAGGTTTAGCATGGAAAACTCTAAGAAGGGTTTGGTATCCTTCAGACATGACATTTATCTTTTTAAGAAGATGTGCCCCAGCACATCTAAGAAAATAGAATGCATGAGCAAGATCCCTTATGCTTCAGTAATAGGGAGCCTCGTGTATGCCATGTTATGTACATGACTTGATATAGCCCATGCTGTGAGTATCACGAGTAGATATCAGTCGAATCCTGATGAAGAATACTGGACTTCTATGAAATGTATCCTTAAGTACTTGAGAAGAACTAAGGATATGTTATTGATCTTTAGCAATGGAGAACTTCAAGTCTAGGGATATATAGACTCAAATTTTATGTCCAATGTAGATGATCAAAAGTCAATATCAGGGAGTCTATTTGTGTGCAATGGTGGAGCTGTCAGTTGGAAGAGTTCCAAGCAAATAGTGATAGCAGATTTCACCATGGAAGTAGAATACATTGCTGCATCGAAAGCTACAAAGGAGGCATTTTGGTACAAAAAATTTACCACAGAGATTGGAGTGATGCCATCAGATGCCATTCCTCCATACTGTGATAACAATGGTGCCATAGCCCTTGCTAAGGAGCCGAGATCTCATCAAAAATTCAAGCACATCGAGCGGCGATATCATCTTATCCATGATTACCTCGAGAAGAGTTACGTCGAGGTCAAGAGAGTCGACTCCATAGACAATGCGTCAGACCCACTTACAAAGCCGTTAGGCCAGCAGAAGATTGAAGCCCACTTTGAGAAGATGAAACTTAGATTTGTAGCCAATTGGCTTTAGGTCAAGTGGGAGTTTGTTAGATATGTGTGTCCTAAAAGCCAAAATTGGTTGACACTTTAAGAGCAAAATTATAATTTTGACTATAAATAATAAAATAAATTATTTTCTATCACATATGTGTATTTAGTGTCTGTGATACATCCCTTGAGTTAATGGTAATGATAATTCATATTTACAAGAGTTGAAAATTTAAGACATGAATTTTTATTTATTAACTCATAAAATGCTTCTGACCATAGGATCATCATGAGGATGGTGATTGATCCAAAAGATTAATGTACAATCGCTTCTTTATAGTAGATGAGTCTTGAGTCTATGGTGTAGAGACATCGAAGCAAGAGTATAGGTACTCGTTAGAGAATGAGGGCACTGAGCGTGACCATCTCGAGTAGTCATAAGGAAGTCTACCTTCTCGTCAATGACTGACTTGATGCTGTAGTGGTGTGTCTGGTTCTTTGACCTGAGGTGCATCGACAGTTCACCTTGAGGGTGTTATAGTTTGACTACACCATGACTCGATCTCCTAGTCATTCGAAACCTTGAGGTGTATGTTGGCTATAGCATATTCATTGTAGGAATTGAATTACACCAAGATGGAATCTATCTACCTCGGTGGATGAGGAGCAGCCCTATGATGATCATGAGAATCAAGTCCATAAGCCCATGGCCATGGCAGAGTATAAAATAATAGAAAGAATTTCTATTAAGATTTTCACATCGGACTTGAATCGAATGATTAAATCATATGATAGAAATTAGGGTTTGACGAGTTCACCTTAAACCTAATTTGATCGGGGCTCAAGATAGAAGAACTTAATCACATAAGTAGCTACATCGAGATGTTCATTTTCAATTTTGATGGGTTGCCACCATATGCTGCTAGGTGTCATTGGTAGATTTTGGGAGCAATTAGAATGATTTAGATGATCGATCATTCTAAGTTGTCTGAATCAGAAGAGTTCTGATCCATCGAAAGAAGTTTCGATGATGTCAATGATGGAGATCATGATATGTCCTATTACCATATAGAACTGAACCTAACTGGATTACACAAATAAAGGTTTGAATCTGGATTCATCAATTGGACTAATCCAGTTCAATTGATTTGAATAAGATTCAATTAGGTTCAAGGAAATCGTGCTAGCACACGATTGAGCCTAACGTTCTCCTTTTTCTATCATAAAAGTTATCTCAACTAAGCCAAGAAGTTTATACTCACTCAGGTACCTTTACCTGATCTGACTGGAGCTTGTCCAAGTTAGAAAAGGATTGTCTTAATTTATGAGATAAATTTGAGACAACACCTGTCATTTTTTATCATCTGCTAATTCTTGTACTTTGACTTGGTCAAACGTTGACCTTTGACCCTTGAACATCTGCCCATGTGTCATGCACTTATTAGACAGCAGATAGGGGCTTGTCCCCTCTCTAGAAATTGAAAAGAAGGGGGTGCATGCCTAAGATGGCATGTGCTCATGGATAGGGACGCTGGAGTCCCATACGGATGGAACTCTAGGTTGCTTCTTGGTTTCTACTTAGGTGGCCCTTGGGTATCTACTTTGATCAGTCTTAGGTGCCATCTAAGAATGAACCTGTGGGTCTCTCATCTGATTGGATCAGGTGATGTCATCCCATAAATTAGATTTAGATCTAATTGAATGAAGTAACGTGATTGGTCGGGGTGATGCAGCACTGCATGGCGCAGCAGAGTCTATAAATAGATCATATCTACATCCACTTTTAAAGACTCTCTCTCTTAGCCACTCCCCAAGGCTGCCACTCTCCCTTTTTCATGCCACCATCTGGTCCTCTCTCTCTCCTCTCCATGCCCAAGAAAGTTGGATCTTCTGATTAGTGCGAGTCAGGCAAGGAAAGGCTGACGAAAAAGGAAGAAGACAGCACTACTGCAGAGACGACGAATGATCTTCAAAAAAAGTTTTGAAGATCCTCCAAATTAGATCTAGATCTAATTTTTGAAGAAAAAAAGAAAAGGAGAAGATCTCTAGATCCAACCTGAGTGGATACCGGTAGAAGTCAGGTGCTTGCATGGCTAGATCCAGAACCTCAGAACTTCGGTAGGATCATCAATGGATAATTGGATTACCCAGAATCAAGATATGATTAATTTAGTTTTATTTTAATTTAATTTTTTTATTTATCAAATCATAATATCATATCTGAAAAGTGTCAGATCTGATCTGGATCTGAGAGAAAATTTTTGAAATATGCCTCTCGATTCAATCAGATCTGAACGAACCTGACCCAAGAAATCTAATTTTCTTCTTCAAAAACTTAGTTGGTTTTTCTCAAGGTTCACCAACCACAATCCTTATAAGAATCAAATGAATCAATCTGAATAAACAGAGGAGAGAAAAAGCCCTAAAACTCAAGTTTTAGCCCCTACTGAAACCAAGTACATAGAAAGAGAAAATAAATTTTACAACTCGAAATGCTCCTTTGAATTAGCAAAAAAATTGTCCTTGCAGTTCGTTGAAAGCATCTTTGAATGTATGGAGTTAATGCACTTGAGGATTCTTCAAAGCTTGAGAGAACAGATTGATTGGAGATTGGGTATTCATTCAAGAATAGAGCATGCTTTTCTTTCTCTTATTTTTCTCTATTTTTGAAAAATAATCTTTCTTCCTTTTATATCTCCAGCATCTTTTTTTTCTGGTGATAATTGGAGTTCAGAAAAAGCAAAATCTGACCGTTGGAGAGCAGCAACTAGCCATTGGAACGAAAAAAATCTAACCTGGAATGACCCATCAAAAAGTTGTTGTTGTGTTTCGAGACCTCTCGATTTGTCTCAAGACATCTCGCTAGGTTACGAGATCTCTCAGATTGATCAGGAGAGCTTTTATCTTCAGTCGCATGAAAAATCATCTTCCTGAAAAAAATGGTTCATCTGGGATCGAGACGTCTCGGTTCTAAATGAGACGTCTCGCTGGAACCGCAAGACCGCTCGAAAATCCTGCAAGATCTCTCGCTCTCAGAGTACAAAAATTGGGTTTCTGTCATCTGAGATCGAGACATCTTGAGATTCACTCAAGACTTCTTGAAACTGAGCTAGAACTGTGTTTGCTGCATGCCAATCCACTCGAGAGCTTTCGAAAAAAATCCGAGACGTCTCGAAGACTACTCCAAGATAATTTTAGGAGATTTAAATTTTATTTTATTTTTACTTTATCTTTCTTATTTTGATCAAAGAGCTCTCTTTCTTCTAATATTGAAATACTTAAAATAAAATATATTAGTAATCACTTGCTTTAATGTTTGGTCATCATCAAAATCACTTAAGGGGTCAACAAATCCCATCTTCGGTAGTGATTCGATCAACACATGATCGAAAACTTAGTTGATGAGGTCTTGCAGCAACAGCACTTCGACACTCGAAATGCTGATTTGCCCACACGTGGGCATGGAGAAGAGGGAGAAGAAGGGGAGAGGAGGCATGGAGGAGAAAGACAGAGCCTAGGTGTGGGCTGATGTGTTGGCCAAATCCTTTGGCCTAGTTATCTATTTATAGATAGCCCAAACACCTAGAGTCCTAGGGCTTCTGGACTTTGAATGGATCAAAGCTAAGAAGCAGAAGGACTCCTTTCAATTTCCACACCCCTTTTTGATTTTATTCTCCATTTTGTCACACAAAATAAGAATAAAATGGCTGCCATATTATCTGGATAAGGGGATTGGCATAGGCAATCTCTCTCTCCAAGAGTTCGAACTCTTTCAAACTTGATTGACCCATTCAAAATAGTTTGAATGGGCAACCTCCTAACTCTCTAAGCTTATCCACAAGGGGCGCACACCAGGATGGGGCGTGCGCCCTTTCTCTCTCTCCAAAAATACCTATGGCATGTGCCCTAAGAAAAACTCTAGGGGGCGCATGCCGCTGGTCCCTTCTTTCCTACAAAGACCAGGTCAAAATGGGTTTTGTTCTGATCCTTTCAATCTGAGATCAGAACAAAGATTGATCTGACCAGGATAAGATATGATCTTATCAAGATAAGGTCCAGTCAGATCAGCATAAACCCATATAGGGTTCCAAAACAACCAGAAAATCCATAGAAGAAAAAAGTTAGATCCAATTATGTGCTAGCATAATTTTCTTAAACCTAATTGAATCTAATCCAAATCAATCAGACCATGTGAGCCTAATTAATGATATCCAAATCTAAATCCTTATTTGCATGATTCAGTTAGATTTAATTCTATATGGTAATGGGACATATCGCGATCTCCATCATCGTTATCATCGAAACATCTTTTGATGAACCAGAACTCTTTTTGATTTGCCCAATTAGAATCATCGATCATCGAGATAATTCTAATTAATCTCAAAATTTACCAATAATACCTAGCAGTATATGGTGGCAATCCATCAAAACTGAATATGAACCTCTCGATGCAGTCAATTATATGATTGGATTCTTCTATCATAAGCACCGATAGGATCTAAGTCAAAATAAACTCGTCAGACCCAACACCTGTTATATGATTGAATCATTCGATTCAAGTTTGATGTGAAGCCCTAATAGAAACTCCTTTCTATTATTTCACACTACCATGGCCATAGACTTTATGACTTAATCTCATGATCATCATAGGACTACTCCTCTACCGAGGTTGATAGATTCTATCTGAGTGTAATTCAATTTCTACAATGAACATACTATAGCCAGCATACACCTCAGGATTTTAAATGACTAGGAGATCAAGTTATGGTGTAGTCAAACTATAATACTCTCAAGGTGATCTGCCGATGCACCTCAGATCAAAGAACCAGACACACAACTACAACATCGAGCTAGTCATTAACGAGAAGGTAGACTTCCTTATGACTGCTCGAAATGGTCACGCTCAGTATCCTTATTCTTAATAAGTACCTATACTCTTGCTCCAGTATCTCCATATTATAGACTTCAAATTCATCTATTCTAAAAAAATGATCATACACCAATCTTTCTGATCGATCATCATCCTCATGATGATCCTACAATCGGAAGCAATTTATGAGTTAATTATGACAACATATGTCTCAAATTCTCAACTCTTGAGAATATATGTTATCATATCCATTAACCCAATGGACGTATCATAGACACTATAATACATAAATATAATAAAAAAAATCTATTTTATTTATTATAAATCAAAATTATAAAAGTATCCTTAGAAAGTATTCATTAGTATCGATCAATCTAGCTTTTAGGATACACATCTAATACAAAGAGGAGCCAAAAGAGCTTTCGATGCTTCGAGGACTAGACATGCCCATTCTAACCCTATCTAGAGGGGCTTGAACCCACCCAACAGTGGAAGAACATGTGGATCCTCCAAGAGGCGAACTTGAGACTCTAACCTCAACTTCGACTTCGACTCTGACCTAGAGCTCTAGCCCTCGTTGAAGAGGAAGACCCATTGTGGCTCATTGCCATCTTCTTCTTGACAGCCTTTTTAAGAGACTTCGATGATGGCTTTATGCTGGCAAGAAGGAACATTTTGGTGGCAAAATCCCACTGGGGGACTAGTTTATTTATAGGCACCTCAGACGGTGGAAGTCGACTCACCAGCTAGTAAAGCCATGCCACCTGGCAAACCCTCATAAGGTGGACGATTGGCCCTTATCCTGTTGGGAGCTATAGTCTACGACTCATTTTTTCATTCCCATGAAAGTCATCCAATTCACAAGGCAGCACTGACTCCCAAAAGATGCACAATTTGCCTACATTTCCCAAGGCGCACATTGATAGGATGATCCCCTCTATAATACACATCTCGAGGTCATTTAGCACATCAAACACCTCGACATCCCATCGAAGACCTACTTCCCAGCACCAAAGGAAAAGGATGAAGAATGCTCTTCAGACTAGAAAGTGAGGGGCAAGTGTTGGATGGTGACTAATCGACCTAATGATGTGTTCAACCTCCGATGACATGGCATGCTTCTTCGGCCAAGCACCGACCACTTCCAATTGGTCCTTAAATAGCTCCAGCTTCACTAGGTGATGAACACCCAAAAAATTGATATCGAATAGTCACTGACTACCCAAAGGTCAGCTCCTATATGAAGTCCTAACATCGGCACTTAGCCAATCATATCCACATCTACCCCACTTCCTCAATAGCCATTTTGCAACATGGAAGCTGCGAGAAGCTCTTGGCACGTGGATCTTGCTCCATTGACAGTCTGTCATAGCAGTAAATATTTTTTCTACTCATAAAAAGCTACTTTGACTATCTTCTGATACTCCATAACTCCAGCAACTAACGACCTAATAATTATATCAGGCCTTCCTCCATAAAAAATAGAGGAGAGAGAAAATGGAGGGGAAGACCCCTCACCTCTAGATTCTCAGACCTCTCTCATACTCAAACTCTTAGAATGCTACAATTTTTATCCTTTCCTTTCTTTATCCTCCTCTCCGACTGTCACTGACTTAAGCATCGAAGGGCCTTTCGTCGAAGAGAACTCTCCACCTTCTTCTCCAGCATCGAGGGTGTTCTTTACAAGTCCCCGAGAGACCCTACCGTGATACATGTTGGAGAGAAGCAACAGCACCCATATGTTGTCTATTTAAAGAGACTATTAGCATCTCTTTTTGTGCATGTGGAGATTCTTTTGTGAGAAGTTTTTATGAGATTTAGTCTTTATTTTTTTTTGAATAAATTTATTTATTATTTTTATAATTATTTTTTTTATAATTTTTTTATGTATATATATTTTATTTGATGTTAGTTTTGAATCTTGGGTCAACACGATCGATCTACTCGGTGTAGTGCGCCATCCTGCAACTCTTATGTTGCTAAGCATTCAATTATCTTTGTTTGGACTGACATTTTGGTTGTTTCCATAACTTTTAGGGATTCTTTGTTTTTAGATTTTGTTAGATGTATTCAGAATAATATGAAGTCTTATGAAAAAAAAAATGCTAGACACGACCGCACAATAGATGCAATAAGAAGGACTAATCTTTGGAAAGAGCAGTTGATGAAAAGGGGAAAGCATATCTACCTTAGCTTGCATCTGTACAGTGCTGTGTTTCAATTCAATATTTTTATATTGAATTTTATGACAACTCCTTTCAAATAATCTGTTTCAAATACAAATTTGAAAAAAAAATATGAACATAAACTTTACAAACGTTATGATGTTCCGGCTTGGAATGCATATGGGCCGGCCCGTAGGCCCAACTTTTAAATTGTTTGAACGTCGGCCGATGTTGCTATTTGTACAAACAGTAATCTTATTCGACAATTGGTGATTGTCGACGTGTCTTAACTAGAAAAGACGTTTTCCGGTCAAACTAAATTTATTAAATAAACTTAGTAATAATACATATATACAAATCAAAAAATAAAATGTATAAAAAATATCTAATAAAGCGGTCTATGAAATACTTTTTGCATAATTAGATCATATTTGGCTGGGCTTTTGGAGTGCCAAAAGTACTTTCTTCTTCTTCAAAAATATTTTTAGATGATATAATAATATTTGATAAAAAATAATAATTTTTTCAGAAAGCTGAAAAGGTCTACTTAAAAAAAACTCCATTTTGAAGCTTTCTCTAAAAATACTTTCTAATTAATATCGAAAAGCTATTTTAATTTAAATAAATTTTTTTTAATGATCAAAATGCTCATTATCTTTTATCATATCATATTACATCATTATATAATATAATATAATATAATATAATATAATAATAAATTAATATTATCATATATTAAAAATATATAACATAATCTATTATAGTATTATTATATTATAAATATATAGTTTGATATAATAATAACTAATAATATAATAATATTATTATATTATAATAATATAATATAATATGTTATATTATAATTTATTATTAGATTAGATTATAATCCATCATATTATCTAACATTATATATTACATTATAATTATAATATTATATTATACTATTATAATATTATTATATTATATTATTATAGTATAATAATATTATAATAGATTATATTATGTTTATAATTTTAATATTATTATATTTTAAAATATTATTTTATTATATAATATTATTATCATATATTGTAATATAATATAATATAACAGGTTATAGTTATGATTATAATGTAATATTGTAACTATAATATAATATTATTATAATTATGATGTAATATATAATGTTATATAATATAATAGATTATAATCTAATATAAAAAATAAATTATAATATAACATATTATATTATATTAATATAATATAAATATTATTATTATATTATTAGTTGTTGTTATATCAAATTATATTTTTATAATATAATAATAGTATAATAGATTATGTTATATATTTATAGAGTATAATATTATATTATATTACATTATATGATAATAATAATAAAATAATATTTTAAAATATTATAATATTTAAGTTATAAACATAATATAATCTACTATAATATTATTATATTATAATATATAATATAATTATATTATATTATAACTTATATTATAATAGTATATTACATTATATGATAATAATATTAAATAATATAATAATATAATAATATATAATATTATATTATATTTTTTTATTATATCATATTATATAATATCTTTTATTATCATTTTATCATATCAAAAATATTTTTTTATTTAAATTATTAAATATATATTAAAGTTTCAAAGCACTTTATAAATGTGGTTATCAAACAGTAAATAACTTTTTGTAAAAATTTTATTTTCAAAAATTCTACTTCTCAAGAACTCTACCACCAACAGCAATCTCAAACAAGATCTTAGTCTTATAAATTGTCATTCAATTTAGTTTGCACTTCATATTTTTCTTCTTCTACGGCATCCCATATGATTGTACAGTATTTTACTAAAAGATCCATGCAAATAGATAGAAAAAAAAGATGAGGATGCTTTAAATCTATACAAGATATAATTCAATGGTTGATACGTAAAACAAAAATAATTATACAAATCAAAAATTAAAATATATAAAAATTTAAAAATATCTAATAAAGAATAAAATAATTTTTGCATAATTAATCTTATAAATTATCATTTAGTTTAGTTTGCATAATTAATCTATAAAGTCGAACCCTGTTCGCTCTATACCAACTGCACCGTTTCCAAAAGTAACCAGTTCCCGTCCATTGGTTCGGTAAAGGGCGCTCCCATTTCAAATCTTCCGCTCCAAATCTCCCTTCCTCCCCGTTAGCACCCGCTTAAGCCAATCTTAACCGTCTATTCTCTTCCTCCAAAAATCAGCGGCTCAGAACCTCGATCCGCGCCAACTACTCCCAGCCAATCAGCTTCCACCTCCTCTCCCCTACAAATACCAAACTCCCTCATTTCCCCTCCATTGCTCCCCGCAACCTCTCGAGTACCTTCCGCGCTCGTTCTCTCCCTTCCATCCACGCTTGCTTGCTTCCCCCCACATTTGAATGGCTCCCAAGGCGGAGAAAAAGCCGGCGGAGAAGAAGCCCACATCCACCGCCGCGGCGGAGGAGAAGAAGGCGGAGAAGGCTCCGGCGGCGGAGAAGAAGCCCAAGGCGGAGAAGCGGCTGCCCAAGGAAGGGGTGGCGTCGTCGACGGACAAGAAGAAGAAGAAGAAGAAGTCGAAGAAGAGCGGTGAGACCTACAAGATCTACATCTTCAAGGTTCTGAAGCAGGTCCACCCGGACATCGGCATCTCGAGCAAGGCCATGGGCATCATGAACTCTTTCATCAACGACATTTTTGAGAAGCTCGCGCAGGAGGCCTCCAGGCTCGCTCGCTACAACAAGAAGCCGACCATCACTTCTCGCGAGATCCAGACCTCGGTCAGGCTTGTTCTCCCTGGGGAGCTCGCGAAGCACGCCGTCTCGGAGGGGACCAAAGCGGTCACCAAGTTTACTAGCTCTTAAGGTGGTGCCTGCTGTTTTTAGTTATTTAAAGGAAGTTTTAGGGGGCTAATGGCGTGGGTTTTTGGATATATTGTGCAAAGAAGGGGTGTCTTTATTTGTTTTGGAGTGTTCGGTGGTAGACGAAAAAATTAACTAATGAAATCATGGTTATGTGGATACCGTTTGCAGTGTTTACTTTGTTCCTTTGGCTTCGTGGTGCGATTACGGAGCTCATCTTTAGTGAAGAGTATGCACGGCTCGTATGCTCTGTATTTTCATGTCATGTTAGCCTTTGTACGTCTAGATTGGTAAATATGTTAGGTGGGATAAATGGGCATATGAACGTTAGAATGGTAGTTCTACCGGTCCTTTTTCATGGGATTCTTATTTTCTTTTTCAGGTGCTGCTTTCATGGTACCTGGAGTTTGGTGGGTCTACCATGTGAATTTATGTTATGTGCTTTGTTTGCAATGGATGACAAGCATTTGATCTTTGCGGATGGTAGATGGTCGCTTTCGCCTTTCAGGTGATATGGTTTTTTCAAATGTGGAGGAGTTTGGTATCCTTTTGTGGGGTTTGTTTCTGTTTGCAATGGGGTACCGTCAACTGTGATGGGCTGTTTTAGCGGACGACGGCATTTTTGGTGGAAATTCTGTGGGACAGAAACGTAGAGAGGCCCAAGTAACATACCATTACCAGATTTCTTGAGTGCTTCATAGTGTACTTGGAGAGGGGAATCAAGAATTGAGGTTTAACCTGAGAAAGAAACAACCATGAGTCGTAAACAACATTTATATTGATGCCTTAATGAGCATAGCTCTAGAAAGACAGCTAGAACTCTGATTATTTCTGGTGATGAATGGAGAAATCAGGCTGCTCGGAAACCCTAGGATGCAACCATGACTTACTTCCATAACGGGAAGATTAATGTCAGGCATAACAAGAATAAGCCTCAAGAACAAGCAGCTACCTAGCCAGGCCAATGCTGAGACCTTCAAACATAATCTCCCGTTTCCTTTATTGCTGCACCAATTTAAAGTTACAACAACAGTGCCCCACCGAGGCAACAAGGAATTCCATAAAGGATCAGATTTCAATTTTCCGATCAAACTTCAATTACCAATTCATACTCTAAATCTTCCACCATCAAGACATGAGCTCCTAATACCAGTACCCTTCGGCCTTCTTCATTTACTGTGCTCAGATGCTTGCAGGGATCCACAGTAATCCTAGCTTCAGTAGCTTCACCAGCCGTTGTATGCACACGCTCGAATCCAATCAACTGTTTCTGCGGGGAGCCTTTGATGTTTGCTCTTGATCTTGAGAACAGTAGGACAGCGTGGCTTCCATCCATATTGCCACCATTAATCACGGAAATCTGCGCATAAAATCTTAAAGCCTCGCAAGATGAGATCTCATCAATGTGCAAGTAGTCTAATCCATCTTTCCTGGCATATGGGGGTTCCTTTCTGATATAAGCCTCAGTTGATGAACTTGGCACACTAAGTTTCTCAGGCACCGACAAGAACTTGTAGGAATAGCTTGAATAGCTCAAACCATATCCAAATCTGTACACCACCTCTCCTGTATAAAATCGGTGAGTTCGTCCCGGGTATCCTCGTGAGGGATCGGCCCTCATATGCATATCATTCATTGGCACCTTGGTGAAGGACTCCGGGTACCAAGTCACCGGCAACCGTCCGCCTGTTCAAATACACAATAACATCAATTGCCATTATAAGAAGTTCATAGCCTTCAAGAATAGTCCCAATTACTTACCTGGATTGAATTCTCCAAACAGAGCTTCTGCAACTGCTTGGCCACCAACTTCACCTGGATATCCAATCCAGAGAATGCTTCCTATTCTTGGATTGTTCTTCGCAAAGGAAATGTCGACAGGCCCGCCGCCCATAAGGACCAGCACCAGTGGTTTCCTACTCACCTTGGCGATAGCATTTACAAGATCCATCTGTTCTCCAGGCAGCAGTAGGCTAACCCGGTCGCGGTCTTCATTCTCTTCAGTTAGGTTCAGTCCAGCAACCATGACCACTACATCTGCTTCTCTAGCAACTGCCACAGCTGCTTTGAATCCATCTGTTGAGTTACAGGGTACATCAATGCATCCTGCAGCAAAAGATGTTCTTGGTATGTAAGCCTGGAGACCTTCAAACAAGCTCGTCGGACGGCAAGGGACACCTAAAGATTACAAGAACCACGTTAGCAAATTGCAGTTGAAACAATATAATGGAGATAAACAAATGAACTCAACTTGCATAGTTTACCTGTGTAATCACCACCCAATATGTTTGTGTCGTTACCGGCAGGACCGATAATAGACAAGGAGCTGACCTTATTCTTTCCTAGCGGCAAGAAATTTTGATCATTCTTCAGAAGGACAATGCCCTGCCTTGCAGCTTCTAATGCAAGCTCCCTGTGCTCGTTGGTGCATATATTATTCGGTCCAAGCTGCCCAAACCGATGATTAGCTGGGTTTCCATCAAAGAGCCCAAGGCGTAGCTGAACAGAGAATAGATTAAGTAATGCATGGTCGATGTCTTCTTCTCGAACAATCCCTAACTTAACCGCTTCACCAGTGTATCGAAGCAAATACGTTCCACAGTTGATATCCATTCCTTCCCAAAGAAAGAAGCAAATCAGTCCACAAACCTTCAAACATGTCATAAAATTCTTTCAGCCAAAGCAAGCAAGTAGAATTCCTTCGGCATGCACATCGATACTCACCTGCTTTCAACACATCAGCTATGGAAGCTTCAGGAGAATTAGTGTAGCTTTGGTTTTCATAAATTATGGCAACAGCATCACAATCAGAAGTAATATACCTGCATTTGGGTTCGAATTCAATGTGTCCATGAAAAGACCATCCAGAAATGAGTCTGCAATACTATCAAATACAAGCGGTGCATTCTTTTCTTTCTTGAACAAATACACTAACAAGTATATAAGTAAGAGGCGAAGGCATACCCCTCAAATCCCCATTGTTTTCGAGCTTTCTGCAGGAGATCGCCCCGAGCACAAGCAGGTACCCCATTGACCTGATTATAAGAGCACATCAGGCAGCTGGCATGGCCTTCCTGGATGCAGCTCTGAAATGGTGGCTGAAACGTATCCTCCATATCTTGCTTCGTCACCTGATGATACACCGGAATAGCTTCAAATTGATCGCAAGAAAAACTCAAAAATCGGTGGCAATTCTAATTTGAAAGCATTTTTCTAACCACAGCATTGAAAGTATATCTGGTGAAGTTGTGCCAGTGGTCCAAATCATAAGCAGTGTAGTGCTTGCAGCAGGCTGAAACCATCATCTTGCCGGATCCATCCAAGATACTTGATTCTCCAATTCTATCTTCGACATCGCCGTCGTGTTCCCCTTGAAACCCTTTGACGTATTCGATGGCGTAGGCGGAGGTGAGCATAGGGTCCTCGCCCGGGGTCTCCTGGCCACGGCCCCACCGGGGATCGCGGAAGATGTTGATGTTGGGCGCCCAGAAGGTGAGACCGGCCTGGCCGACGTTGTACATGGCGCGGGCCTCGATGGCGATGGCCTTGGCCATGGCGCACCAGAGGGTGCGGTTGAAGGCGGCGGCGGAGAGGATGACCTGGGGGAAGGCGGTGGCGGAGCGGACGGTGCCGTTGAAGAAGACGCCGGGGCCATTGGGGGCGAGGCCGTGGAGGGACTCGGACCACCACTGGTAGGGTGGGAGGCCGAGGCGGGTGACGGAGGCGGCGGTGTTGGAGAGCTGCTGGATCTTCTCGTCGAGGGTGAGGAGGGAGACGAGGGAGCGGGCGCGGACGGCAACGGGGAGGGAGGCGTTGCAGAAGGGGTAGGAGTTGTAAGGGCGCTCGCACGGGTAGTGGCGGCGGTCGGCGGCGGCCGCGATTATGGGGTGGCAGAGGGAGAGGAGGAGGGGGAGGATGAGGAGATGGAGACATCCCAGCGGCTGGGAGTGACGATGCTTGGAGAGCGGCGCCATTTTAGCGTGTTACCTTGGCTTGCAGCGGATGGTGGCTGTGTGATTCGGACAATCGGATGGGATGAGGGTTGGATTCCCAGTTTCAATGCAGGATTTTGTGAGATTATGGTAAGCTCTTAGACACTTCATTTTAGAAACTAAATCCAGGTGTATTTGTAAAATTTATATGGAAATGAAAAACTTAAAAATTACACTTCTAATTAACTATCGCTTATATATATGTCATTTAAAAAAAAGTATTTTTATAAAATTTTTGATGACCAGGGGTTCTTGTTTCTTTACTCCATTTTAATAATATTGTTATTTTTGATATTTCACCAGGGATCGTGATGCCAGCAAAATCAGGTTATTTTAATCTTTGCTTGACTGGGAGCTGTGGCCAGCGGGGTTTGTTACTGGGGATTAGATTAGATGAAAATTGGAGGGTCATCGTCAGATGAATGCCCTATTTTCATTGAACTTTTCATGATATTGATGTCAAAACTAGCAGGGGTTTTTGTGACTTGTGACGTGAAGTTTATGTTGTTTGGTTGTTTGGACATTTTCTCCTTCTGCATCAAAAGAGGATCTTGTTGGTGCATCTTGTGACATATAAAGATGATTCAGCTATTTCAACCTGCTTTGAGGCCCAATTCTGGCGTAGAGTACAAACTTCACAGTCCACGTGTCAAAAGAGGATCGACCAGTTACCACCCACCCCATGTGTTATGTTGAAAACCTGAATGATACTGATCCAATTTTGTCAAGTGGCAGCTTAATTATGAGGTGATACTAAAAGTTTGGGTTCTTAGCCCTAGTCTACGGTATTTTAAAAAGATGCCTTGGATGGACAAAATGACAGATAAGTAGAACTTCTGCACGTGGCCTGATAGGGTTGCATTTGTGGGATTCCTGCTTGTTATTCTTCATAAGCAGATAATTATGAGATCCCTAGAATTTCTGCATGGCATGATCATTGATTTGATGCTAAACGTTTACCTAAAATTAGCCTTCAGAATTTTAACAAGATCTGGTAAATAGGCTAACCTGAGTTATAAAGAATTTTGTTGGATCTTCGCTTAACGTCTCTTTAATAAAGGTGGCTGAATATTTGATCGCATTTAATGCAAAAGTATTGATTTGCAAACCAAGCCAATCCCGGACAATTTGACCTGAGAATCTTACTTGCTTTTCTCCCTCGTTCCAAGGTAAATGGAGGGGAAAGAACCGCTCACGATAACCCTGCAGCAAATATAACAAATTACTATAATTATTGATTTCGTTATAACTTATTCGAGAGAAATTAATAGTTAGTGATTCGAAATCAGAACCATTATGTTTTCTATGAGTTATGGCAATTGGTTTTCTTTCCCCTCTAAAAAAAGGAGATCCTCTATAGCATGATTTTTGCACCATAAAGTACGTCACTATGAGTAGTGTTGTTGCTGAACCACAGGCTTGAAGTTGAAAATCTCGCTTTCGATCTGAAGATGCTAGAGTGCTAGAGCGATACTTGCAAAAGCAAGTTTCTAATCGGATTGTTCTTCGGTGAAAATTCTTCGACACTTAAGTCAGTGGCTGGAGAATAGAGAGAGTAGATTATCGAGAGAAGCATACCTTGGGGTCCCCATTCTTCCCTATTTATAATGAAGGAGTTAGTATCATGTATGTCTAAATGAATCAACTGATTCCTAGATTTTATGCATGATGCATTGGGAGAGATTATCTTTCGCGTTTGCAATACGGATCGAGTTGGCTGGATTACTCCTATTTTAGTAAAATTTGATATGGATTGTTTTAGCTTTCTTATCTAAAATTGATTTTCTTTTCGAAATAGCCATCTTATAAGATTGACATGATTTGCCAAAAATGTTGAGTCCTAGGCTGTAATGTCTTTGACATCAGAGGTCGGAGGAAGCTGAGATCGAGACCATCGAGATCGGATGAAGCAAGAAGTTTGATCGCCAAGGTAGGAGGTCTAATGAGGTCAAGGTCGAGTCGATATCAAATAAAGAATGTCGAACCATTGAGGTCGGAGGTCTATTGAAGCCGAGGTTAGGAACTCCAATTTTAGATAAAACAATATAGGTCCATTGAGATTGGATGTTTGATAAAGCCAAAGTCGAGATCTCCATTGTCGGACAAAATCGAAGTCAGTATTTCCGATGTTGAGACCAAATGAAGTCAAAGTGAGCACTAAATAGAGAGCACAGGAATTGTCCTTCGGTCCATGGGTCAACTTTGCGAGGTCTGCTGAAATCGATCTCCTTTATCTTCAGTTATGGTCAAAGTCTGATCTCCAACAACTCTAAGACTGGGGGTGTACCCACAATAAGTAGTATGATTTTTGCATTGTAGAGTGCACTATCATTATATATAGCTAACACATTATCCATCTCGATCAGAGATGATAGCTGTCCTTCATTTTCATGTCTTATATATGATAGAAAAATATATAGACAAATTTTCAGAATAAATGATAGCTGTTCATCTCCAAGATAGATGATGTGGCACCTATCTACAGTGGTATAGAACTCTATAGCAATCTACTCCCTAATTTCTATGCTCAATTTTATCTCAAGTTTGTGAACTCAATTGACTCTACTTATCCTCTACTAACTTTGGAATAAATTTAGCTAGCTCAATAATCTTGACTTCATATTAAATTAGTGTCTTACCATAAACTCCTTTTCATTTTGGATTCTTGCACTCTAAGGAAAGTACCTCTCATAGAATGTCTTATGGGATCTTTTCCAAATATATGGATCTGCATCATATTCATGTTTGTATTCTAGCATTTGTCACCCATCATACGCCTCTTTCTTCGATATGTAGGAGGCATATAAAACCTTCTCATCATCTCAACATCTTTGGATTATAAATACTTTTCTCTACTTCTTTCAGCCAAATCTTAGTTTCTAAGGATTCCATGGTCATACTTAAAGCTAATGGAGCCAATCTTTTAAACTCAAAGATACTACTACATTGCTCTTGCAAAGCCCTAAATTTGTGCTGCTATTGTGCCTCCTATTGTTATTGCAACTGCTGCTACTGCATTTGCTATTATTATAGCCATTATTGCTACTTTTATCATTGTTTTTGCAATATTCAAACTAATGTTTGCATTAGTTGAAGCATGCTATTGCATTTGCTATTATTATAGCCATTATTGCTACTTCTATCTTTATTTTTGCAACATTCAAACTAATGTTAGCATTAGTTGAAGCATATTAAGCTCTTGCTGCTCTATTTGAGTGATCCTAACCAGATTAATGACTCTCCTACTAGAGAGTGCCACTGATCTATTGGTTCAAAAATTCACTAGTAGCATTTTGGGTGGCCCTTTTCATCAAACATGGAGGCATCCTAACCGATATATATCAAGCAATAACAAAACTCTTAATACAATTACAAATCTAGTAAATAGATTCATATATGAAATAATAAGAAATATGTTTCAAGGTATTTAGTGTCCATCCCATCTACACTTCTTGTATATTTTAATGTCCATCCCATCTATGCTTCCCATTTGTTTGTCTTAAATAATATAACCTGAATTTGATATCGCTATAACTGTTATGCCCCAACTCACAATTATAGGACTAGAACATGGCAATTGCCACATAGTCATAAGGCACTTTTCTCATAAATATGCAAGGCTTCCATTATGATATCAAAACAATCTAGTGGAATAAAGTAAAACTAAAATCCAATTTCTATAAATATATCCAACTAACAAGAGATGTCACAAAATTTTGTTTTTAAGAGTCTTACATCAACCATTCTTCAAAGACTAGTCAAACTAAAACATCTATAAAATATTTCTAATAAATAATTTCAATAATCAAGAATATTCATGTTTGATCCAGTAACTATATATCCATTCATACTCATATTCATATTCGAATTCTTAAGAATAATTTAAAATATTAATTTCACTCAACAATCTTGTTGACTATGACTATATCTATATCATATGGGTAGACTAAAGAACCAAACCAATAAAGTGGGAAAGCATATTGCATTTATACCCTAGAGCTAAACTAGAATAATAAGTTTCAGAATAATCTAAATATCAAAGCATAACCCTTAAGGCTAGACCCACAATATAGTTTTTACTGGCTTGAAATCCAAAATGCATCAAAGTTCTTTATAGAATGACATATATCATATTCCAATTAAAATATGCATATTCCATATAAAATCTATGAACAACGTGAACAATATTCCTTAGTGAAAAGATTACTTTTGAATTACAAATTTATTTACTATTCAAAACTCACTACTTCCTTTATGAGCATACAGATAAATCTAAATAATTTATGAAACTTTCCCTTAATGCCTAATTTAAGGAATATAATGTAGTACCCCATGCTAGACTTTTCTTTGTTTAGATAATTGCACTCTTATATTTAACTTATAAGCCTAACATATATTAGAAAAGAGACGAGCAATTACGGGCAAACAAGAGGAATAGTTGAAGGGAATAGGGCTAGTTAGGTGGTAGTGTTCAATAGCTCAGGTTGGTTTAATCAAGTAATCCAATAGATCAAATGATGAAATAAAAATCAGACTAGGATAATGTTAATGCATAGGATTGAAGATGGAGTTCAATTGCACTCGATAATAGTTAGGGTGGGAGTCAACATATTGTACGATCACTAGAGCAATTTAGGACTCTTTTATCAAGATCAAGTAAGACTACAAGGGACTCTCTTCTGTCTCCACCCAACCCAAAAGAGAGAAAGTAAGAAAGAGAGTATAGATAGAAGAGAAAAGAAAAAGAAGGGTGGGTGAAATAGAGGGTCTAGCTGCCTCTCCTATAAATAGGAACGAGCGGTTGGGGTGGCTATTGGTGGCGCCAGTGGTCATGGCTGGGTGTCTGATGAGAAATGATCGTAGCAATAACTATAAAAAAGGAGAAAGGATGAGAAAATAGTAAAATATGATTCATTTCAAACTCTGCCTTAGCCCTCAACTCAACAACTAGAGCTAACTTATCATTGGCTATAGACCATTGAGTGATAACTAGATAGAGAATGGGATGGTCAATTTAAAAAATAAGGAGAGGCCAATGAGTAGAGAAAGTGTATCAAAGTAAAAATCTGATGCATTTGATGAAAATAAGTTAGCGACGATGACTCTTATTTGAAAAATATGGAGAGAAAAAATATGAAAAGATGGCATTCTCTTTGCCTCATCTTCCACAAAGTTGGGGCCAAAATTCAACGAAGACAAAAATGATACTTAAGAAAAGATGAAACAAGAGAGAGGAGAGAAGCAAAGAGAAAATGTGTGTGGAGTGCTACCACACATAGTGATGGACATGCTAAATAGCCAATGAAGGCTATGTTTCCTAGCCCCATTAGTGACCAAGAAGGAGGATAAGTCCGTCTCCTCCTCAGAATAGGAGCTTTGTATGGAGTGGGCCATTTTAGGCTATACTTTGGTATTAAGCAGGGCTGACTAGGTTGGCCAATCTATTATATACATATTAAAATGGAGGTTTTTACCTTCATTTAATATATTGGATTTGAAAAATGATAGAAAAGAGCCACGTGTTCTTATTTTCGTTTAAGCAAAATCCAATCATCATTTAACGTTTCCTGTTCGGCCACTCCAAGCCTCCCACCCAATTGGGACTCCTGAGGATGAAAAAAATAGAGAAAAAGGGGAGGGGGGGTGGGAGAAACATAGGAAAAATCAACAAAAATGAAAAAAAAAAGATGGAAAGAATTTAAGGGTAAGACATCCCTCTCCGTCGCGGTTCTTGGTCAGATCGTCAGCACTGAGAGATTGGAGAGTGAGGTGCTCCTCATAAATAGCAGTGGTGATAGCAGCGAGGCAGTAGAAGAGAAGGTGGTGCAGATGCCATTGAGGAGAGGAGATAGGGGAAGGAGGGTGGGGTGACCAAGGTGGATATGGTCACCATCCATCGGATCTACTAGCAGAGCAAGAATAGAGGCAGGCAAACAGCGGGTGGTAATTATTTCGGTCAAGAGCGACAAGAAAAATGGAGGCATTAGCCTTCATTTGCCACCATCCGCGCATACCTAGCCAACGTCATTTTTTTTTCTATGTACATGCCTATTTTTTATTTTTTATTTTTTTACCTTCGGTCCATCCTTCCTTCTCTTCTGCTATTAAACTCTATAATTTTTTTTAAAATCAAAGAAGAATCCTTTCAATGGAAAATCCTTAAGCACTCTAAAATATCATCCTTCTATCGAGATTAAGCTCAAAACCTCAAGGGACCAACTCACACCGCCACAACTCACACAAAATCCCACATGGTTGAGAAAAAACTCCAATCGGCACCTAAGAAACCCCTCCAATCTCCCTTAGATGCTCTCCTTTCTATAGATCTCTAAAATAGAGAAAGAAATGAAAAGAAAAGGGAGTGAAACAAAAAAAAAATATATGAAAAAAGGTTTTACCTATTAACTTTTTTCCATCTTTTCTTTATTTTTGTTGAATTTTCTTATGTTTTCCCTTGATTCTTCCTTCTTTTTTTTTCCATTCTCAAGGGTTTCAATCAGGTGAGAGGCTGCTCCAAGCCGAATAGAAAGATTTAGATGATGAAAAATGTCTTATTATTTTAATATTTTTTATCTTTTATTAATTTTTTCTATATTTTTTTTCATTCAGAAGTCTCAAGTGGGTGGGTGGCTTTGAGTAGCCCAACAGGAACGTTTGGATGAAGGCTTAGATTGTATTGGTTCTTATGTATAAGAGTTTAAAAGATAAAAATATATTGATAATTAATTTATTAAATAAGGTAGTGATTAGATCATTCAAAAAATTTTAGAGAAATGCACTCATCCTCTAATTATATGCATATTTCAAAATTTTTTAATTTTTATTTTTTAAAAAAATAATTATCCTAAAAATATTTCACGCATCGCATGAGTTATATGCTAGTGAATATATTAGAATGGACCTTACATTCTTATTTTATGTTTTCTTGATTTCTATTTTGTATATATCTTATATTTATCATCTTGATATATTTTAGTCCAGCATGCAATAATTCAAGATGAGGAGGTATATTAAGTTTTACATATCATTGGCTCATTCTCTCGCGGTTGATTATTTTTCAACTAATTACTTTTTTTTTTATACACATTCAATTACTTTTTTTTAACTATTTTTTTTATTATTTTTTTCATGATTAAATTTAGAAATTCTATTTGCCACCATCTCAACTCTACTTCTATTGCAAATTACAATTAGCATAAATTCTCAATCTTGCTGTTGGGGATAAATCCCACTCCTGCCGAAGTCAAGTTCGATGCCCGACCTGATGCGGCCAGTAGCCATGAAAGAGCTTCAGTGGATGGGTCTTGGCCGAACTCTTACAGTCGACCGAACTCTTAGCGTTCGAGCTTCTTCGAACTGCTTAGTGGCCGAGCTTCTTCGGACTCTCAGCGGTCGGACTTTAGCCAAACTCAACCGTCGAGCTTTAGTCAGACTCCCGCAAGAGCCGAACTCTCTCCGCGTCATTTCAGCCAGGCACCTGCGGGAGCCGAACTTCCTCCAAGCTTCCTTTTCGATCGGATTTCTTCAGGGGCCGGACTTCTTCCAGACATCTCCTTTAGTCGGTCGAACTCCTCTACGGTCGAGCTCCTCCTGAGCTTCCCCTTCGACCAAACTTTTCTATAAGTCCAAACTCCTCTGGACGAACTATCGCCATCAGTCTGTAACAGACGACGAGATCGAACGACATGGCCACCACTACTGATAACACCACTCTCTCGGTAACCAGTCCCATGCGGTCCATGACCTACCAGTATGGCTATCACTATCTACCTGACGTCGCCTTCCTCTCCGTACCAAACTCCATGCGGCCCCAACGGCTCGCTACCAGACGGTATGGCCGCCACCATCAATTAAGCTCCACCTATAAAAGACCCTCCAGATATGCTAACTCGAAACTCTGATCTCTAAGCTCTCCTCTCCTCTAAGCTCAGCGGAACTCATTCCCGAGCACTCCATTCCTGTTGATTGGAGCTGACTTGATCGTCGAAGGATCCTGCCAGAGCCACCCCCCACCGGCTTCAGATGGGACTTTATTTTACAGATCCCTGACAGTGACCTCGTCCACCACCGCTCCAGCTAATTCTGATGACGACCAATTTTTGCATCAACAGATTGGCGCTAGAAGGAGGAGCAACCCCAAACCTCCAAGATTCCCTTGTTCTTAAAGCAGTGCTTGACGATGATTTCTCTCTTTCCTCTCTGGAGATCTCTCTTCTTCCTCAATAGAGTTCTTTTTCGAAAAAAAATGCCTCCCAGGAGAGCTTCAACTCAGCGATCGACAACCTGCGCGCCAGGTCCGTCTGCTCCCATTTCAGCCCCGACAGTCCAGGTTCCACACGAAGCCACCGCAGATGTGGAGCAGTTCAACCTACTGATTGGATTCGTGGCCCCGTCGAGATGATGCTGGCCGTGCGATAACCTATGGCGGGGACTTTGCCAGCAAACCCATCATGAGGATGCGAGGAATCAGCCTTAAGAAAAAGCATTCGGACATACCAATCAGCATAAGAAAGGAGAAACGGAGAGCAGAAGTTCTCCCGCAGAAGCGGAACGAAGTTCGGCAGCGCAAGGAAAGCCGAGCTCCCCCTCGAGCTCGTTGTCATGGAAGTCTGAACAAAAGAAGTAGAAAGTTCTCCCACGGAGGGTTTCGCAGGAAAGCGGAATGAAGTTCGGCGCGAGTAGGAAAGTGGAATGAAGTTCGGCACGAGGAAAGCCGAGCTCACCCTCGAGCTCGTCGTCAAGGAAGTGTCAAGGAAGTTCTCACATGGAGGGTTTCACAGGAAAGCGAAATGAAGTTCGGCACGAGCAGGAAAGTGGAATGAAGTTCGGCGCGAGCAAAGCCAAGCTCCCTCTCGAGCTCGTCGTTAAGGAAGTCCGGACAAAAGAAGCAGAAAGTTCTCCCACGGAGGGTCTCGCAGGAAGTGGAATGAAGTTCGGCAGCACAAGAAAAGCCGAGCTCCCCCTCGAGCTCATCGTCAAGGAAGTCCGGACAAAAGAAGCAAGAAGTTCTCCCATGGAAGCTTTCGTGGGAAAGCGAAATGAAGTTCGATGCAAGCGAGGGCGAAACGAAGTTCTCCAGCGGAATGAAGTTCGGTGCAAGCGAGGCCGAACTCTCCCTCGAAGCTCATCATCGAGGAAGCCCCGACAAAGGGGCATGAAGTCCTCCCACGGAAGCTTTCGCGGGAAAGCGGAATGAAGTTCGGCGTAAGCGAGGGCGGAACGAAGTTCTCCCGTGAAATGAGTTCGGTGCAAGTGAGGCCCAACTCCACCTCGAAGCACGTCATCGAAATCAAGTTCGGCGTAAGTGAGGCCGAACTCCATCTCGAAGCTCATCATCAGAATGAAGTTCGGTGCAAGTGAGGCCAAACTCCACCTCGAAGCTCGTTATCGGAATGAAGTTTGGCGCAAGTGAGGCCGAACTCCCGTTCGAGTATGTCACCCAGGAAACCCCCTATAAAGATTTCACAAGAAGTGAGATGAAGTTCGGCCGCGCTCACGACCGCCCTAGGGCAAGCGAGGCCGAACTTTCTCTCGTGTATGACTCCAAGAAAGCCTCGACAAAGGGGCATGAAGTTCTCCCATAGGTTTTACAAAGGGACGGAATGAAGTTTGGCCGTGCTTACGACCTCCACAGCATAAGCAAGGCCCGAACTTTTTGAGCTCGCCACCAAGGAATTCCTAACAGAAGGGTGCGAAGAAGTTCTCCTCCCGAAAGGTTCCGCGATTGCGCCCCCCTCAATGCTCCTCGAACTCAAATTCTCACGAAAGTTAAGAACCAGCTGCCAAGACTAGAAGGGTTATGGTCTCCCTCCATCTACCATCGTAAGTACTGCCTCTACCATCGCAACCACGGCCATGACACTGAGGAATGCATGCAGCTCCAAAACGAAATTGAGGAGCTCGTCAGAAAGGGGTGACCGGGTAAATTCCTTCGATGCCAGCCTGAAGCAGGAGAAGATCGGCCAAGGGCGCTGCCATAACCAGAAACGACAAGGTCGGCCACCTCACGGCGTCATCAATGTTACTCTGGAGAGGAGCTTGGTACATCGATGATTCTTCGTCTCCCAGCGACAAAGCCAAGAGCTTGCTCCAAATTGATAAGGCCAGCATGAGATAGAGGAGGTCGTCCGATCCGGGACTTACTATCGGAGAGAACCTGGAGGAGCAACACCCCCATGATCCTGAAACGAAAATATGCTGCGAGTAACTTTCCCTCAGTAAAATTCTCCCCCAATAAATAATATTATTTTTGGACGCAAAAATTATGTGATGACAGGGAAGAAGCAATCGATAGTTGCCGTGTTAGGAACAGAAGGAGAATTTCGTCCTAACACGAGCAGGTCAAAGACCTTCAACCTCGATCAGAGATAAGATCTCTTCCGAGCGATCGATGACAATCTCGATCAGAGATAAGATCTCTCCCGAGCGAAGGCCTCGTTCATAAAGGACGAGACAGGGGGAGAGGCGCGGACAATGGTCCGTATGTGCCCCCACAGTCCGTTAGGAATAGGAAGAGAACCTCGTCCTAATGCGAGTAAAGTCGAAGGCCTCGTTCACCTTAGACGAGATGGGGGGAGACAGACGACAGTCCGAATGTGCCCCCACAGCCCGTTAGAAACAGAAAAGAATCTCATCCTAACACGAGCAAAGTCGAAGGCCTCATTCACAAAGGATGAGATAGAGGGAGAGGCGCGGACGACGGTCCGTATGTGCCTCCACAGCCCGTTAGGAACAGAAGGAGAACCTCGTCCTAACGCGAGCAAAGTCAAAGGCCTCGTTCACCTTAGACGAGATGGAGAGGTGGTCCGTATGTGCCCCCACAGCCCGTTAGGAATAGGAGGAGAACCTCGTCCTAACGCGAGCAAAGTCGAAGGCTTTGTTCACAAAGGACGAGATGGAGGGAGAGGCGCGGACGACGGTCCGTATGTGCCCCCATAGCTCGTTAGAAATAGGAGGAGAACCTCATCCTAACGCGAGCAAAGTCAAAGGCCTCGTTCATCTTAGACGAGACGGGGGGAGATGGACGACGGTCCGAATGTGCCCCCACAGCCCGTTAGGAACATGAAGAGAATCTCGTTCTAACGCGAGCGTCCGCATCAACCTCGGCCAAAGGAGATAAGATCTCCCCCGAGCGATCGGGCCAACCTCGGCTGGAGAGCTTCAACTTCGACCTCGGCTAGAGATAGGATCTCTCCCGAGCGACCGTGTCAACCTCAGCTGGAGAGCTTCAACTTCAACCTCGACCAGAGAAGATCTCTCCCAAGCAGCCGAGACAACCTCGGCCAAAGATAAGATCGGAGACAACCTCGTCCTGAGATCAGATTTCTCCCGAGCGTCCGTATTAACCTCGGCTGCTGGAGACAATATCGCCTCCGAGGAGCTCAACCTCTAACCTCGATCGCAGCGGACGAGGCCTACCTCAACCTCAGTTGGAGATGAGATCTCCCCCGGGCCTCAACTTCGACATCAACTTTGGCTGGAGATAAAATCTCTCCTCCGAGCTTCGATCCAAACTAGCACGGAGCCCAGAAGAGGACTTCGACAGTCGCCTTTTCTACACTCCCTTTCCTCGAGTTTCGAACTCGAAAGTGGGGGGGACTATTGTTGGGGATAAACCCCGCTCCTGCCGAAGTCAAGTTCGGTGCCCGACCTGATGCGGCCAGTAGCCATGGAAGAGCTTCAGTGGATGGATCTTCGTCGAACTCTTACAGCCGGCCAAACTCTTAGCGGTCGAGCTTCTTCGATTTGCTTAGCGGCCGAGCTCCTTCGGACTCCCAATGGCCAGACTTTAGCCGAACTCAACCGCTGAGCTTCAGTCAGACTCCCGCAAGAGCCGAATTCTCTCCGCATCGTTTTAACCAGGCGCCTACGGGCGCCAAACTCCCTCCAAGCTTCCTCTTCGGCCAGATTTCTTCAGGGGCCGGACTTCTCCCAAACATCTCCTTCAGCCGACCGAACTTCTTTGCGGCTGAGCTCCTCCCGAGCTTCCCCTTCGGCCGAACTTTCCTACAAGTCCAAACTCCTTTGGACGAACTGTCGTCATCAGTCTGCAACAGACGACGAAATCGGACGACATGGCCACCACTACTGGCGACACCACTCTCTCCGTAACCAGTCCCATGCGGTCCATGACCTACCAGTATGACCGTCACTATCCACCTGACGTCGCCTTCCTCTCCATACCAAACTCTATGCGGCCCCAACGGCTCGCTATTAGACGGTATGGCCGTCACCATCAATTAAGCTCCGTCTATAAAGGACCCTCCAGATATGCTAACTCGAAACTCTGATCTCTAAGCTCTCATCTCCTTCTCTAAGCTCAGCGGAACTTATTCCCGAGCACTCCATTCCTATTGACCGAAGCTAACTTGATCGTCGGAGGGTTCTGTCGGAGCCATCCCCCACCGGCTCTGGATGGATTTTTATTTTACAGGTTCCGAAGGCGACCTCGTCCACCATCGCTCCAACTAATTTCGGCGATGATCAGTTTCTGCGTCAATACTTGCAAAGAGAGATTTTGGAAGTCATTTGGCTTTTGTTTATAGTTGCTATTTATATATCTAAGGGATATATGAAATAGATCTTAGGAATATATGCTACCATCTTCCCCTAAACATATTTAGCAAATTATTGTGAAAGGAAGAAGCAAAGAAAGGTCTTAGATATTTGAAACAGAATCGCATAGCCTCTGGTTTCCGTACTTCAACGGCAATTACGTGAATTTTGTTTGGTTTACTCTCCGACTAAAAATCTGTAGCCTGGGGAGGTGTAGCCAATTGGGCTATATCCCAGTGGGCGTCAGTTTTTAAGGCCACTGGGCATCCTCGGCCCAAATTTGTTAACGAAAACCATCCATCATTGGACGGCTTTTGATCAAGACTTGCAGCGGAACTTCCCTGATCATCTGTATACCATCAACATTCTTATATGCGCGTCTAAATCTCGCGAACTTTCCACGTCGACATCATGGAATGAACCGTTGAGATCGCCCCAACGGCAACTCGACCTCCCATTGGCGGAGACCCGGAAATCTCGAAACCTTATTGGTCCACGTCGTCACCGATGACATGTACCCCGTCTCCCGATTCGTGGAAACGGATCCGGTTTGCGTCTTGCGGTGCCGCTCGAACCCAAACCCTTCTATTAAATACCATTGAAACCCGTCGTTCCTGCTAGTCAAGCGTCCGTGAGCTCCGGGAAAGAGAGAGAGAGAGTCCATCAGATCCGCCTCCAGCGTAGGGTTTTCAAGGAGGAGGAGAAGCTCCCGAAGCAGCCATGGATCGATCTATGCGAAATCGCAGCTCCGGGATCATGTTAGGGCTCCTGCTTACAGGTATGAAGTGTTTGGATCTCTTGAGCTTTCTTTTATTCGATCAAGTTTTGATGGTTTGATTCCTGGAATTTGTTTTCCTTTCGTGATGAGTATAGTGGTTTAGATCTGGTTCTTGGTTTTATTTCGTTAGATCGGAGTTTTTTCCTATCATTTTGACTTGTTTGTATGTGTTTGTGTTGTTGATCTGCTTTGACGGAAGGATCCAGCTGCATGGTTTGGGGTTTGTTGTTGATTATTTGTCATTTTGATAGAGACGGAGAAACCGAGTTTGTTTAAGTCCAGATTTTTCTTTACTGCCAAATAAAATCTCGGATTTTTTTTTTTTTTTTGTTTTGTTTTGTTTTTGTAGTGTGGTCAGAGTTTGTTAAAGTTAGGATAATTTTAGCTCTTGGATGGGGTTGATCTCATAAAATAATGATGAATTTGATATGCATGCTTTAGTGGAAGCATTAATTTTCATCAGTTTATTGCTTAGATTGTACGTCAGAAATTATCTAAATATTATTCAGAGCTGGTTGCATGAAAGTGGCTTCGGTGCGTCGTAGGTTTGAATAAATTGCTTGTGGAATGTCTAGCTCTTATGGATTATAATAGATTGTAATGTCAGATGGGATAATCTAAAGATCACTTTTTGGATAACTGTTTGATGTCTCTCAGATAGTGATAATTTTTAGCTTGTGTCTGAATTAAGAAGTAAATGATTTCCTGCTAACTGTCTTTACCCTGTTAATTCTCTTACCAATAAACGAACATAGATTGTAATATCAGATGGGATAACTAAAGATCACTTAGTGATAATTTTTAGCTTGTGTCTGAATTAAGAAGTAGATGATTTCCTGCTAACTGTCTTTGCCCTGTTAATTCTCTTACCAATAATAAACGAACATAGATCCAGCACAAATTTTTAGAAATTTATGCGTAAACACATGGCAAAACATCATGATCATCAGAAGTTAGTGAATTTTTGTTGATTAAACTAGGTTGTCAATCTTGTGATGGTTAACCTAATTTATGTGTGCCAATGCACAATCTGCAGGACAAATTGAATTGGTTAAAAAACTAATCCTTTTATTGGTCATTGGTGGTTATTATTGGAAGCAGAAATGTACTTGGGTTTCTTGACTGACTATAAGTGCTTGTTTTTTAGACACTGAGTCAAGGAAATAAATGGTAAATATCCTTTGAGAACTATTATCTTATATGTTTTCAATGGTAAATAAATTAATCATTCATTGGAAGTCCATATGCAATCATCAGAGAAGGCTAGAAGGCCACAAATAACTTAGTAACACTATGCATGAACCATTTGATGATATCATTTTACCAATTAAATGATAGTTATTTGCTTAAATTCTTTTGATATGTACATTGATATGCGCCTCCCTACATATGTTTACATTTATGCAACAAATATTTATTCAATCATTGTTCCGTGACACATGGTTTTTGAATCAGGCCATCTTTATTTTGTATCATTAATGTGTAGAAATCGAAGATAATGTGGTAGGTTTCTTTCTTCTAGAGGAAGAAAAAAGATCTTATATGTGTGTGCTCTTAGTAATGGAATTGTGCAAAAGCAATGAGGTATTAACTTTGGAGGATAATTTGGCAGGATGTCTCTTTGCATTTTCAATTGCAAAAGAAGAAGCCACCAAGTTGGGAACAGTTATTGGTATAGATTTGGGCACTACTTATTCATGTGTTGGTGTGTACAAGAATGGTCATGTAGAAATCATAGCCAATGACCAAGGGAACCGTATCACACCATCCTGGGTGGCCTTCACTGATACTGAGAGATTAATTGGTGAGGCTGCAAAGAACCAGGCAGCTTTAAATGCAGAGAGGACCATTTTTGATGTTAAAAGGCTTATTGGAAGGAAGTAAGATTCTCTCTCTCTCTCTCTCTCTCTCTCTCTCTGTGTGTGTGCGCGCTTGCTTGCTTGCTTGCTTGCTTGCTTGCACATTCTGTTAACCAGTGCAATGATCTAATTTATGTCTAATTTACCTGCTTTTGCAGGTTTGACGACAAAGAGGTACAGAGGGACATCAAACTCGTGCCATATAAGATTGTGAACAAGGACGGCAAGCCTTACATCCAAGTCAAAATCAGAGATGGGGAAGTCAAGGTTTTTAGTCCTGAAGAGATTAGTGCCATGGTTCTAACTAAGATGAAGGAGACAGCGGAAGCATTCCTTGGGAAGAAAATCAAGGATGCTGTTGTCACTGTTCCAGGTAATAAAAATGATCTGATTTAGAAATTACTTTTTAATGCAACTCTAATTGCAACCATCTTCTTACATCCTTTGTCCTTAATCTATTCCAGCTTACTTCAATGATGCTCAGAGGCAGGCAACCAAGGATGCTGGCATTATAGCTGGTTTGAATGTTGCTAGGATAATAAATGAACCAACAGCTGCGGCTATTGCCTATGGTCTTGATAAGAAAGGTGGGGAAAAGAACATCCTTGTTTTTGATCTTGGTGGAGGGACATTTGATGTCAGTATCTTGACTATTGATAATGGAGTTTTTGAGGTTTTGGCAACAAATGGTGACACTCACCTTGGAGGTAAGACCTTTGGCTTCTGGCATTAGAGTTTTTTTTTCCAACTTTGTGATTATGTTTCAGCCTAAATTTTTGCCATAATCAATGATTTTGGTTCTCTTCGGTAGTTTTGATTTCTAGTCTACTTATCAATTACTTCCCAGTTCTGTGGTTTACGCCGGGTTTTGGTTCAAAAGCATTCCCTGAAATACTGAGGTAACTTTGTAACATGAAAGGCCTGGAGTCCAGCATGTGCTGTTTCACTCTGTAGCCTTCTGCATGAGGACAGCATGATGGCTGGATTTCTAGGATTGGGGTTCCGTTCCAAGTCAAGAAATATCAGGATTCTTTGGTTTTAACAGGAAAGAGATTAAGCAGATAATATTTGTAGGGGAAATTCATGTTCTAATTGGAAGGCTTGAATACTTAAATCAGCAGGATTGAGAGAAAGCAATATCTTAGAATCCAGCATCTATACATTGTGTGGTCTTCTGAATAAGCACAACCATCCTTGCTCATTTGCATGTGCACCTCATGTGCCAGAACTAGCATAAATGTAGTTTTGATCATTATGAGTCAGCAACTTGTGATGCTGTTGTTGTTGAGAGGTTTTCTTGGTAGTATTGCTGACACAAGCTAAATGTTTCTATCCTGCAGGTGAAGACTTTGATCACAGAATCATGGAGTACTTCATCAAATTGATCAAGAAAAAGCATGGAAAGGACATCAGTAAGGACAATAGGGCTCTTGGGAAGCTGAGGAGGGAGTGTGAGCGTGCCAAGAGAGCTTTGAGCAATCAACACCAGGTCCGGGTGGAGATCGAGTCACTATATGAAGGCCTGGACTTCTCTGAGCCTCTGACCCGAGCCCGGTTTGAAGAGTTAAACAATGATCTCTTTAGGAAGACCATGGGACCTGTGAAGAAGGCTATGGAAGATGCTGGACTGGAGAAAAACCAGATTGATGAAATTGTCCTTGTGGGCGGGAGCACCAGGATTCCAAAGGTTCAACAGCTTCTCAAGGACTATTTTGATGGGAAGGAACCTAACAAGGGCGTGAACCCAGATGAGGCAGTTGCATATGGGGCAGCTGTCCAAGGAGGCATTTTGAGCGGAGAGGGTGGTGAAGAGACCAAAGGTAATTTTCTTCTACTATTATTTTTCCGTAAGTTATTTATATGTGGAGTTAAATGATTAGAAGCAATCTCATCATAATGTTCTATTGCATCGCCGCAAGATGTAACATGAGTACGACAAAATGAAGCATAAATAATGCCAAAGTTAATTTACAGCCTGGTATCTTAGGTCACAGATTCAGCTGGTGCTAATTTGAGATCTGTGTTTGCCAATGTGATCTGGTTGCAGATATTCTCCTGTTGGATGTGGCACCTTTAACTCTTGGGATTGAGACCGTTGGTGGAGTGATGACCAAGCTGATTCCAAGAAACACCGTCATCCCAACCAAGAAATCTCAAGTTTTCACCACTTATCAGGATCAGCAGACGACCGTCTCTATTCAGGTATTGGAATTTTCATTGAAGTCAATTGACATCTTGTCGTGCTCCCCCAAATGATGTGCTGCTTTTGAGAATTTGTTGCATGTGAATTATTAGATGCTCGGTTGAATATCTATCTTTAAATGCAGGTCTTTGAGGGTGAAAGAAGTCTCACAAAGGACAACAGGATGCTTGGGAAGTTTGATCTAACTGGAATTCCTCCAGCTCCCAGGTTTTGTTTCCTCGCTTTCATTTCTTCGGATACTTTGCATCTTCTTCAAGAAACTGGAGCAATTTTTTTGTAGCAGTCTTACTTTACCGACTAAAACCTATTGTGGTTGGTGAAAAAACAGGGGCACACCTCAGATTGAAGTCACATTTGAGGTTGATGCCAATGGTATTCTGAACGTTAAAGCAGAAGATAAGGGAACCGGTAAGTCGGAAAAAATCACCATCACCAATGACAAGGGGCGTCTGAGTCAGGAAGAGATTGAACGCATGGTTAGGGAGGCGGAGGAGTTTGCTGAGGAAGACAAGAAAATAAAGGAGAAGATTGATGCCCGCAACCAGCTGGAGACATATGTCTACAACATGAAGAACACCATCAATGAGAAAGACAAGCTTGCCGACAAGCTTGAGAGTGAAGAGAAGGAGAAGATTGATGCAGCTCTTAAGGATGCCCTTGAATGGCTTGATGACAATCAGAATGTCGAAAAAGAAGACTATGATGAGAAGCTCAAGGAGGTCGAGGCTGTGTGCAACCCCATCATCTCCGCTGTCTATCAGAGATCTGGTGGTGCCCCAGGGGGAAGCTCGGATGATGATGACTCGCACGATGAGCTTTAAACCATCGTCTTTTGAGGGTGAAGTAGTATAGATTACCCGAGAGTAGAAGGTATCTTATAATTTTTTTACTAGTTGGATTTAAAATGGAAGAGCGTGGAGGGTAGACAGGAAACAGAAGGGTGGCATGGCATGAGCGCTCCTTAATTGGATTTTTCTTACTGTAAGTCTGACCAGGCTGTCAAAACTTACGGATGGTGTGGAGATTTTGTTTGGCAAATCCATTAGTCCAAGTAAGATGGAAAGCATACTGTTGCTATTGAAATGTGTCTTTGGGCTGACACTTCTCCAAAGTTGTATGCTTCATATTTTATTTCTTCCTGTTGAATGACAAATTTTGACGCATTTAATTTCTTTCTCCATCCGATTGGTGAATGTTAAGGTTGCGAAGGACAATATCAAGCTAGAATAAGCACGTCTGTCATGGCTTATTACAGCAAATTTGAAGCCTATTTTTCTTTAATTTCAACATTTTGGGTGCTGGCTCAAGATTGTAGATCTTCCAAGTAGGTGTTACAAATGTGCTCGACTGTGATGATTTTGGTCGTATAGGCTGTGTAAAACCTTGGAGGAACGAATTATTATACTGGCTGGTAAAACACGCTCGGCCAAAAATCCTCTCAACGGAAACGCTGCAAACTAAAGTAAGAAGCAAAAGAGTGGTTTTCCAAATTTTCTTTAGGACGGGAGGGAGGTTCGTTTGAGTTCTTAACCACGCCTCGGGGGCTACACTTCCCTTGGGTTGTGGTTCCAAATACGAACTTCAAGCGATCTTCGTTGGGTGGTCACAAACCATGATGCATACATTCAAACTCGGCCAAGCCGAGTTTTTCACAAGTCTCATTAGAACTCTCAATCCTTTGTGGTTTCTCTAAAAATTTCATAATTAATTCGCGTGTTTAACATGATTAATTCCTCCCTTTTTTTCTATAAATTGTTTCACATCGGTTCCATTATTAATCTTTGAAGGAAGTTCGTGAGCTATGGCCGGTTGGTTGGCCTTCGGTTCCCCGATCTGGGATAAGGAAGCTTTTGTATGCTTCACTTGGTGGGAAAAAGCCGAGCTGGAGCCGTACCATAAGGGATGGTTACTTGTCTTTGCCATATAGCATATCATATTTAGGCAGCTAAGAACACTAGGATCTTTGATAATGCCTAAGATGGTCCTATGAGGATTGGGATGAGAGATGCCGACTTCATACAAAAGTTTGGATTATCTTTTGATAGCCAGAGAAATTTAAAATTTCGTTAGTGCAGCCACTGCATCTCAAATGATTCACTTCTTTTGAGAACCTCTACTTTTAAACTTCCGCAAGCTTTGTTATTGATGATGTGACATCACTTCTTATTGCTGTGATGGTTCTTCACTTTTTGACAGTTCTGTACCTTAGGCTGAGCTGAGGATGGTTTGGTAGGATCTAATTTAAGCCATCTTTATCCTTCATGTCGAAGGGGACCATGGTGATCTCATAATTGTCTTCGGGATCCAAGTTTCAAGACGATCCCTTGTTGGCTGATGCTTGATGATTTATTGTGGCCTATTCTTGCGGTGTGATCACATTCAGAGAGAAGAATAGTATGGCTGACTTGACTGGATGACATCCAATGTAGGTCAACATATCTATGCTATTGTTTGGACTTGTACCGACTTGGCTCTTTGTCCATTTCATAACCTGATTTTGCCATATGGTTTTGGCTATATTTACAGTAGAGCTCTTTAAAACAGCCAGGTCCAACCAAAAACAAAAAAAGAGAGAGAGTAAATAGACGGTGCTCGCAATGCCGAGGCCATCAGTCGTGGCTGTTACAGGCTATGGGATGACAGAAAAATCTGAGCAGAGAGGCTAGGCATTCTACTCTTGATGGTGCACTTTGTGGAGCCGAAGCACCGTAGTTGCATGCCAATGAGTCAGCTAGCTGCTTGTACCCCTCTCCTGTTATGTTTTAAACGATATCGAAAACCAAACCCTAATATTTGTGGTTGCATCACATTTTTTACGGAAAAATCAAGAAAGAGCATTTCACCGACGCTATTAACTTTCTATCAGTGAATCACTATATATCTTAAATATTTCACTAAAGAATTTAGGCTGCATTTGATGCATTAGCAGACAAGTAGTAATCTATATTATTTCATAATCTGCATTATCTATAATCTGAATAGATTATTAATAATATTAATTACTATATTTGGTATGCATAGATAATATTGCAGTAAAATTACTGAAAATCTTGATTGACATATTTGGTATGACAATCAAATTACTGATAATATAAACATCAAATTTTTAAAATATTCTCAAATTAAATTTATTAAAAATCATACCCTATGTATAAAATATAAATATTATATATATATATATATATATATATATATATATATAATATTATATGATATTATATTATATATTATATTTTAATATATATTTATATTTATGTTATATATTTTTTTGATGAGAATATTTCTATCCAAATATATCATTGTTAAATTACTATATATTTGGTAATCTGGATAGTCATCCCCGCCCTACGTAATCTAGATTATCTCATGAAAAGTAATCTAGACTATTTGGCAATCTGAATTATCAACTTAAAAACTATATCAAATATGGTAATATGATAGGATCTTTTTAAATTACCAACAATCTATCTACCAAACGCAATCTTATGGTTGATTGATGGTATCGGATGGATAGCTGGACCATAAAATTTTAAAAAATAGAGCCCCATAATATAGGAGACATAATTGAGGATTTTTTTTTTATTTTTAAAAAAAGACTACCACCATATCTTTTGGTGTACGAAAGAAAAATCCATGTATGGAAAGATTCTCCCCAAATAGAAAATAATAAAATAAATAAAAATTTGTTCCCTAACAAAAGGTAAGTGATAAAGAATGTCTTTGGAGTAACTGTTAAGGCAGTTTCCTTTATTTATCACTAATCACACAATGAATTCTCATTGATTATTAACTTCTAGTTAAAAATACTATATTAATGACAAATCATCTTTCTAAATTTGCTATCAGTAATTTTTAACACTGCTCTACCTAGATCAGCAACCTAGTTGTTTATTGCACTCATTCCTTTTTGTCTTGAAGATATTTTTAAAGTTTAATTTTGAAATATAATTAGAATGTTCAAAGTTCTTAATATTAGGAAATAAATTGTTACTTCTTTGTATTAAAAACTAATATTTGTAGAAAATATGTCATGCAGGCCTTTCATGATGAGTTCTTCATCTTTTAAGACGTAGGAGGAGTTTAAGACAATGGGCCATATGATAGGGGGATGCCCTACCCTAAATAACCTTGTACAACAAGTTAAATCAAATGCCGATATGTTATTTGGTATAATAAGGGCAATCTTTTGAAAGAACATAGAAAGCTTTTGTAATTATGCTAGCCTAATTGCTAATAAAATATTAGGATTGTTACTCAAAACCCCAAATATCAAGAAACATCAGCAACCATAATTTGTTTGCCTAAAAATTAATGTTTTATGATTTTAGACTTGGAGAGTATATTTGGATGCAAGGAAAATTATATTGGAAAAATTTTTTCTTTAAAAAAATCAATTTTTATTCTATGTTTTGTAAATATTTAACAAATTTAAAATTTATTATAATTAGTTTTTAAAAAGCTTAACTTTAAAAAAAAACTAGCGGCATTGTTTGGTATAACTTTTATTTTTCTATTTTAAAAATAATAAAAAGATATTATTCATATTTTCTAACTTTTAAAGTATAAACATATTTTATATATTTAATTATTTTAATAAATATTAATATAGTGGTACTATTAGTGGTAAAAATAATGATGATATGATGAAGAGGAGAATGATGGCTGTGGTAGCATGATATTGGTTTCAGCAATGATGATGAAAGTTATATATGATTCCATAAAAAAATGAGAGTAATAGTGGCAATAGCAACAATACAGTGATAATGCATTGGTAATATATCAAATATAGCTGTAATGCCGAAAGTGATGATGGTAATGGTGGACATAGTTGAAATGGTATTATTTGTAATTATTAAAATTATAAGTATTTTATTTTAAAATATTAAAAATAGAAATATTTTTTTTATAAAAATTATATAAAGAATTTTAAAAATAAAAGATGAAATAAAAATGTCAAATCTAATATATATATATATATATATATATATATATATATAGAGAGAGAGAGAGAGAGAGAGAGGTGGATTGGACTCTGGTTGACTGGATTTCAGTTTATATCCGATCGGATCCCGACCATTGGATCAGCATGTGGCTGCACTTAAAAAAAAATATTTTTTTTAGTTCTTTTTAAGACACCTTTAGGGCGCCTGAAAAAAAATCAGAAAAAAAAGGATGCTCGAAAGCGTCTACATTTAATGTAGGCATTTTTTTTCCTAGCTATAGAAGTTTTTTTTTCCACACCTGAAAAGAAAAAAGCTATAAAAAGAGAAAAAAAAGGAAAAGGCGCCTTCAGGCACTTTTTTTTTTGGCTGTAGGAGTTTTTTTTTTCAGACATTTTTTTTCTAATTTTTTTCAGACGCCCTGCAGGTGTCTTAATTTTTTTTTTTTCAGGCGCAGGCATGAGCCTATTTTTTTCAAGCACAGCGTGCAGATGTATGCTGATCCAGGAGATTCGATCGAATATAGACTGAAATTCGATTGACCGAAGCTCAGTCCACCTCTCTCTCTTTCTATATATATATATATAAGGAAGCATCTATCTCCATCCATCATGTATCATCAAAATAGATGCCTCCATCCACCATGTTCCCTAGCTATTGTTTATAAAGCTGCAAATGGGTTGGGTTGACCCATGATCTAATCCAATCCGACCCGTATAGATCTAATCCAAATCATTTTAAATGATCTATAGATCCGGGTCAAGTTCTAAAATTGGACCCATTCTGTTGCCCAGCAAGACAACCCAAGAGGAGAGGTGAATTGGATTTTTCAAAACTTAAAACAAGTTAAGTGCTGTTTTCAAAAATAAGTGATGTGATGGTATATGCTTTAGTTCTAAGTATGTAGAAATGCAGAAATATAAATACAATTTAATGAAGTAAACAAGGCAATCACAAATACTAGAAAATTTATAGTGATTCGGTGCTCCTTGCACCTACGTCCACTCTCCAAGGCCGACTTAGAAATTTTACTATAATCTTTCTAAGATTACAGTCGGAGAGTTTTTCAAGACTCACTATCCAAAATCTAATTAGTTTTTACATCGGCTCACCAACCACAACCAACCTCTAAGCCAACCCTTGGCTTGCAATCCAATTTTCAAGCTTGGATAAGCCTTCTCCTTAGCTTCAAAATCCTATTGAAGCTAAGTTACAAAAAAGAAGAAAGTTGAACAATAAAAATAAATAAAAAACTTCTTTGATGAGCAAATAAGTCGATGAAGCTTTTTGGAGTCTTCTTGGAGGGAGAATTTTGATCTATTTGAGCTTGTCTTCTTGCAGAATGAAAGCACTTGATTTGATGTTTCTTGGAGTTAGGAGTAGAATGCTCTCTTTTTAGAACTTTTTTTATTCTTTTTCTTAACCTTTTGATTCCTTTCAATGATCTTATATTCATGTCACTTTCTTTGAGTGTTTTGTAGGTGATTTTCCACGTTTGAAAGGCTAGAGAATCTTATTTGACCATTGGAGAAGTAAAAATGACCATTTGAACCCAATCTACACAGTTCTGGACAGTCTGCAGAAACTAGCCATTGGAGCTCGAGTCGACTCGAGCATCAGCTCAAGGCCATTTGCTCCACTCATTCCTCGGCTCGAGAGTTTTTGTATGAAGATCAATCTTTCTGTATTTTATTGAGACTTCAGCTCGTGGACCTCGAGTCGACTTGAGCCTCTGCTTGAGACTATGCTAAACTTTGCTTCAAAATTATCATCTTCTATATTTCTCCTGAGACTTCGATTCGAAAATCTTGAGTCGACTCGAGCCTCTACTCGAGATCTTGTCTCGAAATCATCATTCTTTGAATTTTTACTGAGACTTCGATTCGAAAACCTCGAGTCGACTTGAAACTCTACTCGAGACCTTACCTCGAAATCACCATTTTCTGGATTTTTACTGAAATTTCGACTCGAGAACCTCGAGTCAACTTGAGTCTCCGCTCGAGACTATTTCTTTTGAAACTTTTGCATGCCAGTCTGTGTATCAGCTCAAGCTGAATAATGAGTCGAACCATGAGTCGACTCGTGGGCTTCTTAAACTAAATATTTTTAGTTTTCTCAAAGATTTTCCTCTTCAATTCTGATTTGGGGATATCCTTTACAAACCTTATTTCACGTGTGATTTATGCTTCAAATGCCTCCAAATCTTCTCTATCAATTTTTAATTGCATTTGTATGAAAGTTTTATTTAGTACTTTAAAATACATCCTGAAACATAATCTCAACAACTTTATTAGTTCAAATATATACTCAAATATTTTGTTACTCATCAAAATCAATCCTTGGGGTTAACAATCTCCCCCTTTTTGATAATGATAAAATTTTGAGTATATGAGCGAGAAATATACAATAACAATGCATTAAAAATATTTTTAATAGATTAACGATTTAATTCTTTTTATATTTTCATATTTATCTCCCCCTCAATTTATGCTTGCATTTTTTATATATCCTTTTAATTCAATGTTAAGTTTTCTGCTCGTACTTATTAGAATGGTAAATTGCTAGTATATATCCATATATGTGTACCAAGTATTAGTATTAAATAATCATACATAGAGTATGTATCATGGCACAAACTCCAAACTTATAATGCACATCATATATGCTGACAATTTTAATCCTTAACATATTCATGCTTAACACATTTAAGCTAAAAATTTTCACCTTAACATAGTTATGCTAAAAATTTTAAATTTAACATATTCAAAGTGAATGAATTCATGCTCATATACATATTACTCTCCCTTTTTGTCGTCAATCAAAAATATAAAGTTAAGGCAAATATTTAGAACGAGTGTAAGAGTAAGTGATAATGAGCTTCATTACATTAACAAAATGCACTATGATACAATGAAATATCAAGTTCAAAGCAAGATCAGGTTAAGCAAATTTACATTTATAAGTGTCAAATACATAGAATCAAATATAAGCACAGAGTCAAATACAACCATATACTCCTAATACATAGATCTAAGTATAAGAAGTTGACAGACACTAGAGCCTATAAGGCTATTCATCATCAGATGGAATCTCTAATGTCTGAGATGAGGCTTGTGAGGTAGAAGGTCTGGGTCTCCTACTCCTAATCCTAGTAGAATGTCCGACTACCTATGAGGAAGGAGGCCCTCCATGAGTGTAGACTCTGAGTGGTGGTCTGCTCTCACTCATGGATACTTGGATGGACTGACCAGGTGACATAGGTAGAGGAGGTGGAGGTCGAGGCATGGCTGCCCTAGCCACGGCATCTACTGTTGCTGCTGGTGGTATCGCACATGGAGCGAGTCTCTCTAGTTTTTCAATCAAACTATCCATGGCTCTAAGTATTGAAATGATGCTCTACTACTGTACCTGACTTAGGCTACTGATCGCTACCATCATCTTAGTACCTCCAGACTCAACTCTCTCCCTGAGTCGAGCAAGCTCCTCAATGATGCTAGAGTGATCAGTGGATATGTCATGTGTGTGCTCCCTCTGCTCCAGAATAGAAAGTTTCTGAAGATAGATTCCATCTCTATCTGTACAATTTCTACTCTCTCAGATAGTTTCTGAATCTCTCTACTAACTCTGATAGATATCATGTCTGCCAGTCTCTCCATAGATGCAGAGTCAGTAGGTGGTATCTATGGAAACCTCCTCGTGGATGAAGCTCAAGGTGTCATAGGTGTACCAAGATCAGTGTCAGGTATATCTCGGACTGCAACTAGAGTAGAGGGCTCTCCTACCTCTACAATCTTAGGCGCTCTCCTCTCTTGACCAAAAATATTCTTGACCCATCTTTCATTCTCTACATGATATTGTATTCTGATCAAGGCTCTCATGTTATAAACGTCATAGTAAGACTGCTTCTTGCTTGCTTCATTCTCTAGTGATACTTTTGCAGTCTCAAAAATCCTAGTTAGGGCCATTCCATAGGGCAAGCATATCTTATTCCTTGATGCAGCCTTTCTCATCTGATGCATCATAATACCGGACAAATTTATCTGCATCCCCCGAACCATCAAATACATCATACATAGTTATCTTTCAGATACAAAGTCATGTCTACCTAGTTTGGGTCTAAAAATTCCACTACTGATATGATGAAGAATCCTCATCTCCACTGATAGTGTGGGTGTCAGTACATCTCCTACAATATCATCCCTGCCCATAATCAGTCTCAAACCCCTCCTTTTGTCATATAACTTATCCAGCACAAATCTTTCCTTTATGATTCCAAAGGTCTGGGCCAAACTCTCCTCTGTCACCTCAATTTGAACACCTTTAATTGTAGTTGTAATTTCATAAAATCCTTTTTTAAGATTTTCATAGAACTCTCTAACCAACTTAGGGTACATGGGGATGTCCATTGGACAGAAATTTTTCCATCCCATCCTATCAATCCAAGTCCCAATGGAAAAATTATAACTTTTAAAAAATCAAAATTGATTCTTCTCTCCATTGCTATAGCTCTAGTGGCCATTCTACCAATAGGTGGAGATGGTGGAGAAAAAGAGTTTGGTATATCTTGATCCGATTGAGTTCTTCCTGAATGGGTTCTTCCTGAATGGATTCCTCATGAATGGATTCTTCGACGGGTCGAGAAATCTCAGATGGTTGGAATATCGTCCGTTCCATTTAAGCTTTTCTTCTCCTCTCCCGTTCTTCGACTACATGGGTATTGCTAACCTTCTGCACTCCTTGCCATTTCCTAACCATTCTATCCAAAGTCGGCCTTTGATTCCATGAATCGAAGGAAAATATTGGTAAGGAGACAAGTGAAACTGTTGGATTGGATTCTTGGGGGGACGAGAGGCCCATTGCTTGTAGAAACGAAGACTTTCTAGGGCATCATGAATAGTCATGGTTCGTTTTAACCCCTGTGACCCCTGACCCTCGGTCGACTCGTGGTTTTGAACTAGTTTGCTCGAGTCGACTCGAGCAATAGTTTTGAAACTTCTAGAGTTTCAGAGGAAATTTGATATTCAGATAATGTTTAGTTATTTCCTAAATATTGATCATAATTTTATACATAAGATTTAATTCTTTTGAGTTTAATTTGATTTACTTGGAAATTTGGAGAATGAAATTTAATCAGGTTGGTAGTATAGTCCTAAGTCTCTTCTAATAATGCTAAATTTTTCTTCATTAAGGAGTTTTATGAATATGTTAGCTAATTATTTATCAGTACTAATAAATTTAAGCACCACATTATTATTTTATATATGATCTCTTATGAAGTGATGTCTTATCTCAATATGTTTGGATCTTAAGTATTGAATTGGATTCTTGGTTAAATTGATTGCACTTGTGTTATCACATCTTATGAGTATCTAATTAAGTTTGAATCCAAAATCTTCTAATTATTATTTAATTTAAAGAATTTATGCACAACAACTTTCAGCAGCTATATATTTAACCTTGGTCGTTGAGAGTACTACTGAGTTTTGTTTCTTACTAAACCAAGAAATTAAATTTATTCCTATGAATTGATATATGCCACTAGTGCTTTTTCTATCAAGTTTGCATCTAGCAAAATCAGCATCAGAGTAACCAATTAATTTAAATTGAGATGCTCTATCATACCATAGTCCTATATTAAGTATCCCAAATAAGTATCTAAAGATTCTTTTGATAGCAAGCAAATGTGATTCTCTAGGATCTGATTGATACCTAGCACACATGCAAATACTGAATACTATATCTGATCTACTTGCAGTAAAAAAAAGAAGTAAGTCTATCATACCTTTATATAATTTTAATTCTACTTTCTTATCTTTTTCATCTTTGTCAAGTTTGCAGGATGTACTCATTGGTGTGCCAATTGGTCTTGAACTCTCCATCCCAAACTTCTTGAGTATTTTTTTTGTATATTTTGTTTGGTTGATGGAGATCCCCTATTCATTTTGCTTGATTTGGAGTCTGAGGAAGAAGTTTAATTCTTCCATCATGCTCATCTCGAACTCATCCTGTATTAGCTTAGCAAATTTTTGACAAAGAATTTTATTAGTGGCACCAAAAATAATATCATCTACATAGATTTGTACAACTAATAGATTCTCATTTTTTTTTTAAGAACAAAATTTTATCTACATTTTCTCTAGTAAATTTATTATCTAGTAAGAATTTACTTAATCTTTCATACCAAACATGTGGGGCTTGTTTTAGACCATGCAGAGCTTTATGTAATTTGAATACATGATTTGGAAATGCATGATTTTTAAATCTAGGTGGTTGTTCAACATACACTTCTTCTACTATATAACTATTAAGAAATATACTTTTTACATCCATTTGGTATAATTTGAAATTCATGAAATATGCAAAAGCAAGCAATAATCTAATGGCCTCTAATCTAGCTACAGGGGCAAAGGTTTCATCAAAATCAATGCCTTCTTTCTTTCTTTTGCTATTAATCTAGCCTTATTTCTTATAATGATTCCATGTTCATCCAATTTATTTTTATATATCTATTTAGTTATAATTATTGGATGGTCATTTGGTCTATCGACTAGGGTCCACATTTTATTTTTTTTAAATTAACTTAATTCTTCTTGCATGCCATCTATCTAATATGGATCATTTTCAGCTTCTTCTATTGATTTAGGTTCAATTTGTGAAACAAAAGCTATGTAATTATTTACATTTCTAAGATAAGATCATATTCTTACCCCTTGTGATGGATCACTGATTATAAGATCTTTAGGATATCCATGTGCATACCTTCATTCTTTTGGCAATTCCTCTCTTAGACTGTGAGAGGACTCTTCATTCTTCTCTTCTTCATTATTTTGAGGTAGAGCATCCTTGAGTATTAGATTATCCATCTTATCATGAAGATTTTCTGCATCCTCATCTAAAGCATCTTCTTTTCTAATAAATTTATCATTATATTCATCAAAGATAATAAGAATTGATTCTTCAATAATAAGAGTTCTCTTGTTGAAAACTCTATATGCCTTACTTGATGAGAAGTATTCTAAGAAGATACCCTCATCGAACTTGGCATCAAATTTTTTCAGGTTATCTTTTTCATTATTAAGTATGAAGCATTTGCAACCAAACACATGAAAATAGTTGATATTTGATTTTCTATCTTTCCAAAGTTCATACGAAATTTCCTTTAAAATAGGTCTTATTAGAACATGGTTTAATGTGTAACATATAGTATTTATTGCCTCAGCCCAAAAATATCTAGGTAAATTACTTTTACACAACATAGTTCATGTCATTTTTTTTAGTGTTTGATTTTTTTTTTCTACTACTCCATTTTGTTGTGGGGTTTTGGAAGCTAAATATTTATGATCAATTCTCTTTTCATTACAAAAATTCTCAAAATGCTGATTTTCGAATTCTATACTATGATCACTACGTATACAAACTATTAATGTGTTCTTTTCATTTAAAACCTTTCGATAAAATTTGGAAAATGCATTGAAGGCTTCATCTTTTTGTGCTAAAAATATTGTCCAGGTGAATCTTAAAAAATCATCTACAATTACAAGACCATACCTTTTACCTCCTAGACTAGTGGTCCTTATGGGTCCATACAAATTCATGTGTAGCAATTCTAAAGGTCTAGAGGTTGAAATCATTCCTTTTGATTTGAAAGAATTTATAGTTTGCTTTCTAAATTGACATGCATTACAAATTTGATTCTTTTCAAAATTTAGTTTTGATAATCCTCTTACAAGATCTTTCTTAATTAATTTTGAGAGTATGTCCATACTAGTATGACCTAATCTACGATGCCACAACCAACTAGCTTCATTGATCTTGGCATCCATTGCCACAAGACATTGACCATTTTTCATGTATATATCATCAAGATCTACCATATAGATATTGTTATGTTTATGTCTTATGAACATGATGTCATTGTCATTTAGATTAGAAACATTAGATAATAGAGATTCAAAAGTTACTTTAAATTTCTTATCATAAAATTGACTAATGTTAAGCAAATTATATTTCAACTCATCAACTAATAATATATTTTGAATAAAAGTAGGAGTGATATGAATGTTACCGACGTCAATGATACGTTCCTTTCCATTATCACCAAATGTAACTACTCCTTCTTTAGGCTCAAAAGTGATAAATTAAGATTTATCATCCGTCATGTGCCTTGACAGCTACTATCAAGATATGAAATACTTTTCTTGTCCCGGACTGCAAGACATTCCTACACAAGAAAATCAAGTTGAGTTTTTAGGTATCCAAATCATCTTAGATTCTTTCGGATTAGTGCTCATGGTTCTTTTTTGGAATCCAAACTATTTTAACTATTTTTTTATTTAATTTTTTGAAATCACATGCATAAGACTTATAACCAATTTTGCCATAACAAAAATATGAGATATTTGAAGTAGAATTTGATGAAGCTTTAACAAATAAATTTTTGAATAATTTTTATTTTTTATGAGGCTTAAATTCTAATCCAGTCTTGTTAAAAATAGCTCTTTGCTCATTTAGTAGCATATTTAATTTTTCAGAACTATAGGTAAATCTTTCCATAAATGGTTTGATTTTTGCTAGTTCATCATTCAATTTCTGATTTTCATTAGTAAGTAAATTCAATTTTTCAAAAAATATTTTTTTTTCATGAGTAAGTTCTGAATTTAACTTTCTCAAATTTTTATTTTTCAAAGTTACTTTCCTATATTCAGTCATAAGTTTAGAAAAAACCTTTTAAAACTCATCAAAAATAAAATCTAAGAAGTTTTCAGCATTTACCTTCTCATGATGTGCCATCAAACAAAGGTTGGCTTCTTCTTATGATTCTTTCCCAGAGCTAGAGTCCTCACTATCACTCCAAGTGGCCATCATCATCTTCTTCTGGAGCTTTTTGGATGATTTCTTGAGAAGGAGGCAGTCCATCCTAAAGTGGCAGGATTTTCTGCACTCGAAGCAAATTGGTAGCTCCTTCTCTTTTTCCTTACTTGGTTCACCTTTGAAGGTCTTCTTCTTGAATCCTTGCTTCTTCTTTCTCATAAATCTCTTAAACTTTCTTGCAATCATAGCCAAGTCTTCTTCTTCCTCCTCTTCATCAGATTCTTCACTCTCATCATCCTTAGAAGTAGTTGTTTTGAGAGCTATGATCTTTTTCTTCTTGGTTTCCTCCTCCATGTTTTGCCTTATATTCAATTCATGAGTCATTAAGGACCCAAGAAGCTCTTCCAATGGTAGCTTGTTGAGATCTTTAGCTTCTTGGATAGTGGTGATCTTTGCTTTTTAAACTTTCAAAAGTGATCTAAGAATTTTATGAACAAGCTCACTGTTAGTGTAAGATTTATCCAAGCTTTTCAAACCATTGATATTATCGATAAATCTAGTAAATATTTCAGAAATAGACTCATTTGACTCTATCTTAAATAATTCATATCGATGGATAAGCATATTTATTTTAGACTCATTTACTTGATTGGTACTCTCATGGATAACCTCTAGCCTATCCCAAATCTCCTTGGTTGAAGAACAAGTAGAAATTCTATTGAATTCATTAGGATTTAATGCACAATATAGGATATTTATGATCTTAGCATTTAATTCTATCATTTTCATATCATGCTTATCCCAATTCTCTTTCAGTTTGAAAATATCATTACCCTCTATTTTGATTGTGGGAGTGTGTGGGCCGTTGATTATCACTCTCCAAAGTTGATAATCAAGTGCTTGAATGTAAATGTGCATGCATGCTTTCCAATAAGTGTAATTTATTTTATTGAATAAGGATGGACGATTGGTCGATTATCCTTTAATAAGAGATGCACTCATATGGTTTGCCATTTGATCTTAACTCTTGATTGTTAAATTAAATAAAGTGAGTACCAAGCTCTAATACCACTTGTTATCCAGCAAGACAATCCAAGAGGGGTGGTGAATTAGGTTTTTCAAAACTTAAAATAAGTTAGATGCTGTTTTCAAAAATAAGTGATGTGATGGTGTATGCGTTAGTTCTAAGTATGCAAAAATGCAGAAATATAAATACAATGAAATGAAGTAAACAAGACAATCATAAATACTAGAAAATTTATAGTGGTTCGATGCTCCTTGCACCTACATCCACTCCCTAAGGCCTACTTGAAAATTTTACTATAATCTGTTCAAGATTACAGTCAGATAGTTTTTTAAGGCTTACTATTCAAAATCTAGTTGATTTTTATATCGGCTCACCAACCACAATTAACCCCTAAGCCAACCCTTAGCTTACAATTTAATTTTCAGACTTGGATAAGCCTTCCCCTTAGCTTCAAAATCCTATTGAAGCTAAGTTACAAGAAAGAGGAAAGTTGAATAACAAAAATGAACAAAAAGCTCCTTTGATGAGCAAATAAGTCGATGAAGCTTTTTATACTACTACAAAAAAGAGCTATGGTAGCGGTTTGTAACCACAACCATAGTCCAAAAAATTGCTACCATAAACCACTGCCGTAGTCCAAAAAATTGCTGTCATAGGCTATGGCAGCAATTTTCTAACTGCTGCCACTGCAGCTATCACCGTAGCTCTATGACAGTGGTTGTTAGAACCGCTATCATAGATTGTCTATTATAATGGTTTATAAATTACTGTAATAGATCGATCTATCACAGCAGTTATGTAACTGCTGCCATAGGATATCTATAGTTGCGGTTACATAACCGCTGCCATAGGTAATCTATAGCAGTAATTTTTTAACCACTATCATAGATCTAGTGTAACGGTTGACAATGGATCTATGGCAATGATTGGCACGAATATGGCAGCGGTTATAAAATCGCTACCGTAGATCTTAAATAATGAAAAAAAATAAAATTTTTATTTTTTTATATATTTTATCTAATAAATATAGATATATAACATAAGAAAATATAATAAACATAAAAATTATTTTAAAATGCTAAAATTTTATTATCAAATAAAATTTATTATAATATTTTTTTTAAAAAATAAAATACATCAAAAATCTCCTAAATCTACATCATTATCATCATCGTCGTCACCGAAAGCTGGAGCTAGAGCCGAAGCCAGAGCTGGAGCTGGAGCTGGAGTCAGAGCTAGAGCTGAAGTTGAAATACGGACCAACATATTCTCAAAGTTTGTGACTTCAAAAAGTGCATTAAGCATCGATATCATGTCTCTCATGATGTCCTCCAGATGAGATGCGCGCTCCTCAGCCCGATCTGCCCACATCGTAGCATGATTTGTCTGTGCCATTGCCTCCTCAAGCTCCTCCTAATTGACGACACCGAAAGTCTGTGAGGAGATGCTCGCCTTGGACCAGTAGCTCGTTGGCGTGTGTCTGGGCCTGCATCGGATCCTCTCAGAGTGCTCAGACCCCAAGACCTAAGACAGATGGTCATGGGCCCAGAGGTATCCAAGCCCCCGCTCGCGAGCGCATCTAACTGATCCTATAATTATAAATTAAAATAAAATTTTATAAGAAATACTATAATACTAATCATATATACTAATATATTTAATACTTACAAAAATATGTCCGATCGCGGCATTCATCGGTCTGCCCGTCTTGTTCGTGCGGTTGGATCGAAAGATCTCGCTATGGCTGGATATCACTCCATCTCTCATTAGCTATAACAAAGAATAAATTTATCAAAAATATGATAAAAAATATGAATTTAATTTATCTAGTAAGATTTAAAATTAATTACCTCTCTATGCACACGACTGGCCATAGACTCGCAGCCTAGAGTGTGCGTATACTCCTTAGCTGCACGGTTCTTTCGATTCTAACGGAAGGTAGCCCAACAAATATTTAAATAAATAATAAATATTTAAAAAATATTTAAATAAAACTTTAGGTATATTAAAAAATTTAAAAGTTAGGAATTTTACCTCGAACTCCTAGCTCCTCCAGTGTCTAACCATCCTCTCCCACTGACTCGAAGGACAGTCCTATATCTAAGGAATAAGTTCTTCCAGAGTGGCTCATCGGTGCTCGAGCCATCCTCTATGGAGCTTGATCTTATAACCTCGGTACAACTCTCTGATCTTCTTCAGTCGAGCATCTCGAGCCCTCTCATGATCGGGAAAGTCATACCTCCTCTGCACAAATTTATCAAAAATTAGTTATAAAATTATTCTAATCAAACATATATAGTGTAAACATATAAAATGCATAAATATAACTAAGATGCACGTACTTACCCATATCTCCTCCCATACCCGATCCTTGATGGCAGCATCCATCAAACGTCAGTCTCTAGGCTCTATGGGAATGATGTTCGACCGCCTCACAAGCACTCTAAAAAAGAAATGCATCTCCCACGCGATCTCCCCTACCGACGTTTCCTCCGCATCATACTGCACCATCATCTGATGCTGGTGGTTCCACATGTGTGCCATACGTGTGGGACCATAAAATGTCCAGCTGGATGATGCACCTATAATGCAAATACGTTATGCAAATATATAAGTATACAAATACTATATAAAAAATAAAGTTGTGCTAATATAATAAAAATGTACTCTCAGATGTCTGTGATGGTAGAGGCTCAGCTGTCGGTGGAGTAGATGCCATCGGTGGAGTAGTTGCTGACGGTGAAGATCCCTGAGTAGTCGATGTCGAGGTGGATGGAGTATGCTCCAACTGCTCCTCAGATGCGAAACTGCATGTAACCCATCAAGAGGTAGGGGTGAAAGCTAAATGGCATTTCGGTGCCATCGTGATCTACAACGTTAATGAACATTAATCAATATAACATTTGAACAATAATATTAGTATAGTATCAATAAATGTCTCTAATATATATACTAATCAATTGATAAGTCATCGTTATATAATGCAATAAACAAAACAACTGATATAAACATCCAAAAAATGTTATGCAATAAATTCTTAAATGAATTAATTCATAAATAATTAATCAATATAACATCACCTTGGTGACATATCAAATTCTATTCATTCGGAAGCTGAGCTGGCTCCGTGCCTGAGACAGCTGGCTCCATGCTTGAGACATCTGATTAGGATCCTCCCCTAACTGGTTCGATCATGGCCCAAGCCGACTCGACTGCGTATCCAAGCTGGCTTAACTGTGTGCCATCCTCTCGATCACTCCCTCTCTCCCTCTCTCCCTCTCTCGATCTCTCTCGTCGGATGATGGCGGCGAGGCCGAACCCCTCCCTTCCAGCTTTTCCATCTCTCGATCTTCCTCTCTCCCTCTCTCGATCTCCCTCGCCAGCAAGGCTGGACCCCATCTCTTGCTCTCTCACTTTCTCGATCTCCCTCGTCGGTAAGGCCGAATCCCCTCCCTCCCTCTCTCGCTCTCTCGACCTCCCACTCTCCCTCTCTCGATCTCCCTCACCAGCGAGGTCGGATCTCCTCCCTCCCAATGTTGGTGGCGAGGCCAGACCCCCTCCCTCCCAATGATGGTGGCGAGGTCGGATCCCTCCCTTCCTCTCTCAAGTACAGACCCATCGGATATTCGAATTTGGATCCGATACCAGTAATTAAAATTGGATTCGGATCTGAATATCTAAATTTCGATCCGAACCCAATTCATTGATAGATCTAATCCACAACTGCCGACATGGCATGGCCTAAGGCTACCACCACGACACGGCCCAAAAATTATGGCATGCAGATAATTATAATATTTATAATAAATATTTATAATATTTATTATAAATATTTTATAAATTATTATAAATATATATGATTAATAAATAATACTATAAAATTAAAAAAAATTATACCTATGGCTATAGAGAGCGGATCGCACCGAAAGCTTCGAGGATCGTCGGTGATGATGCTAGAGGAGGACGACGGCACTAGAGGTAACCTATGAAATAAAAGCAAGATAGTGAGATAGAGAAGAGAGAAAAAGAGAAAAAAAGAGAGAGAAAGCAGGAACGACCGGGGATGGGAGGCCAGGGGGAGGGGGCATAGTGACGAGGAGGCCGAAGGAGGCTTCACACTCGATTCGGAGGAGGGTCAGAATGATGGTGGTGGGGGGTGGGGTTTGCGGGGGCCGAAGAAGGGTCGGGGAGTTCATCGGAGGGGGGTTCGCTGGGGACCGAGGGAGGTCGAATGGAGGGACGGGGGGCATGGGGTTTCGTGGGGGGCTGAGCGAGGGTGTAGGGGGGTTCGCTGGAGGGGGATTTCGTGAGGGGCTGAGGGAGGGTCGGATAGAGGGGTGGGGCGGTCGGGTGGGGGGTGAAGGGAAGGGACGATCGAGGATGGGGGGCCGAAGAGGAAGGGTCGGATGGAGGGGTGGGGGGGTGGGTGGGGGGTGGTAGGGAGGGGCAGTCGGGGATGGAGGACCGAAGAGGAAGGGAGAAGGAGGGGCGGCACCGACCGAGGGGGAAGAAGGGACGACGTCGGTTAGGGGGGAGAAGGGTCGATGCCGATCGTGGGGGGGAGGAGGGGCGACGTCGATCGAGGGGAGGAGGGATGATGAGGGGCGACACCGATCGGAGGGGAGGAGGCGCGATGCCAGTCGGAAGGAGAAGCCTCACCGACGATGAAGAGGAGGGAGGGAGAGAGATCGAGCGCGCACAGAAGGAAAGAAAAAATTTGAAGATTTTTAATCTAACCTATGGCTGCGGTTATCGAACCGCTGCCATAGATCTATGGTAGCAGTTCTATAACCGCTGCTGTATATCTATAGCAGCGATTTTTAATAACCATTGCCATATGTGAAAAATAATTTTTTTAATTTTTTTTTAAAAATATTATATAATTTTAAAATTTAATATTCATCTTCATCATTCATTATCTAAATAATTATCAATAGAGTATCATCGCAAAAAGTTGCCTCGATCTAATGGCCCTAGCTTCATCGATCATAAAAATTTGATTTCGATAATCATGAACGATGATGCGATGATCTGATAGATGAAGATCTCTGATGGATCCAAAAATCTATAATGATGATTTTGATGATGTTTGTAGCATACTATCAAAGTTTCACTTCAATTAGATATCGTTATCATGATCAATTTAGTATGGAATAATTTTGACCATTAAATTAGAAATAAGTGATCAAAGGGTTAAACGGCATCCGATTATGAGATAATTTTTTAGTTAAATGATCTTTATTATAATTTTAAATATTTTATATGATAATAATATAAAACTTAAATTATTTTTGTATAAACTATTCATGTTAAGCAGATATTGCAAAAGCACGAACATAACAATCAGTGAAGTTTCAAAATAATTATCAGAAGACGTATAGTTTTAGATCGTTCTTCATCTCACGAGTTAAATTTTATAATCACCACCATAAAAAAATAATTAAAATAATAGTCAAGATCATTTATAAAAAAATTATCTCATAATCGGACACCATTTGGTCCTTTGATCAATTGTTTATCATTTAACGGCTGAAACTAATCTATACTAAATTGACCAAGATAACGATATTCAATTGAAGTAAAACTTTGATAGTATGCTACAAACATCACCAAGATCATCATTGCAGGTTTTTGAATTCATCTAAGTTCTCCATCTATCAGATCATTGCATCATCATTCGTGGTCCTCGAAATCAAATTTTTCTTATCGACGAAGCTAAGGCCATCGGATCGAGGTGATCTTTTATGACAACACTCTAATGATAATTATTTAGATAATGAATGATGAATATAGATATTAAATTTTAAAATTATATAATATTTAAAATATATATATATATATATATATATATATATGACAGCGGTTATAATTAATCGTTACTATAAATCAGATTATAGCAGCGGCTACTACTAACCGCTACTATAGGTTCGATATATAGTAGCGGTTATAGAAAACCGCTGTCTTAGATCGGACCTACGGCAGCAATTTTTTATAACCGCTGCTATAGGTCCGACCTACGGCAGCGGTTTTTTGTAACCGCTGCTATATATCGGACCTATAGCAGCGGTTACAAAAATCATTGCCATAGATCCAACCTAAGGTAGCGGTTTTCTGTAACTACTGCTATATATTGGACCTATAGTAGCGGTTACAAAAATCGCTATCATAGGTCGGACTTATGGCAGTGGTTAACGAAAATCGCTGCTGTAGGACCTATGGTAGTAGTTTTAAAAGTCGCTGCTATAGTAAGCATTATCATAGGTCATTTTTATAATAGTGTTAGAGTCTTCTTGGAGGAAGAATTTTAAACTATTTGAGCTTGTCTTCCTGCAGAATGGATTCATTTGATTTGATATTTCTTGGAGTTGGGAGTGAAATGCTCTATTTTTAGGGCTCTTTTTACTCTTTCTCTTAACTTTTTGATTTATTTCAATGATCTTATATTTATGTCACTTTCTCCAGGTGTTTTGTAGATAATTTTTCATGTTTGGGAGGCTAGAAAATCCTATTTGACCATTGGAGAAAAAAAATGACCGTTTGAATCCAATCTGCATAGTTTTGAACAGTCTATAGAAACTAGCCATTGAAGCTGGAGTCGAATCTCGAGTCGACTCGAGCATCAGCTTGAGGCCATTTGCTCCGCTCATTTCTCAGCTCGAGAGTTTTTGTATGAAGATCAGTCTTTCTGTGTTTTACTGAGACTTCAGCTCATGGACCTCGAGTCGACTCAAGCTTCTGCTCGAGACTGTGCCAAACTTTGCTTCAGAATTATCATCTTCTGTATTTCTCCTAAGACTTCGACTCAAAAATCTCGAGTCGAGTCGAGCCTCTGCTCAAAACCTTATCCCGAAATTATCATTCTCTAGATTTTTACTAAGACTTCGACTCAAAAATTTTGAGTCGACTCAAGTCTTTGCTCGAGATCTTGCCCCAAAATCATGATTCTCTAGATTTTTACTGAGACTTCGACTCGAGAATCTTGAGTCAACTCAAGCCTCCGCTCGAGAATATTCCTTCTGAAACTTTTGTATGCTAGTCTGCATATCAGCTCGAGCTGAACAACGAGTCAAACCATGAGTCAACTCGTGAACTTCTTAAGCTGAAAATTTTTAGTTTTCCTAAAGGTTTTCCTCTTCAATTCTGGTTTGGGAATATTCTTTACAAACCTTATTTCGCGTGTGATTTATGCTTCAAAAGCCTCCAAATCTTCTTGATCTATCAATTTTCAATTACATTTATATGGAAGTTTTATTTGGTACTTTAAATGCATTCCAAAACATAATCTCAACAACTCCATTAGTTCAAATATATACTCAAATATTTTGTTATTCATCAAAATCAATCCTTGAGGTCAACACATTCCATTTTTCATATTGGATTTGGATTTACTGGATTTTGATCCGACCTAACCCATGAAAATTTTTGAGTTGATTTGGATCTTGATATAAATGACTTAGTCCGATCCAATCCGAACCCAATATGAGATCCGAATTAGAATTAGTATATTTATTTATCCAACATTATAGAAGTGATAGAAGCATACTAATTTTAAAATTACATATATTAAAATGAAAGCATATATTTTCATCTGTTGGTGCTCAATCTGGTTGATGTCGGATCAAGCTGGAGTGGAGGAGGATGAGGTCATCGTCGGTGACCTACAAAATAAAGTTCCATCTAGAGTTGGTAGTGGTGGCTCTGGTAGGATCCTCTGACAATCAAATTAGCTCTTTTGGCCAATAGAAATGGAATGCTTAGGAATGAGAAGTGAGCTTTGAGCTTTAGAGGGGAGAGGAGAGCTTAGAGCTCCTGAAAAGCATATTTGGAGGGTTTCTTTTTATAGACGAAGCTTGAATGATGGTGACGACCATACCGTCTGGAAGCGAACCACTCTAGGCCGCATGAAATTTGGTACGAAGAGAGTGGTATTACTAGGTTGGTAGTGGTGGCCATGTCGTCCGATCGTAGGCCGCATGGGGCTGGTTATCGAGGGAAAGGTGCCGTCAAACTGGTAGTGACGACCATACCATTCAGTAGCATCACTCATGGCAGACTGATGGTGATCGCTTGTCGAAATTTAATAGCCGTAGCTCTGAGAAAGAAGGCGTTAGTTGGTTAAGAACCTTGATGGATATCCATTTCGGAGGAGCTCAGACTCCTAAGGGGGAGTTCAGTCGAAGAAGAAGTTCAACAAGGGTTCGACTTCTAAGAAGTTTGGCCAAGGCTTGGCCATAGAGGAGTTCGATCGGCTGAAGGAGTTCAGCTAAAACTCGGCCACTGGAGAGTTTAGCTAGGACTCGACCGTTGAAAAGTTTGGCTAGGATCAGGCTGCTGGGGAGTTCGGCTAGCACTCTATCGCTAAGAAGTTCGATCGATTGAAGAGATTCGGCTAAGACTCGACCGTTGAAGCTTTTCTGTGGCTACCGATTGCGTTAGGTTGAGCATCAGATTGGACTTCAGTAGGAGTGGAGTTTATCCCCAACAATAGTCTTCCCTACTCCTGAGTTTGAAACTCGAAGGAAGGGAGTGCAGAAAAGATGACTGTCGAAGTTCTCTTTAGAGCTCTGCACTGATTCAGGTTGAAGCTCGGGGGAGATCTCATCTCCAGCCAAAGTTGAAGTTAAAGTTGAAGCTCAGGAGAGATCTCATCTCCAGTCGAGGTTAAAATAGATCTCGTCTCCTACGGTCGAAGTTGGAGGTTGAGCTCGGGGGAGATCTTAACTCCATCCGAGATTGAAGCTCGATCGCTCAGGAGAGATCTTATCTCTAGCCGAGGTTGATACGGTCGTTCGAGGGAGATCTTATCTCATACAGCCAAGGTTGATACGGATGCTCGGGGGAGATCTTATCTCCTGCAACCGAGGTTGGAGCTCGGGGGAGATCTTATCTCCTACAGTCGAGATTGATACGGGCGCTCGAGGGAGATCTTATCTCCTACAGTTGAGATTGGCCCGGTCACTCGGAGGAGATCTTATCTCCTGCAACTGAGGTTGAAGCTCGAAAGAGATCTTATCTCCTATAGTCGAGGTTGATATAGGCGCGCTCGGGGGAGATCTTATCTCCTGCAGTCGAGGTTGGCCTAGTCGCTCGGAGGAGATCTTATCTCCTATAATCGAGGTTGATACGGGCGCTCGAAAGAGGTCTTATCTCCTACAATCGAGGTTGGCCCGATCGCTCGAGAGAGATCTTATCTCCTGCAGTCGAGGTTGAAGCTCGATCGCTCAAAAGAGATCTTATCTCTAGCCGAGGTTGACACGATCGCTCGAAAGAGATCTTATCTCTAGCCGAGGTTGATGCGGGCGCTCGAGAAAGATCTTATCTCTAGTCGAGGTTGGCACGGGCGCTTGGAAGAGATCTTATCTCTAGTCGAGGTTGACTCGGATGCTCGGGAGAGATCTTATCTCTAGTCGAGGTTGACGCGGTCGCTCAGAAGAGATCTTATCTCTAGTCGAGGTTGATCCGGATGCTCGAGAGAGATCTTATCTCTAGCCAAGGTTGACACGATCGCTCGAGAGAGATCTTATTTCTAGTCGAGATTGACTCGGGCACTCGGAAGAGATCTTATCTCTAGTCGAGATTGACTCGGGCGCTCGAAAGTGATCGTATCTCTAGCCGAGGTTGAAGGACTTTGATCGGCTCATGTTAGGATGAGCTTCTCCTTCTGTTCCTAACACAGCCACTATTGACTGCTTCTTTCCTGTCATCACGTAGTTTTTGCATCAAGAAATAATATTATTGAAATAAAAAAAATTTATTGAAAGAAAGTTACTGGTAGTGCATCCCTGAATTTTTTATGTTTTAGGATCGTGGGAGCATTATTCCTCTGAGTTCATTCAGAAGATAAGCTCCAGGCCAGACGACCTCCTCTATCTCATGCTAGCCTTCTCAATTTGGAGCGAGCTTCTTTTGGCTTTGACACTGAAAGATGATGGATCGTCGAAGTACTAAGCTCCTTCCAGACGTGGCATCAATGATACGAGAGGTGATCGACCTTTCTTTTGTTCCTCCATCATTAGTGGTTCTGGCTATGGTAGCACCCTCGGCCGATCTTCTCCTGCTTCAAACTGGCGTCTGAGGAACCGACCCAATTGATCTCTCCTGATAATCTTCTCGATTTTGTCTCGGAGCTGAACGCATTCTTCAGTGTCGTGGCCATGGTCGCGATGGTAGAGGCAATACCTACTTCGATTGTGCTTGTTTAGGAGAAATCGTAATTCTTCTAGTCTTGGCAGCTAGTTCCTAATTTTTGTCAGAACTTGAGCCTTAGAAGCACTGAGGGGGCCATAGTTGTGAAACCTTCTGAAAGAAGGACTTCTTCGCGCCCTTCTGTTAGGGCTTCCTTGATGGCGAGCTCGAGGAGTTCGGGCTCGCCTGCGCCCGGAGGGAGTCTGTGAATGCGGTCGAACTTCACTTGATCCTCCATCAATGGTGGGTCTATTATACTCGTCCGCCCATCGCTCTTCTAAGGCTTCTTCGTCCTTCAATTTGAAGGCTTCTTCCGCATGGGCATATCCCTCGGCCCGAGCCAGTAGATTGACGAAGTCCCTGGGATACTTCTTCTTCAGGGAGAACAGCAAGTCATTCTTCTAAAGGCCGCCCTTGAGTGCGGCCATTGCAATAGACTAATCTAGATCCCGGACCTCCAATGCCATAGTGTTAAATCAGATGACATAAGTCCGGATGGATTCCTCTGCTTCTACTTGACATTCATCAGAGAATTTGAACCTCGGTGCGGATGTTGGCTGCTGATGAAGTGAGCCACGAATTGATGGCTCATCTGGTCAAAAAAAAAGATCGTACCCAACTTCAACGTCGAGTTCTAATTTTTCGCCGCTTCCTTTAAGGTAGATGGAAGGGCTCGGCACAATATAGCGTTTGGAGCACCATGGAGTAGCATCATCGTCCGGAAGGCCTCTAGATGATCAATGGGATCAAAGGTTCCATTATAGCTTTTGAATTGAGGGAGCTCGAAGTTTGGCAGGATGGGCTCTTGCATTATTTGGGGAAAGAAAGGAGGATCAGTATGGACGTCGTCAAGGTGAGCCAGGGCAATGTGGCCGAGCTCCTCAATCCGTCGGTCCATCTTTCATAATCTGTGATCGAGGGCATCATCTTGGTTGCAGATCTTGAGGGCTTCTGACGATAAGTGGGGAAGGTCTCCTCTAGAGGAAAATCATGATCCGAACATGGATCCTCTACTCTCTATTTTTTCTTCTCAGGGGCGACGGGTATGTTAGCCCGAGTACTCTTCCTTGGGATCGGTTTTCGACATACTGATGGTGGATTTTCTGGTGGAATCACCACCAGGGGTTGCTGCATGGCCTGCACCATCTCGGTGAGGCCTTGAACCTGCTGCATCAGTAGATTGAACTGCTCCGCATCTATCACAACTACAGACGAAACCTGAGTTATCGAGACTGAAGCAGAAGCAGATGGATCTGGATGGGATCGGACCATGGAGGCTGTCGATCGTCGGATCGAAGCTCTTTTAGGAGGCATTTTCTTTTGAGAAAAAACTCTGAAGAGGAAGAAGGAAGATCTCTAGAGAGGAAAGAGAGAGATCGTCGCTGAGCACTCCTTTAAAAATAAGGGAACCTCAAGAATAGAGTGCCCTTCCTCTAGCACCAATTCTGTTGGTGCTCAATTTGATTGACGTCAGATCGAGCTGGAGTGGAGGAGGATGAGGTCACCATCGGTGACCTGCAAAATAAAGTCCTGTCTGGAGTCGATGGTGGTGGCTCCGGCAGGATCCTTCAATGATCAAGTCAGCTCTTCTGGCCAACAAAAATGGAGTGCTTAGGAATAAGAAATGAGCTTAAAGCTTTAGAGGGAAGAGGAGATCTTAGAGCCCCTGGAAAGCATATCTGGAGGGTCCCTTTTTATAGACGGAGCTTGAATGATGGTGACGACCATACCGTCTGATAGCGGGCCGCTCTAGACCGCATGAGATTTGGTACAGAGAGAGTGATATCATCAGGCTGGTAGTAACGGTCATGTCATCCGATCGTGGGCCATATGGGGCTGATTATGGAGGGAAAGATGCCACCAGACTTGTGGTGATGACCATACCATCCAGTAGCATCGCCCGTGGTAGACTAATGGCGACCGTTCATCAAGATTTAATAGCCATAGCTCTGAGAAAGCAAGCATTGGTTAGTGAAGAACCTCGGTGGATATCCATTTCGGGGGAGCTCGAACTCCTAAGGGAAAGTTTGGTTGAAGGAGAAGTTCGACACATTCGGCTTCTGAGAAGTTCGACCGGGGCTCGACCATAGAGGAGTTCAACTGGCTGAAGGAGTTCAGCTAAAACTCGGCCACTGAGGAGTTCGGCTAGGACTTGACCGTTGGAGAGTTCGACTAGGACTCAGACCGTTGGAGAGTTCGACTAGGACTCGATCGTTGAAAAGTTTGGCCGGTTGAAGGGATTCGACTAAGACTCGGCCGCTAAAGCTCTTCCATGGCTATCGATTGTGTTAGGCTGAGCATCGGACTGAACTTCGGTAGGAGCGAGATTTATCCCCAACACCATCCATCATGTGTCATCAATATATATGCCTCCATCCGTCATGTGTTCCTAGCTATTGTATATAAGGCTGCAAATCGATCGGATTGACATGTGATCCAACCTAATCTGACCCATGTAAATTCGATCTGAACTATTTTAAGGACCCATGGATTCAAGCTCTAAAATCAAAAATGTTTCATTTTTCGAATTGGATATAGATTTACTGAATTTTGATCCTATTGGGGTATCAGCACACTCTGATATCACTTGTTAAGAAACTTGTACCAGGATATTACAGTAGGAAGAAAGAAGAAAATAAAATAAGAACATAACCAAGTACGTAGATTAGCCCAAAGGCTCGCCTCCACGAGGCATGCAAAACTTCACCATGAGAAAAAAAGAGATACAAGAGGAGATTATCCACTCTCAATTCATGTATACAATCCTCTCGATAAGAAGTTATCCTTAACAAACTCTCTCTTGGAGACCTCCTGAAACGATCGCAGTCCACTACCTAGTTGTTTGTCTGAAGTTCTTGCTCCTGCTATCTGCTAGCATCCTCTCTCTGCTCTCTATCGTCTTAGGCTCTCTCAAAAATACCATAGCCACGCCACACCCCTTGTTCATGGACTACTCTAGACCTTTTAAAGGCATCAGTCCGATCCAAGATTGGAGTCCTCAGCCCGATCTAAACTCATAAACCAAACCCCAGCCATTAAATTGTGACTGCAGCCCTCCATGATCACTGAATCATGCAAACACATCAAAAACCCTGTAGGCTGCAAAAAAGACCTGATCCATGCGTACACTTCCATGCGTACACTGCGCGTGGACCACGAAAAATCCCATCGCGTGTCCGCCGCGCCATCGCGAGGCCGCCTGCGCCCAGGCCATGCCTACCTAGGCCCGGGCTATGCCCGCGTGCATGCTGTGCGTGGTAAGGCACCTGCTGGGCTGCACTAGGCCGTGCTGGGCCACACCCACGCGGTCGACCCATGTCGGGCCTGGTTGCTTGCTGGCCATGGGCCCCACTCCAGCTCAATCCGATGCTCCACATGCTTCCTCATGCATATCTTCGCCATCTGGACTCCGATTGGGGTATTCTTGGACTTGTTAGATTTTGTTCGTCATTCTGGATCTCGCTGTGGGCTTAATGTGAAAGAATTCAAGATATTTTTTTTCAACAAACCCAACATGACCTATGAAGATTTTTGGGTTGATTTGAGTCTTAATATAAATGACCTGATCCGACTCTATCCAAACCCAATACAATACTTGAATTAAAATTAATATATTTATTTGTCTATCACTATAGAAGTGATAGAAGTACACTAATTTAAAAATGAATAAAATAGAACTTCTTGACTTCCTCCTATCTTTATTTATCTAGACTTTACATACAGATTAGAAAAGACCAAGATTCTATATTGATCAAAGATTGTTGGCTGTCATCACTAGCTTTTCAAATTATATCAAACTTCTTGGTACTCATTTTTATATGCTCTCATTAGTTGGGCCTTGGTACTTATTTTAGCTTCATAGACTTCATTACAAATATCAACAAAAATGAGAACATAAGTAGAACTGTTGGGGATAAACTTTGCTCCCATCGAAGTTCAATCTGATGCTCAGCCTAATGCAACTGATAGCCATGGAAGAGCTTCAGCAGACGAGCCTTAGCCGAACTCCTTCAACCGGTGAGCCTCTTCCAAACTCCCCAGAAGTCAAGTCTTAGCCGAACTCCAGTCGAACTCGTACGGGGGCTGAACTCCCTCTGCACTCCTTCAGTCGGACTCCCACGAGAGCCAAACTTCCTCCGTACTCCTTCAGTTGGACTCCCATGAGAACCAAACTCCCTCCACACCCCTCCAGCTAGACGCCTATGGGAGTCAAACTTTTTTTGAGCTTCTCCTTCGGTCGAACTCCTCCAAGAGCCAAGCTCCTCTCAAACTTCTTCCTCAGTTGGATTCCTCCAACAGATCACTCTCAGATAATCCCCACCAAATGTCTTTCCTTCAGGAGTTCGAACTCCTCTGAAATTGATATATGCCGAAGTCCACCAACCAGCGTCTGCTTTCTTAGAGCTACAGCTATTAAATCTTGATGAATAGTCGCCATTAGTCTGCCACAGGCGATGCTATAGTCTGTCATAGACGTTGCTAACGAATGGTATGGCGCTACCGAATGATATGGCTATCACTATTAGCCTGATGACACCTTTCCTTACGTACCAAACTCATCAGGTCTCGAGCGGCCCACTACCAGATAGCTGCAGTTGTCACTATCAATCAAGCTCCACCTATAAAAAGAAATCCTCTAGATACGTTTTCTCTAAGCGCTCTTCTCCTTCCTAGAACTCTGTCGAACTCATTTCTGAGCACTCCATTTCTATTAGCCAGAAAAGCTGACTTGATTATCGAAGGATCCTACTGAAGCTACCACCACCGACTCCGAATAAAACTTTATTTTATAGATCACCGATGGTGACCTCATCCTCCACTCCAGCTCGATCCGACGTCAACCAAATTCTGCACCAATAGAACTGGCGCTGAAGGAAGGACCTTTATCTCTGAGGTACCCTTATTCTTAAAGAAGTGCTCAATCGACCCTACCGACCTTCTTCTCCAAGATTCGTCTTCACTCTCTTCTTCAATCCTAAGAAATGCCTCAAAAGAAGATGACTATCCAAAAATCTACCATGTCTACCGTCAGATCTGAGTCAGATCCACCCACTCCTGCTCCATCACCGGCACTTTAACCTCCACCTCCACCAACGGCCATGGCAGATCCGGAGCAGTTCAACCTATTGATGCAGCGAGTCCAGGGCCTCACCGAGATGGTGTAGGCCATGCGACAGCTTTCGATGGCGACTCCACCAGGAAACCCATCATTAAGATATTGGAAATCGATCCCAAGAAAGAGCATTTGGGCTAGCATGTCTGTCGTTGCTGGAAAGAAAAAATAGAGAGCAGAGGATCCAAGTTTGGATCATGGTTCTCCTCTAGAGGAGACCTTCTCCATCTGTAGTCGAAAGCCCTCCAAGGTCTACGACCGAGACAACATCCTCAATCACCAACTGTGGAAGATGGATCGATGGATTAAGAAGCTCGACTGCATTGTCCTGGCTTACCTTGACGACGTCTGCACCGATCCTCCATACTCCCTCTGAATTATGCAAGAGTCCATTCCATCGAACTTCGAGCTTCCTCAATTTGAAAGCTACAATGAAATCTCTGATCCGGTTGATCATCTAGAGGCCTTCCGGACCATGATGCTACTCCATGGTGCACCAAACGTCATATTATACCGAGCCTTCCCATCTACCTTAAAGGAAGCAGTGAAAAACTGGTACTCAGCATTGAAGCTAAGTACGATCTTCTCTTTTGACCAGATGAGCCATCAGTTCATGGCTCACTTTGTCAGCAGCTGACGTCCATGCTGAAATTTAAATTTTCTGATGAACGTCAAGCAGAAGAAGAAAGAATCCATTCGGGCTTATGTCATCCGATTTAATGCTACGGTATTGTAGGTTCGAAATCTAAACCAGTCTGTTGCGATGGTCATACTCAAGGACGACCTTCAGAAGAATAATTTGCTATTTTTCTTGGAGAAGAAGTTGAAGGGAAATCCTGATTTTTCGATCCAGGTTCGTTCAGATCTGATTAGATCAAGAGATATATTTCAAAAATTTTCTCTTGACCTTAATCAGATCTTGATATGTTTCAGATCTGATTCTTATTATTTTAATAAATAAAATAAAAGAAGATAAATTAAATCAAATTCAATTTACCTGATTTGGGTAATCCTATTACCCTGTAGATGATCCTGATTGCAGCGGAAGGTTCTGGATCTTAGCCACGCAAGCGCCTGGCCTCTACCGGTATCCACTCGAATTGGATCTGGAGAACCTCTTCTTCTCTATCATACCTCTAAAAATTAGATCTGAATCTGATCAGGAGGATCTTCAAAACTCTTTTGAAGATCAGCAGTCGTCCTTTTGCAGCAGCGCAGCCTTCTTGCTTTTGATCGCCTTTCCTTGATCTGAATCGCACCAACCTAAATCCAAAACCTTTTGGACGTGGAGAGCAAGGGGAGAAGAAGTTTATGGCATGGAGGAAGGAGGGGAGAGGCAGCCTTGGGGCGTGGGTCTAAATTAGCATTGGAATTAGGGTTGGGCGCAGGGTCTTATTTATAGACCTAAGCTTGTGATCCAACTCCTCTTCCTCTCAACCAATCACAACCCTTTGTGAAATCAGATCTAAATCTGATTGGTTGGAATAGAGACCCCTGGATTCCTCCTTAGAGGGCGCCTAAGACCAGTCAAACTGGATTCTTAGTAGAACTCTGATTGGAATCCAAAAGGGAGGTGGAGTCCTTGTCCAACAAGGACTCCTAGGCGCCTCCTACTTGGGCTCACGCCACCCTTGGCGTGCGCCCTTCTCCTTGCCAGGTTCTGGCAGGGGGACAGGCCCCCACCAGCTCTCCAATAGGTGCATGACATGTGGTCAAAAGTCAAAGGGTCAATGGTCAACATTTGACCAGTCAAAGGTAGACTTTTGACCAAAGTCAAAGAACAAGAAATGGCAGGTGACCAAAAATGGCAGGTAATGTCTTACAAATAAGACAACCTATTCTGACTTGGACAACCTCCAGTCAGACCATATGAAGGCCTCTGATTGAGCACAAACTCCTTTGGCTCAGTCAGGACAACTTATTTATGATAGTAAAAGAAGAACGTTAGGTTCAATCGAGTGCTAGCACGATTTCCTTGAACCTAATTGAATCTCATTCAGATCAATTGAACTAGATCAGTTCAATTGATGATCACCAGATTCAAACCCTTGTTTGTGTGACCCAGTTAGGTTCAGTTCTGTATGGTAATGGGATATGTCATGATCTCTATCATAGACATCATCGAAACTCCTTTCGATGGATCAGAACTCTTCTGATTCGAACAGCTAGAATGATCGATCATCTAAATCATTCTAATTGCTCCCAAAATCCACCAGTGACACCTAGCAGTATATGGTGGCAACCCATCAGAGCTGAATGCGAACCTCTTGGTGCAGCTACCTGTGTGATTAAGTTCTTCTATCTTGAGCCCCGATCAGATTAGGGTTAAGGTGAACTCGTCAAACCCTAGTCTCTGTCATATGATGTAATCATTCGATTCGAGTCCAATGTGAAAATCTAAATAGAAACTCTTTCTATTATTTCACTCTGCCATGGCCATGGGCTTCTGGACTTGATTCTCATGATTCATCATAGGGCTGCTCCTCTACCACCGAGGTAGATAGATTCCCATCTTGATGCAATCCAGTTCCTACAATGAACATGCTATAGCCAACATACACCTCAGGGTTCCATATGGCTAGGAGACCGAGTAATGGTGTAGTCAAACTATAACACCCTCAAGGTGAACTGCCGATGCATCTCAGGTCAAAGAACCAGACACACTACTGCAGCATCGAGTCAGTCATTGACGAGAAGGTAGACTTCCTAATGACTACTCGAGGTGGTCACGCTCAGTGCCCTCGTTCTCTAACGAGTACCTGTACTCTCGCTCCGGTGTCTCCACACCGTAGACTCAAGACTCATCTACTAAAGAGAAGCGATTCGTACACCAACCTTCCGGATCAATCACCATCCTCGTGATGATCCTATGGTCGGGAGCTGTTTATGAGTTAATAATGATTATTCATGTCTTAAATTTTCAACTCTTGAAAATATGAATTATCATTACCATTAACTCAAAGGATGTATCACAGACACTAAATACACATATGTGATAGAAAATAACCCATTTTATTGATTATAGTCAAAATTATAATTTTGCCCCTAGAAGTGTATTACAAGTGTCAGCCAATTCTGGCTTCTAGGGCACATATATCTAACAATCTCCCACTTGTCCTAAAGCCAATTGGCTACAAGTCTAAGTCCCATCTTCTCAAGGTGGGCTTCGATCTTCTGCTGGCCCAACGGCTTTGTAAGTGGGTCTGCCACATTATCTGCGGAGTTGACTCTCTTGACCTCAACGTAACCTTTCTCAAGGTAATCGCGGATGAGATGATATCGCCGCTCAATGTGCTTGGACTTCTGGTGAGACCTCGGCTCCTTAGCAAGGGCTATGGCGCCATTGTTGTCGCAGTAAAGAGGAATGGCATCTGATGGCATTACTCCAATTTCTGCAGCAAACTTCTTGTACCAGAATGCTTCCTTTGCAGCCTCTGATGCAGCTATATATTCTGCTTCCATGGTGGAATCTGCTATCACAGTTTGCTTGGAACTCTTCCAGCTGACAGCTCCACCATTGCACACAAACAGACTTCCAGATGTCGACTTTCGATCATCTATATCGGACATGAAGTCCGAGTCTGTGTATCCCTGGAACTTGGAGTTCTCCATTACCAAAGACCAACATCATATCCTTAGTTCTTCTCAAGTACTTAAGGATACATTTCACAGAAGTCCAGTGTTCTTCACCTGGATTTGACTGATATCTGCTTGTGACACTCACAGCATGGGCTATATCAGGTCGTGTACATAGCATGGCATACATGAGGCTCCCTATTGCAGAAGCATAAGGGATCTTGCTCATGCGTTCTATTTCCTCAGGTGTGCTGGGGCACATCTTCTTGGAAAGATGAATACCATGTCTGAAGGGTATTAATCCCCTCTTAGAGTTTTCCATACTAAACCTCTTTAGTACTTCCTCTATGTACATCTTCTGTGAAAGTCCTAGCATCCTATTCGGTCTATCCCTATAGACCTTAATTCCTAGAATAAAGGATGCTTCACCTAGGTCTTTCATGGAGAATTCCTTGGACAACCACATCTTGACTGATGTCAACATGGGAATATCATTCCCAATAAGGAGGATGTCATCCACGTACAATACGAGGAAGACAACAGCGCTCCCACTGACCCTTTTGAAAACACATGGTTCCTCTTCATTTTTGATGAAACCAAACTTTTTGATCACATCATTGAAACGAGTGTTCCAGCTCCGAGATGCTTGCTTAAGTCCATATATGGACCTTTGCAGCTTGCAAACCTTGTGATCAGTATCACTGGATGTGAAACCTAGCGGCTGTTCCATATAGATATCTTCCTCAAGATATCCATTTAGGAATGCCGTTTTCACGTCCATTTGCCATATTTCATAATCGAAATAGGCTGCAACGGCAAGCAATGTGCGGATGGATTTTAGCATAGCTACCGGGGAAAAGGTATCCTGATAGTCAATGCCTTCACGTTGACTATAACCTTTTGCCACCAGTCTAGCCTTGAATGTCTCCACATTCCCATCTGCACCAATCTTTCTCTTGAAGATCCATTTACACCCAATAGGTACTATACCTTCTGGTGGATCTACCAAGGTCCAGACTTGGTTTGAGTGCATCGAGTCGATCTCTGACTTCATTGCCTCAAGCCATTTCTCGGAGTCGATATCTGATATCGCCTCGTTGTAGGTTTTGGGATCATCACCATGAGCACCATTACCTATGAGGAACATTTCCTCTACGTCCTCTGAAATAATACCTAAGTATCTTTCAGGGGGACGGGAAACTCTTTCCGATCTACGAGGTGGAGGAGGTAGTGTTCTTATTGGCTCAACCTGATTTGGTTCCACTTGGTCCTTAGCTCGTTCTGCTTGTGAGACTTTCTCATCAAGCTTAATCTGCTTTCCAATGCCGCTATCTTGAATAAACTATTTTTCAAGAAAATATGGCATGTCGACTCACAATCACATTGTGGTCTTCTGGAATGTAGAAATAGTATCCTAATGACTCTTTAGGATATCCTATGAATCGAGCTCTAAAGGACCTAAACTCTAACTTGTCCGCTTGTTGTCTTTTGACATGAGCCGGACAACCCCAAATTCTGAGATGACTCAGACTTGGTTTCTTACCGTGCCATATCTCATACGGTGTGGTAGGAACGGTTTTAGAGGGAACCCTATTCAGTAGATAGATTGAAGTTAATAATGAATGTCCCCAAAGAAAATCAGGGAGGTCTGTGAAGCTCATCATGGATCGAACCATATCCAATAGAGTCCGATTTCTCCGTTCTGAAACCCCGTTGAGTTGAGGTGTTCCTGGTGGAGTCCATTGAGAGACTATGCCATTTTCCTTAAGATAGTCTAGGAATTCCCGGCTAAGGTATTCACCTCCTCGATCTGATCGAAGAACCTTAATGGGTTTTTCAGTTTGTTTTTCTACTTCATGTCTGAATTCTTTGAACTTTTCAAAAGCTTCAGACTTGTGTCTCATAAGATACACATACCCATACCTAGACAGATCATCGGTAAAGGTAATGAAGTAGACAAAATTGCCTCTAGCCGGCACATCGAATGGGCCGCACACATCAGTATGTACTAGGGCAAGGAGATCTGTGGCCCTCTCCCCATGTCCAACAAAAGGGAGTTTAGTCATTTTGCCTTGAAGACAAGATTCACAAGTTGGATATGACTCAAAAGTCAATGGACTCAATAGCCCATTTTTCTCCAATTTGTTAATCCTATCTTCTGCTATATGACCTAATCTCAGGTGCCATAGATATCTGTCGTTTGGACTATCCCTAGGTCGTTTGGCATTCACGTTTTGCTCGATAGTTAAAATAGGTACATCAATATGCAACTGATAAAGACCATTAACAAGGAAACCATTTGCAATTTTATTTCTTTCATAAAGAATGTTACAATGGTCCTTAAAGAAGGTGATCACATAACCTTCTTGTGCTAAGCATGAAACAGAAATCAAATTCCTGCTAGCTGCAGGCACATAATAACAGTCTTTTAAAACTAAGTCTAAACCAGATGGTAATCGAAGAGGGTATGTTCCCACGGCTACTGCAGCAACTCTTGCTCCATTACCGACGCGTAGGATCATGTCTCCATCCCTCAGCCTCCTGCTATCCTCAAGACCCTGCATAGAAGTGCACAGATGAGCACTAGAACCAGAGTCAAGCACCCAACTGGATGCAGAAGAAACCGTAAGGTTAGACTCAATAACGAGCATACCTCCAGAAGGACCTTCCTTCTTGTTCTTTAGGGTGGCCAGGTAAGTAGGGCAGTTCCGCTTCCAATGGCCGTCGCTGTTGCAATGGAAACACTTTCCTTTGCCATCGGACCTTCTTCTTCGGTTCTGCCTTCTTCTTCTTTGATCCTTCCACCTTTTGCTTTTTCACAGACTTCTTTTTCTTTCCATAAGACTTTCTTTTGGAAGAAGTCCGTTCCATAGCAAGAACTGAGCCTTTAGAACCTTTCATAGAAAGCTCAGCGGTAACCAGCATATTCATTCAACTCGGCCAAGGAATTTTGAAGTTTATGCATGTGGTAATTCATGATGAATTGCCCATATGCATCAGTCAAGGATTGCAGAATAATATCGTTCTGCAGATCCAAGTCCAACTTCACACCGAGCTTCTCAAGCTCTTCCATGTCCTTGATCATTGTCAGACAGTGATCTTGGACTGACTGCCCATCACGCATCTTAGCCTTAAAAAGTCATTTTGTGACTTGATATTTGGCTGCGCGACTCTGTTCACCAAACATCTCCTGCAGGTGAGCCAACATTTGGCGAGCAGTCCCGATATCTTCATGTTGGCGCTGGAGCTCATCAGACATCGAGCCCAACATGTAGTATCTGGCCTTATTGTCTTCGTCAATCCATTTTTCCAGAGACGCTCTCTGTTCAGTGGATGGACGAGCTGGTAAGGTGGGAGGGTCCTGGTCCAAAACATGTGTTAACTTCTCTGAACCCAAAACAATTTTGTAGTTCCTGAGCCAATCTTTATAATTGGGTCCAGTCAGTCTATGTGTGTCTAGGATACGTGCCAGTGGGTTGGACGCAGACATTTTCCTGTAGAGAGTCAAAGATTCTAGTTAGATACTGTAATTTTGACTTGACCAATTTGTTTAGGGATTTTATTTTTAAACAAATTAGCTCCCACTATTTTCTCGGATCCCTACACTCCCTCTGTAGAGATGCGAAAATCTCCGCGATTGATGATTTCTAGTGGGTGGTGCGGTCTCACCAACTGACTCATCACCTCACCTAACAGTTATTGGTGATGGGTTAGCCAATGAGTGAACAACTCTTGTTCAATGATTCTCTAATCATGGTGCACCCAAACTTGGTCTCTAATTCATGAATCTCACCGTATCCGGAATATTGATCCACTCCTTAGTTAAGTCAGACCCACCATTTGCATAGACTGGGTTCCTAATTGGGTCTCTCACCGTATCCGGAATATTGAGCCCAACTCATCCTCCAGCCCATAGCATCCAATGCCTAATAGACATGGTTGCGTCTTCCCGGTGCAACTGAGCCACTGTATCCAGCCGAGAACAATCAACCCCGGGAAGGGCCCGCACGTCTACAATGGTGGAAGACCTCAGACTTAATCTTTTCTTAGGGAGAATTGATTCAGGTCTCATTAAACTAGACTTGGCTTAGTCATAACAATTATGACTAACCTAGTGGCATGGGTTCAGCTCGGATTATTGACCACCTCAGATCAGAACTGTGTCAACAGATATGGCCAGGTAAGTGAGACCGGTGGAAGGAATATGCCGTTAACTCGCACAAGAACGCATTCAGGTCGAGTAGCTTCCAATTAAAAACCAGTCGGTCGTCTATGCCAAACTTACCTTAGACACCAAATTGTTGAGTCAGAACCAATTGGGTTAGCCTACAATCCAGACTCTAACCTCTGAGCCTAATTAGGTCTTGCTTGATCGTGACTCGATCTTGACCCAGACTTAATCCTATTAGGCTGGTCAATTTAAGCATTGTTGATCCCATCTAACCAACTCTTGATTCGGTTTGATCAACCGCTTAGACCTAATTGAGCTACCCAAGCCCGAACCCAGTATTATGAATATGTCTTAGATCTGAAATTCTCAATTTTAGACCTAATTAATATTCCATAAACTTAATTCTTAATTAAGTTGGGTTCATAAACAAAATATGCACAATAAATCCTAGGGTTTCAGGATCTAGGGTTTTGCAGAAAGTAAGTTTTGGGTTTCTGATTAAGGACGAACACGCAGCACCCCTACACGTCATAAGAACACCCCATCGAATGGGAAGAGAGGGCCTTTAAACCCTTCTTCGTTCTTATGACCGGACGGCCAAGAGGAACGCCTTAATCAGGAACATGTAAATACTACAAAACAGTTATCAGATCTATATCATATATCTCATATACAAATTTAGATCTAATCAATGGCATATTTTGCATACATCTCATGTATCAAATCATGCATGTTTTCAGATCTAAATTATCTCATAATAATCTAAAAAATTAGATTTAAATTGATCTAATCAAAATAAATTCTAATCTAGACAATTATGTAGAACTATTCTACAACTAGTCTAGTCATGCATCTATCATATCTCATATGATATTTAAAATTAAATAATTTTTATTTGCTGTTTATCAGATGTTATTATAACACTTATAATATCAGAAAATAGTAAATAAGAAGATCTAAAATATGATTTAATCAGATTAAATCAAAGACATGCAAAACTATTCTATAGAACTATTCTATTCTAGAACTAGTCATGCATATCTTCTTAATCTTAGATCCAAATCATTTAATTTTAATTTTTTCTGATTTCAGATCTGATCACATCTCATGTGACATCTGAAATCACTTTATTTTCTAATTAAAATAAAATTAAAATCAGATCTAAACAATTTAGAACCATGGCTCTGATACCAGTTGAAGGGAAATCCTGATTTCCCGGTCCAGGTTCGTCCAGATCTGATCAGATCAAGAGATATATTTCAAAAAATTTTCTCTTGATCTCAATCAGATCTTGATATGTTTCAGATCTGATTCTTATTATTTTAATAAATAAAATAAAATAAGATAAATTAAATCAAATTTAATTTACCTGATTTGGGTAATCCTATTACCCTGTAGATGATCCTGATTGCAGCGGAAGGTTCTGGATCTAGCCACGCAAGCGCCTGGCCTCTACCGGTATCCACTCGGGTTGGATCTGGAGATCCTCTTCTTCTCTATCACACCTCCAAAAATCAGATCTGGATCTGATCTGGAGGATCTTCAAAACTCCTTTTGAAGATCAGCAGTCGTCCTTTGCAGCAGTGCAGCCTTCTTGCTTTTGATCGCCTTTCTTTTGATCTGGAATCGCACCAACCTAAATCCAAAACTCTTTTGGACGTGGAGAGGAGAAGGGGAGGAAGAAGTTATGGCATGGAGGAAGGAGGGGAGAGGCAGCCTTGGGGCGTGGGAAATCTCAATTGCATTAGAATTAGGGTTGGGCGCAGGGTCTTATTTATAGACCTAAGCTTGTGATCCAACTCCTCTTCCTCTCAACCAATCACAACCCTTTGTGAAATCAGATCTAAATCTGATTGGTTGGAATAGAGACCCCTGGATTCCTCCTTAGAGGGCGCCTAAGACCAGTCAAACTGGATTCTTAGTAGAACTCTGATTGGAATCCAAAAGGGAGGTGGAGTCCTTGTCCAACAAGGACTCCTAGGCGCCTCCAACTTGGGCTCACGCCTACCCTGGGTGGCGTGCGCCCTTCCTCCTTGCCAGGTTCTGGCAGGGGGACAGGCCCCCACCAGCTCTCCAATAGGTGCATGACATGTGGTCAAAAGTCAAAGTGTCAATGGTCAACATTTGACCAGTCAAAGGTCAGACTTTTGACCAAAGTCAAAGGAACAAGAAATGGCAGGTGACCAAAAATGGCAGGTAATGTCTTACAAATAAGACAACCTTTCTGACTTGGACAACCTCCAGTTCAGACCATATGAAGGCCTCTGATTGAGCACAAACTCCTTTGGCTCAGTCAGGACAACTTATTTATGATAGTAAAAGAAGAACGTTAGGTTCAATCGAGTGCTAGCACGATTTCCTTGAACCTAATTGAATCTCATTCAGATCAATTGAACTAGATCAGTTCAATTGATGATCACCAGATTCAAACCCTTGTTTGTGTGACCCAGTTAGGTTCAGTTCTGTATGGTAATGGGATATGTCATGATCTCTATCATAGACATCATCGAAACTCCTTTCGATGGATCAGAACTCTTCTGATTCGAACAGCTAGAATGATCGATCATCTAAATCATTCTAATTGCTCCCAAAATCCACCAGTGACACCTAGCAGTATATGGTGGCAACCCATCAGAGCTGAATGCGAACCTCTTGGTGCAGCTACCTGTGTGATTAAGTTCTTCTATCTTGAGCCCCGATCAGATTAGGGTTAAGGTGAACTCGTCAAACCCTAGTCTCTGTCATATGATGTAATCATTCGATTCGAGTCCAATGTGAAAATCTAAATAGAAACTCTTTCTATTATTTCACTCTGCCATGGCCATGGGCTTCAGGACTTGATTCTCATGATTCATCATAGGGCTGCTCCTCTACCACCGAGGTAGATAGATCCCATCTTGATGCAATCCAGTTCCTACAATGAACATGCTATAGCCAACATACACCTCAGGGTTCCATATGGCTAGGAGACCGAGTAATGGTGTAGTCAAACTATAACACCCTCAAGGTGAACTGCCGATGCATCTCAGGTCAAAGAACCAGACACACTACTGCAGCATCGAGTCAGTCATTGACGAGAAGGTAGACTTCCTAATGACTACTCGAGGTGGTCACGCTCAGTGCCCTCGTTCTCTAACGAGTACCTGTACTCTCGCTCCGGTGTCTCCACACCGTAGACTCAAGACTCATCTACTAAAGAGAAGCGATCGTACACCAACCTTCCAGATCAATCACCATCCTCGTGATGATCCTATGGTCGGGAGCTGTTTATGAGTTAATAATGATTATTCATGTCTTAAATTTTCAACTCTTGAAAATATGAATTATCATTACCATTAACTCAAAGGATGTATCACAGACACTAAATACACATGTGTGATAGAAAATAACCCATTTCATTAATTATAGTCAAAATTACAATTTTGCCCCTAGAAGTGTATTACAAGTGTCAGCCAATTCTGACTTCTAGGGCACATATATCTAACAGAAGTACCCCAAAGATTTTGCCGATCTGCTGGATCGGGCCGAAAGATATGTTCGTATGGAAGAAGCCTTCAAGTTGAATGATGAAGAAATCATAGAAAAGCGGCAGACGGACAAGTCTAATAGACCCACCGTCGATGGAGGGCCGAGTAAAGTTCGGCTGTGCTCATAAACTCCCTCCGAGTGCAATCACAAAGTCGAACTCCCCTTCGAGCTCGTCATCAAGAAAGCTTCGATAAATGGGCATGAAGTTCTCCCTCAGGAGGTTTCACAGGAGGGCCGGATGAAGCTCGACCATGCTCACGGGCTCCCTCTGAGTGCAAGCGAGGCCGAACTCCTTCTTGAGCTCATCATCAAGGAAGCTCCGATAGAAGGGCGCGAAGAAGTCCTCCACCTAGAAGCTAGAACCATCAATGAGTGAGGAATAACAAAATGGTTGGCCGCATCCCGTATCATCGATGCCACATCTGGGAGGAGCTTGGTACTTCGGCGAGTCATCATCTTCCAGCTTCAAAGTCAAGAGAAGCTTACTCTAAATTGAGAAGGCCAGCATGAGATAAAGAAGGTCGTTCGGCCCGGGACTTACCATCCGAGGAAACTCGAAGGAACAATGCTCCTACGATCCTAAAACATAGAAAATCTGGGGACCTGCTCCCAGTAACTTTTCTTCGGTAAAATTTTTTCATTTCAATAATATTATTTCTTGGTGTAAAAACTATGTGATGACATGAAAGAAGCAGTCAATAGTAGTCGTGTTAGGAACAGAAGGAGAACCTCGTCCTAACATGAGCGAGTCAAAGTCCTTCAATCTCGACTGCAGAAGATAAGATCTCTCCCGAGCCAACCTCGACTATAGAAAATAAGATCTCCACCGAACTCCAATCTTGACTGCAGGAGATAAGATCTCCTCCGAGCCAACCTCGGCTGTAGGAGATAAGATCTCCTTCGAGCTAATCTCGATTGCAGGAGATAAGATCTCTCCCAAGCTCCAACCTTGGCTGTAGGAGATAAGATCTCCCATGAGCCAATCTCAGCTGTAGGAGATAAGATCTCCCTCGAGCCAACTTCGATTGCAGGAGATAAGATCTCCTCCGAGCTCCAACCTCGACTATAGGAGATAAGATCTCCTTCAAGCCAACCTCGACTATAGGAGATAAGATCTCCCCCGAGCCAATCTCGGCTGTAGGAGATAAGATCTTTTTCGAGCTTCAACCTCGGCTATAGGAGATAACATCTTCCCCAAGCCAACCTCGCTGCAGGAGATAAGATCTTCTCCAAGCTCCAACCTTGGCTACAGGAGATAAGATCTCCTCCGAGGTCCAACCTCGATAGCAGAGATAAAGATCTTCCTCGAGCCAACCTCGATTGCAGAAGAAAAGAGCTCCCCCAAGCCAACCTCGACTGTAGAAGATAAGATCTCTCTCGAGCTCCAATCTCGACTATAGGAGATAAGATCTCTCCCGAGCCAACCTCGACTGCAGAAGATAAGATCTCTCCCAAGCCAACCTCGACTGTAGGAGATAAGATCTCCCTCGAGCCAACCTCGGCTGTAGGAGATAAGATCTCCCCCGAGCTTCAACCTCGGATGCAGGAGATAAGATCTCCCCTAAGCTCCAACCTCGACTGCAGGAGATAAGATCTCCCCCGAGTCAACCTCGACTGTAGGAGATAAGATCTCCCCCAAGCTTCAACCTCGACTGCAGGAGATAAGATCTCCTCCAAGGTCCAACCTCGGCTGCAGGAGATAAAGATCTCCCTCGAGTCAACCTCGGCTACAGGAAATAAGATCTCTCCCCGAGCCAACTTCGACTGCAGGAGATAAGATCTCCCCCAAGCTTCAACCTCGACTGTAGGAGATAAGATCTCTCCCGAGCTTCAACCTCGGCTGTAGGAGATAAGATCTTCTCCAAGCCAACCTCGGCTGTAGGAGATAAGATCTCCCCCAAGCTTCAACCTCGACTGCAGGAGATAAGATCTCTTCCGAGCCAACCTCGACTGTAGGAGATAAGATATTCTCCAAGCTCCAACCTTGGCTGCAGGAGATAAGATCTCGCTCGAGCTCCAACCTCGACTGCAGGAGATAAGATCTTCCTCGAGCCAACCTCGACTGTAGGAGATAAGACCTCCCCCGAGCTCTAACCTCGGCTGTAGGAGATAAGATCTCTCCGGAGCTCTAACCTCGACTGCAGGAGATAAGATCTCTTCCGAGCTCTAGCATCGACTGCAAGAGATAAGATCTCCCCCGAGCCAACCTCGACTATAAGAGATAAGATCTCCCCCGAGCTCCAACCTCGGCTGCAGGAGATTAGATCTCCTCCGAACCAACCTCAGCTGTAGGAGATAAAATCTTCTCCGAGGTCCAACCTCGACTGTAGAAGATAAGATCTTTCCTGAGCCAACCTCGGCTGCAGAAGATAAAATCTCCCCCAAGCTCCAACCTCGACTGCAGGAGATAAGATCTTCCCCGAGCTTCAACCTCGACCAGAGATAAGGTCTCTTCCGAGCGACCCGGCTAACCTCGACTGTAGGAGATAGGATCTTCTCCGAGCCTCAACCTCGGCCAGAGATAAGATTTCTTCCGAGTGACCGAGTCAACCTTGGCTGGAGATAGGATCTCCCCCGAGCTTCAACCACAACATTAGCAAAAGATAAGTTTCCCTGGACCTCGACTGGAGACAAGATCTCTTCCAAGCTTCAACATCAACCTAAACTGGTGCAGAGCCCTGAAGAAGACTTTGGCAGTCATCTTTTCTGTACTTCCTTCGAATTTCAAACTCAGGAGTGGGGGACTATTGTTGGGGATAAATCCCACTCCCATCGAAGTCTAGTTTGATTCTCTGTCTAATGCAATCGATAGCCATGGAAGAACTTCAACAAACGAGCCTAAGCCAAATTTTTTCAGTCGGTCGAGCTCCTTTCGAACTCCCCAGTGGTTGAGTCTTAGTCGAATCCCCTCAATCGATCAAACTTCTCAACGGTCGAACTCTAGTCAGACCCATACGGAGGCCGAACTTCTTCCGCACTCCTTCAGCCAAACTTCCTTCGTACTCCTTCAGTCGGACTCCCACGAGAGCCGAACTTCCTTCGCATCCCTCCAACCGGATGCCTACGAGAGCCAAACTTTTTTCGAGCTTTTCCTTCGACCGAACTCCTCTAGGAGACGAGCTTCTCTTGAACTTCTTTCTCAGTTGAATTTCTCCAGCGGATCACTCTCGGATAATCTCCACCAGACGTATTTTCTTCAAGAGTTTGAACTCCTCTGAAATTGATATATGCTAAAGTCCACCAATCAGTGCCTGCTTTCTCAGAGCTATGGCTATTAAATCTCGATGAACGGTCGCCATCAATCTGCCACAGGCGATGCTATAGTTTGCCACAGGTGATGCTACTGGATAGTATGGCGCTACCAGATGGTATGGCTATCACCATCAGCCTGACGATATCTTTTCTTACGTACCAAACTCATCAGGCCTCGAGTGGCCCGCTGTCAGATAGCTATAGCTGTCACCATCAATCAAGCTCTGCCTATAAAAAGGGACCCTCTAGATATATTTTCTCTAAGCTCTCTTCTCCTTTTCAAAACTCTATCGAATTTATTCCTGAGCACTCCATTTCTATTGGTCAGAAGAGCTGACTTGATCGTCGGAGGATCCTGTCGGAGCCACCACCATCGACTCTGGATGAAATTTTATTTTACAAATCATCGACGGCAATCTCATCCTCCTCCACTCCAGCTCGATCCGACGTCAACCAAATTATGCACCAACAAGAACTAAATATGAATTAAGAACAAGCAATAGATTCAGCATCTACTTGATAATTTGAAAATTAGTACATAAGCCAATAATTGTAATCCAGATCCGATTCAATGCAGATCCAAACCGAATCTGTATTTCATGGATTGGGGTCGGGTTATATATAGACCCGATCCGAATGAGATATTAGGTCAAGAAATTTGATCATGGACCTGACCTGATACGATCCGATCTTCAATTGGACTAGGTGTGGATCCAATATTCAGACTCGATTAAGAAACTGGATCGGATCAAAGCTTGATCTAAGTAGGAGGTCGCAACCAATGCTCTGGTGCTGGCTGCTAATGAATTAGGACCAAAGGCGAAGGAGATCACCATTGATTATGGCAGAGGGCATAAGAAAGCCTAGGAAGCCTGCAAGGATCATGTGTGTGGCATCGTCTATGACATCCTTGCCGGTTTTGGCATTGTCACCGATCTTTGCAGCCGCATCAAGGTGGATGCCTGGGTGGGTGGAGTTCTTGTACGTGTTTCGAGGATAGAGAAGAGTGAGAGGCGGTGGAGGGTTTAGAATCAAGTTTTCTTTCGTACTATGATAAAGAAAAAATAAATAAAGTATAGGATTATAAAAAGTATGAGCATACTAGAGAAAATAGAGAAACTAATTTATTTAATATATAAAATAAAGATGAAAATAAAAGATAAATATTGAATTCGATATATAAAAAATTAAAAAGAGAAATTGCAATGGTATAGAAAACGAAGCCATCTTTGAACAGAAAAGATTGGAAGAAAGGTAAAGAAATAAAGCAAGTTTTTGCTTTTGTTTTTTGTTTTTTCTATTGATCCATGAGTAAAATAGAGATTTTAACTAAAGACGATGAAAGGTAAGAAAAAAAGATGATAGATAAAAAATAAATTGATATGAAAATAAAAAATTTGATTTGATGAGAATAAAAATGAAAGAAAGTTATGATACTTGGAAGCATGAAAATGTGAATACTATCTTTGCAATAAATGACAATCAAAATAAAGCTTCACTTCGAAATGAAGACCGAAATAAGCTTAAGCTCGATAAAATCTAGATCTCCATCCTATATTAAAGATTTTATTAGAGATTTTCTATCACTGAGTCACAAAAGTTGGGATAAGCTACATCATTTTTTGAAGTTTTCATTCAAATTTATTATGTACACATCCAAAATATTATATATATATATATATATATATATATATATATATATATATATATATATATATATATATATATATATATAATTTTAAACAAATAAAATATCGTATATTTCGTGGGTTACATGTTAGTATATATTAATAGTAGCCACCCAGCACCCTCCCGCCACAGAAACTCGTGCGAAGTCAGCAACCCAACGCAAACCAAAAAATCCCTACTCTTCCGTCTTGGCCTCGGTATTGACCGAAGTATCTGCCCCTCGATCCCCAATTTTCGCTTTCCCTCATCTTCCTCCTACCCCTCCTCTCTCTTCCACTCTAAACCCTCTCTCTCTCTCTCTCTCTCTCTCTCTCTCTCTCTCTATCTATCTATCTATCTATCTCCTCTCGGCCCATCCAATGACACCCCACCTCTCCTCTCCGTTTCCCCTCTCCAAACCCCTTCCCATCCTCCCCCATCAACCCATCCCTAGAACACCAACACCCCAAAAGCCTATCCAAGTCCTCAACTCCACCCGTCCCCACCGCACATCCCCCCACCACAAGAAGAAGATCGGAAGCCCCGAGCCCCCATGGCTCCTCCTCCCTCCCCCGCCCCCGTAAACCCCTTCTCCGCCGAAACCCGCCGCTCTTCTACTTCCAGCTTAAGAGCCCCGCCACCGGCATCCCCTTCTCCCTCCGCCTCGTCCAGCTGAGGAAGAAAAGCAAGAACTCCCCCCGGCCCCGCTCTTCCTCCCCCTCCCTCGGCTCCGTCGGCAACGCCGTCTGGTCTCTCGCTTCTCTCATGGAGGAAATCCAGAGATCCATCCTCTCCGAAGACGACGAGCTTGAGGAGACCGTCGAGAGTGTCTCCAGAGACACTGGCGACTCCATTGTCTGGCTCTTCCGGAAAGTCTTCTCCTCGTCGCCCAATCTCGCCGTCGGTCTTCTTGTTCTCATGGCCGAGTTCTTCGTCGTCTCGATGGAGAGACGGAAGCCCAAGGTGCTCGCAGTCGTCGAAGAACCCAATGGTTCAAAACTCGGTCCACCGGAGATTGGGCGAAATTACGGGTGCTGGTCCGATATAGGAATCCTCGACGACGCCGATAAGACGGCATTGGTGTTCGACCCTGACTACATCGGGCGGCGGTGCATGGCTTACGAGAACATGATCACCAACGAGAAGACCAATTCACTGATCCTTTCAAACTACGCGCAGCTCCTTTATCAGTATGAGAAGGATTTCGATAGGTGAAGCCTTGCTCAAAGTCATCCATCTAGCATCTTTTTGTTTACACCCTTGGCTTTGGTTTTCTACACTGGGCTCTTATGTTCTTTTGCTATGGAAAATATTTTTGGGGGCAGAGCGAACCATTACTTCAGTTGGGCGGTGAACGCCCAGCCGGTGGACGGGGAGGCGATGAGCAGGTATGCGTTGTTCCTGTGGCATGGGCGCGGAGACCTCGAGGGGGCGGAGGAGATGTTCTTGGAGGCGATACAGGCGGACCCGGAGAGCGACTACCATAGGAGTAATTATGCCTGGTTTTTATGGACGACTGGTGGACAGGATACTTGCTTCCCTTTGGAAGATAATGAGGAAGGAGATTGCCAGGAATTGTGATTGTTAACTCTTGTGGCAGGTTTATATGGTTCGGGGTGGAAGGTTGGAAGGGTTTCTAAGCACCTATAGTCTGGTTCATGTTTAGAGGGTGTTGGGGTTGCTAAAGAATTTGAATTATTGTAGCCTAGATGTGTAGGGTATTTATTTCATTCATTTATTTATGCGGCAGCATAGGAGCAGGACTCTCGGAAGTAGCCTCTGTTCATATCTTGTTTTATCATTACCTAAATAAAGAACTAACTTTTGTTCTCCTGTCAGATTTGCAACTCTAGAGCTAAGTCTGTTCAGTTTTCAAATTGTGTTTCTAGAAGAGAGAGAATTTCTTCAAGCACAAAACAAGTTGCTTAAGTTTGAGGGGCACACCACATGTTTCTTGGATCTAGGTTAATGATGCAAATCCTAGTCGTTACTTTAAGTTATTATGTGCATAAAACTTTTAATTATGATATGGTGTTGACGTGAAACAATGTGATACAATATAAATCAAGATGTGACAAACTCTTACGTAAAATTACATATTAAGCCGTCTACCTGCATTGCATGTAGTTGGATCATGTTATTTTATATTCATTCATAATTAAGTGAATAAGGATTTAGTTAAAATGAAAAGAATCATTATTATGTTCGTGTTAAAAAACTATACTTTCTATTGATAGAGCTGGTCAAAAGAATTGACCAAATCTGCAGTTACCGTTTACAAGTTTCATCACATGGGTGACGGGTGGGTTTGGCTTTATGCTTCACCAGCAATTAGATTAAAAAAAAAAAAAAAAAGAAGCAAAATCAAACTGTTGCCACTAAATCCCGGTGGCGATACATCTAGAAATCGATCAAGCTTTCTAAAGGGTGTCAGTTGCTCCAGACGACCAATGGAACTGCAAATAAAGTTCATTCACCGGAGTGTATCTGGCGGAGGAGTTAGCCAACGGTCGAAAGAGGAACAGAGGAGAAGAACATGAGGAGGATTTCTGCTCCATGGCTGAGTCTTCATCAGACAATTTTGAAGGGGAGCAGTGTCGTTTCTCCTATAGTTTTGGTGATGGGCCAGAGGATCTAGATGATGAGATTGTGGAATAGGTTGAGATTGTTGGTTGTATCAAGATGAAACAGCATGTGGGCCCTACTCCTCAAGCTATGGTTGTCGTTTCTCTACCATCCATCGGAGACTTTAGATAGCAGCCATAAGAGTTTATACTTGTCGCATTATAGTAGAAAATTATTGCTGGTCTGTCACTATAACAAGGTAGGAAGAACTCACAACCATTGAAGAGTTTAATGAACGGATGGAAGGTATCATCCTCTTTATTTTTACCACAACCTTCTCAATAAAGAGGATGTCTGGATGAGAGGTATCATCCGAGAACCATCCTCTTTATTTTTACCACAACCCTCTCAATAAAGAGGATGTCTGTGAGGTAAGGAGTGGTCCTTTACTTAGTGTGCCACTGCTGCGATCAAGAACTTATGGTGATATTGTTCACTCTAATCAAGAGCTCATGGTCAGATATTATATTAAAAAAAAATGATCGACCACTAGTTACATGATGCTACGAGCTGGACTTTTTTGTTTTGGTTTATTGTAGCCTCACATTACCAGCATTGTATTGCTAGGATGTGACAATTGTACCATTCTACAGAAATGAAAGCAGTTATAGGAGTAAACATGATCCACGTTTCTAACTTAAACAGTTTCTGCAAATGTGAAGCTATGGTGATTTTTTTTGGCTTTGATATGTACAAGTAGCTCTCCTGCCAGTTAATAATGATTGCATATTAACACGAAGAAGAGAAGGTTATTCTGACCATTCATGCTCTCATTAATTCTATACCATATATTTGTAAAATTTCTTTATTTGGCACAATGGGCTATAAGCATTGATGATTGATGGTTATGATATAAAAATGTATGCAACACACAGGAGCTTGAAGACCTCAAAACATGAGGGAAAGGAGGCTTAATAGTTGCAGCAAATTATGAGTTAATGTAAAACAAATGCCTGTACCACATATGAGACAAACACTAATGATCTGCAGGGATAAAGTTACCGAGTGGGTAGCAAACTCATACCTAGACTCAAACTATGAAAGGAACAACATTTTCCAATTCTCCCACCTATGGAAGGAAAAGATGGTAGAAGAGCTAGAACTATTAAACCTATACATATATGTCTAGTTCCCTTGCTGTAAATTTGCTGAACACCATCATGCAGATGCAAGCAGAGATTCGAGTTTTGGAATGCATGAGTCAACAAACGGTTTGCTTCTTTTCAAGCCAGTCTGCATGGAGGGTCAAATACATTATCTATTTTCTTTTCTCCATTTTTTTTTTTTTTTTGATAAGAAAGATAAAATTGGAGGAAAAAAAACAGTCGAACTATAATTTTGAAAACATGTTATCAGTCTGAAGTTACAGAGATTTTTAAATTGGCGAATAAAAAAAAAATTAGGGCTCATTTCGTATTGCATTCGTTTTTCTATTTATGTTTTCAGAAATTCAAGAAGAGAAAGTGGATCCAAGTCCGTATGATGAAACCTTTTTGCTTTTTAAAGTCGTTTCGTGAAAATCTCCAAAAGCATTTGAAGAAAAGATTCATTAATTTCAGAAATGAGCAGAAAAATGGAGGCAAGGAATACTGAAATTTTGGTGCAAATGCTGTCCTCCACATCTTTCAGCACGTCAGATTTCGCTAGTTTGTGGGAAAAAAATAGAAACGGTGCCAAACAGATCCCAAGTCATTCAAACAACACAGGAACAAAAATTTGACCGGTAAATACAATTACGAAAGTGCTGAAAAGACACCCAAAATGTATGAAAGAAATTAAACTAGGATTTTTGATGAAATTGAAGGGGCAAGGAAATCTTGGTTGAGATTTTTTTTCTTAAAAAAAAAAAAAAAACTGATATTTTATGCAATTTAGAGGAATGCCAAGTTCTTTTTAACAATAACAGTTTATGGATTCATAAGTGTGACCAAATTGATGGCAATAGTAGGGGTATGCAACCAAATTAGCCAAACCACTTAAATTGATCCAAACTGTTAATTTTGGTTCAGTTTGGATCGAATTCTTTTAGATTCAATTTGATTTTGATTAAAAATTTTAAGAATAAATCATAAGAATATCCTTTCAACTTTAACTTAATTTTATTTAGGTTTCCTTTCCTCGACTTAAAATGTGTCAAATTAATTTTCAAATTTTTAAAATATTTCAATATAATCATACCATTTGCTTACCAACTAATGATGTTAGTTTGTTATTTCAACAGACGAAAATACTCTTTGCTCATATTAAATAGATCACCAAACAAAGAGATATAGATGGAGGGAGGGGGATGGTGGGATCACAAATATCGGTGGAAGGAGAGGACGACATCAAAAACCTTATAGATGAGATTGAAAGAGGAGGAGAAATGATTCAAGAAAAGAAGAGGGGGAAGAGGGAGAGAGCTCATGGATGGACTTAGAGAAAGAAGATGATGAGGAGAAGTAAGTGAGGAAAAAGAAGAGGAGAGAAAAAGAGGGGCTATCGACAAGGAAAGATAGAGGTGGAAGAGGAGATGGGGAAGAAGAGGTAGGCAGGTTTGGAGAAGGAGGTGGCAAAATGAGAGAGGAGGAATAGGAGGGGAAAAAGGGTTTGCTGACAAGATTGACGGAAGTGGAGAGAGCCACTATAGAGGAAGAAGGCTCGTAAGCGGGCTTGAAGGAGGATGAGGTGGAGGAGAAGTAGATGAGGAGAAAAAGAGGAGGAAGGAGAGGTTGTGGGTGAGCTTGGAGGAAGAGAATAAGAGAAAAAAGAGGATGAGGAAGAACAAGAGGAGGGAAAGGAGCGAGATAATGAGAGTGATGAAAATCAGGATTTATGAACATATTCCAGAAGAAAGCGCAGTTGAGAAATCGTAATGCTAATTTAATTTTATAAATTTATTTAGAATTTTGATTTATTTAAAAATTTTTTTATTATTAAAATTTTTAATTTTGTTAGAATTTTGTAAGAAGAATTCTATTAGGATTCAAATCAGTAATTAGACTTTTAATAGGATACTTTTTATAACTCTATTTAAGGGCTCTACCTATGTAGAGAACGACAGACTAGAATAATTGATTGAATTAAATTGCTGAATTTCAGACTTTATTTTCGCTTTTCTTTCTTTCTACTTTGTTTTATCTTTTTGATTTTACACTAATTTGCATAATTTTTCTTATTCCACGGTGATTCCTTCTCTCTCTCTCTTGATCCGCTGTATCCCACCACCCAGCCCGTAGCCTTTTCTATTCTACTTCTCCCTTTCTCGGCCCGCCAAGCTCGCAAGTTCGTCTCCTTCCTCTCCTCCATCTCACCACCCCTATTCACCTTCCTCCTCTGTGTCGTTTGACCACCGACGTTGCCTCATCGACCTTCCCACCAACCTAATCGACTGCCCCTCGACCCTCCACCACCGCCCTCTCTCTCTCTCTTTCTTTTCTCTACTTCATCCCAGCAAGCCGGATGCCCTCGCATCACAACTCGTCCCGACACCTCTCGCCATCGCCATCGTCATCATCGACATCACTCCCGTCGCAATCCGACGTCGACTTTTTTTTTCGATCATCCCCTGGAGTTTCGATCGGGTGGAAAACTTGGAGTGATCAAAGATTAAAAACTTCATCCCTGCCGCTGACCGACTGCAAAAAAATCTCGCCACCCCAATCGACCATCGATTGACGTCGACTTTATCTCCGCTGTCGACCGACCGTGAGAATCCTCCAACTTTTTCCCTCTCTACCGATTGTCTTTGTCTCTATCTCCATTACCGGCATTCACTTTCGATCTTTCCTCCCAGCACCGTCGACCGGTCGGAGTTTCACCACTCGTCTTTCCCAACCACCACTTGCTGGAGCCCCTGCAACCATCGGAGGAAACAAAGAAAAAAAAAGAAAAGAAGGCACAACCTCCTGAAAATCATGCAGTCTACGGACCGCGTGTGAACCATGGTCTATAGACCATCGATCCATAGATCTGGTCTATAAAACTAGTCCACAGACCAAAAAAAAAAAGAGAGTCCATCCATGTCTTCAATCTGCAAGCTTCATAAGAAAATATTTTATCTTGTGAAAGATCAAATTTTTTTATTAAATTTTAAAATTTTTTAAATCTTTGAATAATTTATATTGCTGAGATCTTTATTTTATTTTTTATCATATTTTTTTATATATTTATTATTTTTTGCATCAAATACCCACATACTTTGTCATTGATGAAGAAAAAAACCTAGTTTCTAGGTCAGATTCATTCAAATCTGATTTGATCAAGAAAAATATTTTAAAAATTTTTCTCTTAAATCTAAATCAGATACTTTTCAGATCTGATTTGATGGATCTAATAAAATAAAATAAAATAAAATAAATTAAATTAAATTTATACCTTATTTTTGGGTAATCTTATTATCCTGTGATGATCCTACTGTTTGCTTGAGATTCTGGATGTAGCCACGCAATTACCTGACCTCTATCGGTATCCACTCGGACAGGATTTGGATATCTTCTTCTCAATTTTTTCTCCAAAGATCAAATCTGGATCTGATCTTGAATGTCTTTAAAATAACTTTTGAAAATCTGATGTCGTCTCTTACAGTAGTGCTATCTTCTTCCTTTCTTATCACCTTTCTCTTGTCCGGATCGCACCAAACTAAAGCCCAAAGCCCCTTGGGCATGGAGAGGAGAGAGAGGATCAGAGGTAGGCATGGAGGAGAGAGGGAGATGGCTATGTGGCATGGGCAAGGGGAGAACCTCTCTAAACCTAGGTGCAAACATGATTTATATAGATCCTACTGCGCCATACAGTGCCACATCATCCTAGCCAATAACGTTTCTTTGTACAATCAGATCTAAATCTGATTGATGGGATGACATCACATGATCCAATCATATGAGAGCCCCTCTTTAACATCCTTAAGTGGTGCCAAGACTAGTCAAAGTAGAGTCTTAGACGCCACCTAAGTTTATTCCATGAAGCAACCTGGAGTCCCATCTGTATGGGATTCCAGGCATCATTATCCTTAGGTGCATGCCACCCTAGGCATGTGCCCCCTTCTTTTCTCTTTCTAGTAGGAGGACAAACCCTCATCTGCTCTCCTATGGATGCATGACACATGGGTAGATATCTTAGTGTCAAAGGTCAACGTTTGATCAAAGTCAAAAGACAAAAATTAGCAGGTGACGGAAAATGGCCTCAAATTTATCACATAAATTAAGACAATCCTTTTCTGACCTGGACAAGCTCTAGTCAGACCAGGTAAAGGTACCTGAGTGAGCCCAAACATATTTAGCTCAGTCGAGACAATATTTAATGATTGTTGAAGTAGAACTTTAGGCTCAATCGTATGCTAGCACGATTTTCTTAAACCTAATTGAATCTAATTCAAATCAATTGAACTGGGTTAGTACAATTGATGATATCCAAATTCAAACCCTTATTTGTATGATCCAGTTAGGTTCAATTCTGTATGGTGATGAGATATATTGCGATCTCTATCATCGACATCATCGAAACAGCTTTCAATGGATCAGAACTTTTCTGATTTAGACAACTAGAATGATCGATCATCTAAATCATTCTAATTGCTCTCAAAATCCATCAGTGACACCTAACAGTATATGGTGGTAATCCATCAGAACTGAAAATGAACCTCTCAGTGCAGTTACATGTGTGATTAAGTTCTTCTATCTTGAGCCCCAATCGATTTAGGATTAAGGTGAACTCGTCAAATCCTAATTTCTGTCATATGAATTAATCATTCGATTCAAGTCCGATGTAAAAACCTTAATAGAAACTCTTTCTATCATTTCACTCTGCCATAGCCATGGACTTATGGACTTGATTCTCATAATCATCATATGGCTGCTTCTCATCTACCGAGATAGATAGATTCCGATGCAATCCAATTTTTACAATGAACATGCTATAATCAACATATACCTCAGGATTTTGGATGGCTAAAAAATTGAGTCATGGTGTAGTCAAACTATAACACCCTCAAGGTGAACTACCAATGCACCTCAAGTCAAAAAATCAGACGCACCACTATAGCTTCGAGCCAGTCATCGATGAGAAGGTAAACTTTCTTATGACTACTCGAGATGGTCATGCTCAATGCCTTCGTTCTCTAACGAGTACCTATACTCTCGCTCCCAATGTCTCTATATCGTAGACTCAAGACTCATCTACTATAAAGAAGCGATTGTATACCAACCTTTCGGATCAATCACCATCCTCATGATGATCCTATGGTCGGAAGCATTTTATGAGTTAATAATGAAAATTCATATCTTAAATTTTCAACTCTTGAAAATAAGAATTATTATTGCCATTAACTCAAGAGATGTATCACAGACACTAAATACACATTATGATAGAAAATAATCCATTTTATTATTTATAGTCTAAATTATAATTTTGCTCTTAGAAGTGTATAACAAATGTCAGTCAATTCTAGCTTCTAGAGCACACATATTTAACAAACTCCCACTTGACCTAAAGTCAATTGGCTATAAATCTAAGTCCCATCTTCTCAAGATGAGCTTCAATCTTCTGTTGGCCCAATGGCTTTATGAGTGGGTCTATCGCATTGTCTACAGAATCGACTCTCTTGACCTCAACGTAACCTTTCTCAAGGTAATCACTGATGAGGTGGTATCGCTGCTCGATGTGCTTGAATTTTTGGTGAGATCTCAGCTCCTTAGCAAGAGCTATGGCACCATTGTTGTCGCAGTATAGAGGAATGGCATCTAATAGCATCACTTCGATTTCTGCAGTAAACTTTTTGTACCAGAATGCCTCCTTCACAGCTTTTGATGCAGCGATTTACTCTGCTTTCATGGTGGAATTTGCTATCACTGTTTGCTTGAAATTCTTCTAACTGACAGCACCATCATTACACACAAACAGACTCTCAAATATCAATTTTTTATCATCTACATCGGTCATAAAATTTGAGTCTGTATACCCCTGGACTTGGAGTTCTCCATTACCAAAAATCAACAACATATCCTTAGTTCTTCTCAAGTACTTAAGGATACATTTTACAGAAGTTCAGTGTTCTTCATCTGAATTCGACTGATATCTGCTTGTGACACTCATAGCATGGACTATATCAGGACATGTACATAACATGACATACATGAGGCTCCCTATTACTGAAGCATAAGGGATCTTGCTCATGCGTTCTATCTCCTCAGGTATGCTAGAGCACATCTTCTTGGAGAGATGAATGCTATGTCTGAAGAGTACTAATATTCTCTTAGAGTTTTCCATACTAAACCTCTTTAGCACTTTCTCTATATACATCTTCTGTGAAAGTCCTAGCATCATATTCGGTCTATCTCTATAGACCTTAATTCTTAGAATAAAGAATGCTTCTCCTAGGTCTTTCATAAAGAATTCTTTGGTTAACCACATTTTAACTATGGTCAACATGGGAATATCATTTCTAATAAGGAGGATATCATCCATGTACAATACGAGGAAGACCATAGCACTCCCACTGACCTTTTTGAAGACACATGATCCCTCCTCATTCTTGATGAAACTAAATAATTTGATCACATCATTAAAATGAGTATTCCAGCTCCAAGATGCTTGCTTAAGTCCATATACGAATCTTTGCAGCTTGCATACTTTATGATCAGTATCACTGGATGTGAAACCTAGTGGTTATTCCATATAGATATCTTCCTCAAGGTATCCATTTAAGAACATCGTTTTCACATCTATTTTTCATATTTCATAATCGAAATAGACTGCAATAGCAAGTAATATGTGGATGGATTTTAGCATAGCTACTGACGAAAACGTATCCTGATAGTCAATGCCTTCGCATTGACTATACCCTTTTACCACTAATCTAACTTTGAATGTCTCTACATTCCCATCTGCATCAATCTTTCTCTTATAGATCCATTTACACCCAATAGGTACTATACCTTCTGATGGATCTACCAAGGTTCAGACTTGGTTTGAGTGCATCAAGTCAATTTTTGACTTCATTGCCTCTAACCATTTTTCGGAGTCGATATCCGATATAATCTCATCATAGATTTTGGGATCATCACCATGAATCCCATTACCTACGAGGAATATTTTCTCTATTTTTTCTAAAATAGTACCTAAGTACCTCTCAGGAGGATAGAAAATCCTTTCCTATCTACGAGGTGGAGGAGGTAGTGATTATATTGGTTCAACATGATTTGGTTCCATTTAGTCCTTAGCTCGTTGCTCTTGTGAGCTTTCTCCTCGAGCTTGATCTGCTTTCCAATGCCGTTATCTTGAATAAACTATTTTTCAAGAAAGATGGCATGTCGACTCACAATCACATTGTGATCTTCTGGAATGTAGAAATAATATCCTAATGGCTCGTTAGGATATCCTATAAATCGAGCTCTAAAGGATCTATAGTCTAACTTATCCGTTTGTTGTCTTTTAACATAAGCCGAACAACCCCAAATTCTGAGATGACTCAGACTTGATTTCTTACCATGCCATATCTCATACAGTATGGTAGGAATGATTTTAGAAAGAATCCTATTTAGTAAGTATATTGCAGTTAACAGACTGTATTCCCAAAGAAAATCAGGAAGGTCTGTGAAGCTCATCATAGATCGGACCATATCTAATAGGATCCGATTCCTCCATTCTAAAATTCAGTTGAGTTGAGGTGTTCCAGGTGGAGTCCATTAAGAGACTATGCCATTTTTCTTGAGATAATCCAAAAATTTTCGACTAAGATATTTACTTCCTCAATTTGATCGAAGAACCTTAATAAATTTTTTAGTTTGCTTTTCTACTTCATGTCTAAATTCCTTAAACTTTTTAAAAGCTTCGAACTTGTGTCTTATAAGATACACATACCCATACCAAGATAAATCATCAGTAAAGGTTATGAAGTAGATAAAGTTGCCTCTAGCTGGCACATCAAATGGATCGCACACATCAGTATGTACTAGGGCAAGAAGATCCGTGGCCCTTTCCTTATGTCCTACAAAAGGGAGCTTAGTCATTTTGCCATGAAGACAAAATTCACAAATTGGATATGGTTTGAAAGTCAACGGACTCAATAATTGATTTTCTCCAATTTGTTAATCCTATCTTCTGCTATATGACCTAGTCTTAGGTGCCATAGATACCTATCATTTGGACTATCCCTAGGTCGTTTTGATTTTATGGCATTCATATTTTGCTCGATATTAAAAATAAATACATCAATATGTAACTGGTAAAGATCGTTAATAAGAAAACCACTTATAATTCTATTTCTTTCATAAAAAATATTACAATGATCCTTAAGAAAACTAATTACATAGCCTTCCTGTACTAAACATGAAATAGAAATCAAATTCCTATTTGCTATAGGTATAAAATAACAATCCTTTAATACTAAGTCTAAACCAGATGGTAGCCAAAGAGGGTATGTTTTCACGGCCACAGCAGCAACTCTTGCTTTATTTTTGATGCGTAGGATCATCTCACCATCCCTCAGCCTCTTGCTATCCTTAAGATCCTGTATGGAAGTGCACAAATGAGCACTAGAATCAGAGTCAAGCATCCAACTGGATGCAGAAAAAATCATAAGGTTAGACTCAATAACGAGCATACCTCCAGAAGGACTTGCTTTCTTATTCTTCAGGATGGCCAGGTAAGTAGGGCAGTTCCACTTTCAGTAGCCATCAGTGTTGCAATAAAAATACTTTTCTTTGTCAACAGCCTTCTTCTTCAGCTCTATCTTTTTATTCTTTCCTCCTTCCATCTTTTGTCTTTTCACAGACTTCTCTTCTTTCCAAAAGATTTTTTCTTAGAAGAAGTCCATTTTATAGCAAGCACTGAGCCTTTAGAACCTTTCATAGAAAGCTCGGCAGTAACCAGCATGTTCATAAGCTCGATCAGAGAATTTTAAAGTTTATGCATATGGTAGTTCATGATGACCAGCCCATATGCATCAATCAAGGATTGCAGAATTATATCATTCTGTAGATCCAGGTCCAACTTCACATCGAGCTTCTTAAGTTCTTTTAAATCATTGATCATCATCAGATAATGATCTTGGACTGACTGCCCATCATGCATTTTAGTCTTGAACAGTCGTTTAGTGACTTGATACTTGGCTGCATGACTCTGTTCACCAAACATCTCTTGTAGGTGAGCCAATATTTGGCGAGCAATCCTGATATCTTCATATTGGTGCTGAAGCTCATCAGACATCGAGTCCAACATATAATATTTGGCCTTGTTATCTTCATCCATCTACTTATCAAGAGATGCTCTCTATTCAGCGGATGGACGAATTGATAAGGTGAGGGGGTCCTGATCTAATACATGAGTTAATTTCTCAAAATCCAAAATAATTTTGAAATTTCAGAGCCAATTCTTGTAATTGGATCCGGTCAGTCTATGGGTGTCCAAGATACGTGCTAGTGGATTGGATGCAGATATTTTTCTGTAGAGAGTCAAAGTTCCTAGTTAGATATTGTAATTAAGACTTGACCAATTTATTTAAAAATTTTATTTTTAAATAAATTAGCTTCCACTATTTTCTTGAATCCCTACACTCTCTCTGTAGAGATACAAAAATCTTCACGATTAATGATTTTTAATGGATGGTGCGATCCCACCAACTGACTCATCACCTCACCTAATAGTTATTGGTGATGGATTAGCCAATGAGTGAACAACTCTTGTTCAATGATTCTCTAATCATGGTGCACCCAAACTTGATCTCTAATTCATGAATCTCACCGTGCCCAGAATATTGATCCACTCCTTAGTTAAGTCAAACCCACCATTTGCATAGATTGCATTCCTAATTGAGTCTCTTACCGTATCCAAAATATTGACCTCAATCCATCCTCCAACCCATAGCATCCAATGCCTAATAGACATGGTTGCATCTTCCCGGTGTAATTGAACTACTATAACCAGCTAAGAACAATCAACCCTAGGAAGGGCCTGCACATCTACAATAGTGGAAGACCTTAGACTTAATCTTTTCTTAGGAAGATTTGATTTAGGTCTCATTAAACTAGACTTGACATAGTGATAATAATTATGACTAATCTAGTGGCATGGGTTAGCTCAGATTATTGGCCACCTCAGATCAGGACTGAGCCAATAAATATGGTCAGGTAAGTGAGATCGATGGAAGGGATATGCCATTAACTCGATAAGAACGCATTCGAATCGAGTAACTTCCAATTAAAAATCAATCGATCGTATTTGCCAAACTTACCTTAGAGACCAAATTGTTGAGCCAGAACCAATCGGATTAGCCTACAATCCAGACTCTAACCACTGAGCCTAATTAGGTCTTAGCTTGATCAATCACTCATATGATTCAATCTTGACCCAGACTTAATCCTATTAGGCTGATCAAGTTAAGCACTCTTGATCCCAACTAACCAACTCTTGATTCGATTTGATCAACTACTTAGACCTAATTAAGCTACCCAGCCCGAACCCAATTTTATGAATATGTCTTAAATTTAAAAATTCTTAATTTTTAGACTTAAAATATTTTATAATCTTAATTTTTAATTAAGTTTAGGATTCATAAATAAAATATATAAATAAAATTCTAAGATTTCAGGATCTAGAATTTTATAGAAAATAAATTTTTGGATTTCTGATTAAGGACGAACGCACAGCATCCCTACACATCATAAGAACATCCCATCGAATGGAAGAAGAGGGCATTTAAATCCTACTTTATTCTTATGATCGGACGGTCAAAGAAAATATCTTAATCAAAAATATAAAAACTATAAAATTAATTAGATCTACATCATATATCTTATATATAAAATTGATCTAACTATAAACATATTTTGCATACATCTCATGTATCATATCATGCATATTTTTTAGATCTAAATTATCTCATAATCATCTAAAAAATTAAATTTAAATTGATCTTATCAAAATAAATTCTATACTAGATAATTATGTAGAACTATTCTACAACTAGTCTAAACATGCATTCATCATATCTCATATGAACAAAAATTAAATAACTTTATTGTTTATTTTTTTAGATCTTATTATAATATTTATAATATTAAAAAATAATAAATAAATTAATCTAAAAATTATAACTTAATCAAATTAAATTATGATCATGCAAGACTATACATAGAACTATTCTATCCTACAACTAGTCATGCTTCTTGTAGAACTTATATCTAAATAATTTAATTTTAGATCTAATCACATCTCATATGATATCTAAAATTATCTAATAATTAGATCAAAATTAAATTAAAATTAGATCTAAATTATTTATAGGAACCTGGCTCTGATATCAGTTGAAGAAAAAAACTTATTTTTTGGATCAGGTTCGTTCAAATCTGATCTGACCAAGAGAAATATTTTTTAAAAAAAATTCTTAGATCTAAATCAGATCTAATACTTTTCAGATCTAATTTGATGGATATAAATAAAATAAAATAAATAAAATAAAATTTAATTTAATTTATACCTTATTCTTGGGTAATCTTATTATCCTATGATGATCCTGCTGATTGCCTGAAGTTCTAGATGTAGCCATGCAATCGCCTGATCTCTATCGGTATCCACTTGGGTAAGATTTGGATATCTCCTCCTTCTCAATCTTTTCTCTAAAGATTAAATCTGGATCTGATCTTGAAGGTCTTCAAAATAACTTTTGAAGATCCGATGTCATCTCTTGCAGCAGTGCTGCCTTCTTCCTTTCTTATCGTCTTTCTCTTGCCTAGATCATACCAAACTGAAGCCCAAAGCCTCTTAGGCGTGGAGAGGAGAGAGAGGATCAAAGGTAGGCATAGAGGAGAGAGGGAGATGACTATGTGGCATGGGCAAGGGGAGAACCTCTCTAAATCTAGGCATAGATAGGGCTTATATAGATCCTGCTGCGTCATGCAGTGCCACATCATCCTGACCAATCACGTTTCTTCATGCAATCAGATCTAAATCTGATTGATGGGATGACATCACCTAATCCAATCAGATGAGATTCCCTTTTTAATATCCTTAGGTGGTGCCAAGATTGATCAAAGTAGAGTCTTAGGTGCCACCTAAGTTTATTTCATGAAGCAACCTAAAGTCCCATCTGTATGTGATTCCAGACATTATTATCCTTGGGTGCATGCCTTCCTAGGTGTGCGCCCCCTCCTTTCCTCTTTCTAGTAGGGGGACAAACCCCCATCTACTCTCCTATGGATGCATGACACATGGGCAGATGTCTAAGTGTCAAAGGTCAACATTTGACCAAAGTCAAAAGACAAGAATTAGTAGGTGATGAAAAATGGCAGGTGTTATCTCAAATTTATCTCATAAATTAAGATAATCCTTTTCTAACCTGGACAATCTTCAGTCAGACCAAGTAAAGATACTTAAGTGAGTCCAAACATATTTGGCTCAGTCGTGACAATATTTAATGATTGTTGAAGGAGAACTTTACGCTCAATCGTGTACTAGCATGATTTTCTTGAACCTAATTGAATCTAATTCAAATCAATTAAATTGGATTAGTCTAATTGATGATATCCAGATCCAAACCCTTATTTGTGTGATCCAGTTAGGTTCAATTCTGTATGGTAATGAGATATATCATGATCTCTATCATCGATAACTTTCAATGGATCAGAACTTTTCTGATTCAGACAACTAGAATGATCGATCATCCAAATCATTCTAATTGCTCTCAAAATCCACCAGTGACACCTAGCAGTATATGGTGGCAATCCATCAGAATTGAAAATGAATCTTTCGGTGCAGTTACATGTGTGATTAAGTTCTTCTATCTTGAGCCTCGATTGATTTAGGATTAAGGTGAACTCGTCAAACCCTAATTTTCATCATATGAATTAATCATTTGATTCAAGTCTGATGTGAAAATCTTAATAGAAACTCTTTTTATCATTTCACTCTGCCATGGCTATGGGCTTATGGACTTAATTCTCATAATCATCATAGGGCTGCTCCTCATCTATCGAGATAGATAGATTTTCTCTTGGTGCAATCTAATTCCTACAATGAACATGCTATAGCCAACATACACCTTAGGGTTCCGGTTGTCTAGGAGATTGAGTCATGGTATAGTCAAACTATAACACCCTCAAGGTGAACTACTGATGCACCTCAGATCAAAGAACCAGACACACCACTGCAGCTTCAAGCTAGTTATTGATGAGAAGGTAGACTTTCTTATGACTGCTCGAGATGGTCATGCTTAGTGCTCTCATTCTCTAATGAGTACTTATACTCTCGCTCCCAGTGTCTCTACACTATAGACTCAAGACTTATTTACTATAAAGAAGCGATTATACACCGACCTTCTGGATCAATCACCATCCTCATGACAATCCTATGGTCGGGAGCATTTTATGAGTTAATAATAAAAATTCATGTCTTAAATTTTTAACTCTTGAAAATAAGAATTATCATTGCCATTAACTCAAGGGATGTATCATAGACACTAAATACACATTGTGATAAAAAATAATTTATTTTCTTATTTATAGTCAAAATTATAATTTTAACCTTAGAAGTGTATAACAAGTATCAGCCAATTCTAGCTTCTAGGGCACACATATCTAACAATTACATGCACCAAAAATATAGACATTCCTTTAATCCTACAATTTTATTATGAGCATCATAGTTAAAATTTTAAGTACATATAGTATTTAATTAATATTAATTTTTTTTATTATCATGACTATTGGTAATCTAAAAGGTGCACATACTGCAATGAAAAAAGAACTAGAATCTATCAAAAATATCCAAGTAGCCTTTCAAGAAATTTTAAATCAAAGCTGTCAATGTTTAAACCAACTTCATACTGAGATTAGTGAGCTTTATACTATCTAAGTAAATAGCCGCATAAATATGATAAATCTCATAGGTCAACAAATAGAATACCAATTATTCTTAAAGGAGTTGTTGGGGATAAACCCCGCTCCTGCCGAAGCCTGGTTCGATGCTCAGCTTAATGCAACTGGTAGCCATAGAAGAGCTTTTGCGGATGGATCTTAGTCGAACCACTTCAGTCGACCAAACTTCTCAGCGATCAGGCTCCTTCGAACTCCCAGCGATCGGGCCTTGGCCGAACCCCTTCAGCCGATCGAACTCCTCAGTGGTTGGGCTCCTTCGGACTCCCAACGGCTAGGCCTTAGTCGAACTCCTCAGCGAACGAGCTCCTTCGAACTCCCAGTGGTCGGACTTTAGCCAAACTCCTTCAACCGATCGAACTCTCCAGCGGCTGAGCTTCAGTCAGACTCCTGCGAGAGTCGGACTCCCGCGAGAGTTGGACTCTCTCTGCGCTCTTTCAGTCAGACGCCTACGAGAGCTGAGCTCCCTCCGCACTCCTACAGTCGAACTCTTTTTGAGCTTTTCCTCGGTCGAACTCCTCTAGGAGTCCAAACTTCTCTGTAATTGATACGCGCCGAAGTCCATCGATCAATGTCTACTTTCTCAGAGCCACGGCTATTAAATCGAGACGAACGATCACTATCAGTCAGCCATAGATGACACGATCGGATGACATGGCCATCGCTACTAGCGACATCACTCTCTCCATAACCAATCCCATGCGGCCCACGACCCATTAGTATAGCTGTTACTATCCACCTAATGATGCCTTCCTCTCCATACCGAACTCCATGCGGCTCCGAAGCCCACGATCGGACGATATGGCCATCAACATCAATCAAGCTCCACCTATAAAAAGAACCCTCCAGATAAGCTATAAGCTCTAAGCTCTCCTCTTCTTCTCTAAACTCTGTCGAACTCATTCTAGAGCACTCCATATCTATTGGCAAAAGCTGACTTGATCATCGGAGGATCCTGCTGGAGCCACCCCCCATTGGCTCTAGATGGAACTTTATTTTACAGGTCTCCGACGACGACCTCGTCCATCTCCACTCTAGCTGGATCCGACAACGATCAGTTTCTGCACCAACAGATTTGGCGCTAGAAGGAGGGCCCCTCTATTCTTGAGGTGTTCTTGAGGCCCCCTTGTTCTTAAAAGAGTGCTCAGTGATGATTTCTCTCTTTCCTCTTTGGAGATCTCTCTTCTTCCTCTCTAGAGTTTTTTTCTAAGAAAAAATACCTCTCAGAAGAGCTTCAACTCGACGGTCGACGGCCTCCGTGCTAGATCCATCTGCTCCCATTTTAGCTCCGATAATTCAGGCTCCATCTAAAGCCATGGTAGATGCAGAGCAGTTTGACCTGCTAGTCCAGTAGGTTCGTGGCCTTACGGAGATGATGCAAGCCATGCGACAGCTTCCGATGGAGACTTTGCCAGCAAACCCGCCATGAGGATGCCAGGAACCGGCCTTAAGAAAGAGCGTTTGGCCTAGCATACCAATCGCCCTTAGGAAGAAGAAACAGAGCAGAAGTTCTTCCGCAGAAGATTTCACAGGAGGTGGAATAAAGTTTGATTGTGTTCACGACATCCCTAGTGTAAGCGAGACTGAACTCTCCCTCGAACTCATCACCAAGGAAGCTCCGATAAAGGGGTATGAAGTTCTCCCGCAGGTTTCACAAGAGGATGGAATAAAGTTCGGCCGCGCTTACGACCTCCCCAGTGCAAGCAAGGCCCGAACCTCTCGAGCTCGCCACCAAGAAAGATCCGATAGAAGGGTGTGAAGAAGTCCTCCTCCCGAAAGGTTCTGCGACTATGCCCCCCTCAATGCTCCTTGAACTCAAATTCTCATGAAAGTTAAGAACCAACTGCCAAGACCAGAAGGATTACGATCTCCCCCAAACAAAGCACGATCGAAGCAAGTACTGCCTCTACCATCGTGACCATGGCCACGATGCTGAGGAATGCATTCAGCTCCGAGACAAAATTGAGGAGCTCATTAGAAAGGGGCGGTTGGATAAATTTCTTTAATGCCAACTGAAGTAGGAGAAGATCGACCGAGGACGCTATCATAATCAGAAATGATAAGAAGGTCGACTGCCTCACGACGTCATCAACATTACCCCTGGAAGGAGCTTGGTACTTCGGCAGGCTGTCATCTCCCAACGTCAAAGCCAAGAGAAGCTTGCTCCAAATCGAGAAGGCCAGCATGAGATAGAGGAGGTCGTTCAGCCCAAAACTTACTACCCAAGGGAACTCGGAAGAACAATGCCCCTACGACCCTAAAATGGAGATGTGCTATCCATAACTTTCCTTCGGTAAAATTCAATAATATTATTTTTGAATGCAAAAACTATGTGATGATCGGAAGGAAGTAGTCAATAGTTATCGTGTTAATAATAGGAGGAGAACCTCATCCTAACATAAGCAGGTCAAAGACCTTCAACCTCGGCTAGAGATAAGATCTCTTTCGAGCGACCGTGACAACCTCGACTAGAGATAAGATCTCTCTCGAGCGATCGAATCAATCTCGTCTAGAGATAAAATCTCTTCGGAGTGATCGAGTCAATCTCGACCAGAGGTAAGATCTCTCCTGAGCGACCGCGACAACCTCGGCCAGAGATAAGATTTCTTTTGAGCGATCGAGTCAACCTCGGCTAGAGATAAGATCTCTTCCGAGTGACCATGATAACCTCAGCCAAAGATCTCTCCCGAGCGATCGTGACAACCTTGGCCAACCTTGGTCAGAGATAAGATCTCTCTCGAGCGACTGAGTCAACCTCGGTCAGAGATAAGATCTCTCCCAAGCGACCGAATCAACCTCGGTTAGAGATAAGATCTCTTCCGAGCGACTGCGACAACCTCGGCCAAAGATAGGTTCTTTTTCGAGCGCGACCGAGTCAACCTCGGCTAAAGATAAGATCTCTCTCAAGCGACCAAGTCAACCTCGGAAGAACCTCATCCACAACCCATTAGGAATAGGAGGAGAACCTCATCCTAATGTGAGCAAAGTCGAAGGCCTCATTCACCTTAGACGAGATGGAGGGAGAGGCTCTGACAACGGTCCTTATGTGCCGCCATAGCCCATTAGGAACAGAAGGAGAACCTCGTCCTAACATGAGTAAGTCGAAGACCTCGTTCACCTTAGACGAGATGGGAGAAGAGGTCCTGACAATGGTCCTTATATGCCCCCATAGCCCCGTTAAGAACGGGCGGGAGAACCTCATCCTAGCATGAGCAAAGTCGAAAGCCTCGTTCATCTTAGACGAGATGAGGGAAGAAGTCCTGATAGTGGCCCATATTGCCCCCACAACCCGTTAGGAATAGGAGGAGAATCTCGTCCTAATGCGAGCAAAGTCGAAGGCCTCATTCACCTTAGACAAGATGGAGGGAGAGCCCTAACAACGGTCCTTATGTGCCCCCATAGCCCGTTAGGAATAGGAGGAGAACCTCATCCTAGCGTGAGCAAAGTCGAAGGCCTCATTCACTTTAGACGAGAGGGGGGAGAGACCCTGACAGCGGCCTGTATGTGCCCCCATAGCCCATTACAAATAGGAGAAGAACCCCCATCCTAATGCGAGCAAAATCAAAGGCCTCATTCACCTTAGATGAGATGAGGGAAGAAGGCCCTGATAACGGCCCTTATGTCCCCCACAGTCCATTAGGAATAGGAGAAGAACCTCATCCTAACGGAAGCAAAGTCGAAGGTCTCATTTATCTTAGATGAGATGGAAGAAGAGACCCTGATAATGGCCCTTATGTGCCCCCATAGCTCGTTAGGAACAGGAGGAGAACCTCACCTCATCCTAACGCGAGCAAAGTCGAAAGCCTCATTCACCTTAGATGAGATGGGAGAAGAGGCCTGACAATGGCCCTTATGTGCCCCCACAGCCCATTAGGAATAGAGGAGAAACTCATCATCTAACGTGAGCAAAGTCGAAGGCCTCGTTCACCTTAGACAAGATGGAGGGAGAGACCCTGACAATGGCCCTTATGTGCCCCATAGTCCATTAGGAACAGAAGGAGAATCTCATCCTAATGGAAGCAAAGTCGAAGGTCTCGTTCACCTTAGACAAGATGGGGAGAGAGGTTCTGACAATGGCCCTTATGTGCCCCCACAGCCCATTAGGAATAGGAGGAGAACCTCATCCTAATGTGAGCAAAGTCGAAAAGTCTCATTCACCTTAGACGAGATGGGAGGAGAGGCTCTAACAACGGCCCTTATGTGTCCCACAGTCTGTTAGAAATAGGAGGAGAACCTCATCCTAGCATGAGCAAAGTCGAAGAGCTCATTCATCTTAGACGAGATGGGGGAGAGGCCCTGATAATAGCCCTTATGTGCCCCCATAGCCCATTAGGAATAGGAGAAGAATCTCATCCTAACGTGAGAAAGTCGAAGGCCTCGTTCACCTTAGACGAGATGGGGGGAGAGGCCCTAACAATGGTCCTTATGTGCCTCCACAGTCTGTTAGGAACTGGAGGAGAACCTCATCCTAGTGCGAGCAAAATCGAAGGCCTCGTTCATCTTAGACGAGATGGAAGGAGAAGCCCTGACAGTGGCCCATATGTGCCCCCACAATTCATTAGGAACAGAAAGGAGAACCTCATCCTAACGTGAGCAAAGTCGAAGACCTCGTTTACCTTAGGCGAGATGGAGGAAGAGGCTCTGACAACGGCCCTTATGTGCCCCTACAGTCCGTTAGAAATAGGAGAGAACCTCATCCTAATGGAGCAAAGTCGAAGGCCTCATTCACCTTAGACGAGATGGAGGGAGAGACCCTAACAACGGTCCTTATGTGCCACCATAGCCCATTAGAAATAGAAGGAGAACCTCGTCCTAAAACGTGAGCAAAGTTGAAGGCCTCGTTCACCTTAGATGAGATGGAGGAAGAGGCCTTGACAATGACCCTTATGTGCCCCTACAGCCTGTTAGGAACAGGAGGAAACCTCATCCTAATGGGAGCAAAGTTGAAGGCCTCGTCACCTTAGATGAGATGGGGGGTGAGGTCCTGACAATGGCCCTTATGTGCCCCCACAGTCCAATAGAAATAGGAGAAAAACCTCATCCTAACGTGAGCAAAGTTGAAGACCTCGTTCACCTTAGATGAGATGGAGGGAGAGGTCAGACAATGACCCTTATGTGCCCCCACAGCCTATTAGAAATAGGAGGAGAATCTTGTCCTAATGCAAGCAAAGTCGAAGGTCTCGTTCACCTTAGATGAGATGGAGGAAGAGGCCCTGACAACGGTCCTTATGTGCCCTCACAGTCTGTTAAGAACAGGAGGAGAACCTCGTCCTAACACGAGCAAAGTCGAAGACCTCGTTCATTTTAGACGAGATGGGGGGAGAGGCCCTGACAATACGGTCCCTTATGTGCCCCTATGATTCGTTAGGAATATGAGGAGAACCTCATCCTAATGCGAGCAAAGTCGAAGCCTCATTCACCTTAGACGAGATAGGGGAGAGGCCCAGACAACGGTCCTTATGTGCCCCTACAGCCCGTTAGAAATAGGAGGAGAACCTTGTCCTAATGCGAGCAAAATTGAAGGCCTCGTTCACCTTAGACGAGATGGAGGGAGAGGTCCTAACAGTGCCCTTATGTGCCCCCACAGCCTATTAGGAACAGAAAGAGAACCTCATCCTAATGCGAGCAAAGTCGAAAGCCTTATTCATTTTAGATGAGATGGGGGGAGAGGCTCTGACAGTGGCCCGTATGTGCCCCCACAGCTCATTGGGAACAGAAGGAGAACCTTATCCTAACGCGAGCAAAGTCTAAGTTCGAGCTCCGAAGTCTGTAGGAGATAAGATCTCTCCCGAGCGCCTAGGTCAACCTCGACTAGAGATAAGATCTCTTCCAAGCAATGATGACAACCTCGGCTAGAGATGAGATCTCTCCCGAGCGACCAAGCCAACCTCGACCGTAGGAGACAAAATCTTCCCCGAGCGTCCGCATCAATCTCGACTGCAGAAGAGGAGATATTCCTCGAATCAGCCTCGGCCACTAAAGACAATATCGCCTCCAAGGAGCTCAACCTCCGACCTCGACCGTAGGAGACGAGATCTACTTCAACTTTGGTTGGAGATGAGATCTCCTCCGGACTTCAACTTCAACATCAACTTTGGCTGGAGATGAGATCTCCTCCGAGCTTCAACCTGAACCAGCACGGAGCCCAGAAGAGAACTTCGACAGTCGCCTTTTTTGCACTTCCTTTCTTTGAGTTTCGAACTTGAAAGTGGGGGGAGGACTATTGTTGGGGATAAACCCCGCTCCTGCTGAAGCTCAGTTCGATGCTTAGCTTAACGCAACTGATAGCCACGGAAGAGCTTCCATGGATGGATCTTAGTCGAACCCCTTCAGTCGATCGAACTTCTCAACGGTCGGGCTCCTTTGAACTTCCAGCAGTCGGGTCTTGGCCGAACCTCTTCAGTCGGCTAAACTCCTCAATGGTCGAACTCCTTCGAACTCCCAGCGGCTGAGCCTTAACCAAACTCCTCAACAGATGAGCTCCTTCAGACTTTCAATGGTCGGACCTTAGCCAAACTCCTTCAATGATCGAACTCTCCAGCGGTCGAGCTTCAGTTAGACTCCTACGAGAGCCAACTCCCTCCATGCTCTTTCAGCCAAATGCCTACAAGAGCCGAGCTCCCTCCGCACTCCTCCGACTGAACTTCTTTCGAGCTTTCCCTCGATCGAACTCTTCTAGGGATCCGAACTCCTCTAGAATTGATATGCACCGAAGTCCACCAATCAATACCTGCTTTCTCAGAGCCATGGCTATTAAATTAGGATGAACAATCACCATCAGTCAACCATAGACGATATGATCGGACGACATGGCCACCGCTACTGACGACATCACTCTCTCCGTAACCAGCCCCATGCGGCCCATGACCCATCAGTATGGCTGTCACTATCCGCCTGACGACGTCTTCCTCTCCATACTAAACTCCATGCAGCCTACGGTCGGACGATATGGCCATCAACATCAATCAAGCTCCGTCTATAAAAAGGATCCTCCAGATAAGCTATGAGCTCTAAGCTCTCCTCTTCTTCTCTAAACTCTGTCGAACTTATTTCAGAGCACTGCATATCTGTTGGTAAAAGCTGATTTGATCATCTGAGGGTCCAGCCGGAGCCACCCCCCATCGGCTTCAGACGAAACTTTATTTTGCAGGTCCCCGACGGCGACCTCATCCACCTCCACTCTAGTTGGATCCGACGACGATCAGTTTCTGCACCAACAGGAGTCAAGAATAAGCAAACAACCTATAGAAGATGATCTTCCTAGTAATCAACCTATTCATCGATCTTCTTCATGAATTTTTAATTTATTGGACACCGAAGTCATTTCATGCACACTAGTTAGGCACCCTCGATCTATACAACAGTCCCTCCGATTATCTACCACTTCATGAATAATTTTGAGGGTTCTTATTATTATAGGAAAGATGAGTATGATCGAAAAGGATATGTTGGAGAAGTAAAAAGGCTAAATTTCAAATCTAGGTATCATAGGCAGTCTACTAGGTATACACAATATCCTAGATATTTTAAATCTCAAGAACAATAATTTAGAACAAACCCAAATAGATATGAAGATTTTGAAAAACCACTTAAAGAGTTTAAGGTTGGAGTAGCTTCTTATGATGGTATGTTAGATCCAAAGGCATTCCATAACTGATTATTAAATTTAGAGTTCTATTTTGAGTAGTATCATATGTCGGATATCTATTGCATCCATTTTACAAAAATAAAATTGATAGGTTCTACCAAATGGTATTGACAAATAGTTGAAAGAAACTTAGAACGAGTAGATCATCCACCTATAATACTTTGAAAGAAAATAAAATTTAAGCTACGCGAGAAATATATTCTTATTTATTATAAAAATTAGTTATTAGATCAATGATACACTCTTAGGAAAGAAAATATTAGCGTCACTGACTACATGACTCATTTTGAGAAACTACAGTCAAGGTATGATATATCTAAAGAGTCATGAAAATTGGTGTCTAAATTTATTAGCAGCTTATGAAATAATCTATAAAAAAAAATTTCTGTATTCACTAGATTCTATAGGAGAAGCCTATCATAAAGCTCTAGAAATTAAAAATTTTCATATAACTTTATCTCAACGAAGAGTTTCTTTTTCTAATAAATCTAAACAGTCTACGTCAATCCCTATTAGTCGTACAAAAAATGTATCCCAAGTAGCTCCTCGTCCAGGATCAAATTCCACAGATACTAGAACCCAAGAACCTATGCCAAAGATATCTTAATCAGCTAATTCTTCAAACATAGAGTGTTACTATTATCATGAAAAGGATCACATAGCTGCTAGATGTTCATGCCGTATTTTGACCATAGAATCAAAATATGAAGAAGCAATTCTAGCTAAAAATGTACTAGAAGATTTTAATCCCTTAAAATCAGCAAATTCTAAGAAAGAGTATGGGGAAGAATATAAAAAATCAAGAGGTCAGGTTAATATCATGCGTTGTATAGTCACCACTCCTGTAGATTCTGAGGCTTAAAAATAATAAATTCAATAAAATTAATTATTAAAGTATTAATTTTTAATATAAATTATATTTATTATTCAAAAATTGATATTTTTATGCATATTTTGTACAAATGAAGGATGCCAACTTGAAGAGCTTAATTCTAAGAGTCCAAAGGCACAAACAGATCACGAATCGAAGTCCAATTAGGCTCGATATCAAAGAAAACGTGAAGCACACACGCATCTTGGAACAGCATGCATCTTGGAGCAAAACCTTTCTTCTTCTCCTTGCCTGAGATCATTTCTTTTTACCCTCCATTGAGCTACCATCCATCACCGTCGCCGATCATCGTGCCCACCGCCTATCAGCACCATCGTTGGGGACCTCATCGGAGTTGATTGAAAGCTCACCAAGCCGACCGGTCGAACGCCCAAGCTTCATTGCTCACGGTCAAGATCCTTCGTCGTCACCGCTCGCATGGAGTCGACGCTCACTGGAACCACCTCCCATGCACCGCTCGAAAGCTCTCCACCCGATGATCGATCGTAGACTCCTTCTTGCCTGTCCCATCGTCGCCCCCAGCTTTGTAATGAACCACCCGATCTTTCTCCATGCCACCGTGTCGCCACAGCCCTCCTCCTTATTCTAAGGAACCGACACGCCTGAGAGCACCACCCCATGGCTCCCCTCTTCATCTCTGTGCCGCTGCCCAACTCCACCATAATTGTCCTCCCCTATGCTATGGAACCCCTCTCTTCAGCCCAGCTATGCCGCCCCATCCTCGTGTCTAGATGGATTATCTCCCAACAGCATAGCCACCTTCCTTCTGTTTGATTGTCGAGTGCTTGAGTTATCCAAAAGAAGAAAGTTATGGATAACTCTGAGAAAACAAAAGCGGGTGTGATGCGATGATCCAGCAGATAGCTCTAAGAAAATAGAAGTCCTTGAAGCAGATTGAGATAGAAAACCAACTCTATTTTTACGCGGGGCCGATGTGCTCTCCTTCGCCTATAAAAAAAAATGGAGAAATAGTGATTTTTTTCTGAGAAGTATTTTTCAACCCATCTACTTCCTTCTTCTTGTCCTTCAGAAAGAGAGAAAGCTAGAGTTATTTAGTTTATTTCTTTTATAACTCCAAGCCCCTATCAATGGCTTAGGAGTTAAATAGTATGTCATTAAGATTGTTTAATTTTTCTAGCAATAATTTTTTGTTTTAATTTTAATTCCAGCATTAGGTTAGTTTATATTCATGCTATTTAAATTATGCAATTAAATTTTTGCTATTGGGCTAGTTTAAATTTCTACATATAGTAAAAAATTAGAAATATAAATTCTAGCTAGTAGTGTAGGAATTTAGTTTTTACTTTTAAATTTATTTTCAAATTTCAATCTAAATAATGTCTAGTTAAGCAAACCCTTAGGGTTGGCGATGAAGCTAGATCTTGATTAGAAGTCTTTCTAAGAATCTTTTCTTAAGCTTTCAATTTTTAAGAAGTCATTCTTTCTTTTAAACTTCTTACCAAGAGACTTGATGAATTATTATTGGGTTTCAATTTTTTTATAGTTCATACTTGATTTAGTGCAAGAAAGATGAAGAGAGAAGGCTCAATAATACTTATATTCTATGCTTTTCTTCTTTGTAAAACTTTGATGGGTTATAGTTGAGTTTTAATCTCTTCATAATCCATACTTGGTTGATACAAAGAAAAAATTTGGAGGATATCATTAGGGAGATCATTAGAAAGATTTTCTAAAACATTGGTTTAGCGGATTCAAAAACCTTAGGCCTTTACATTACTTATTTCTAAATTACTCTTTATTTAATTAACTTATGACCATTCTTGTTGAACCTTGCCTGAACAGGGGTTTAGACATAGTTTAAACACCATTTCCTCGTGAGATCGACCCATACTCGCTGGATGTGCTACTCTACATATCGTGTACTTGCGGTTATAACTTCAAAAGTAAGCAACAAGTTTTTAACGCCGTTGCCAGAGAAAGCTGGTTTGTTTTAAATTATGTTTTAAATTCTTGCTTTAATTTGATCTATTTTAAGTTGATAAGTGCTGAAAGCTAGGTACATAATTTAAATTATTCTATTAGCAATTTTATCATAATTTTAGTTTTGTTTAGTTCTTCCTTTAAATTTGTTTGATCTCTTTTTATTTGTGCATAGCATTCTTAAATCACTTTAAGGGCACAGACCTAAACAAGATAAGGTGGGGACCTCATTATCCTTCCTTATCCCACAAACAAGACTCCTTCATTTGCATTAACCCAAGCCTCTAAATAAAATCAATTAGATACTGACTCTAGGGACATCCGAGCTCATTAGGATAAATACACCTAAGAGTTATACCAAGCTAGATTCAATCATTAAATTGGTATCTAGGAAAGTGGTTCAGGATTTAAGTTTCGAAGAAAGGTGATTTTTTAATTGATTCTATTCGCTGATCTGACCAATCTAATTGGTGTCTAAGAAAAGCAATGGGGGGACCCCCGCCAATCTTACACTTACCTGATCAATTTAGTAAATTGGTTAAACTTATGCTCGAAGGTTGACTTGGAATAGTTAGGAGCTGTCTAGGTCTAGGCTGATCTTAAGTTAGAATTAATTTATTTAAAACTTATTTGTAAATAAAATTTTTACTTTAGGTAATTCCAATCTCGATTGTCCTGACATAAGGTTGTCCTGGCATAATGGAAAGTAATATTGCATGGTTGTCCTAGGATATGAAAAGGTTGAATTAATTTTTTTTTTAAAAAAGATTGAGGATATTGAGAATATAGTAAATTCTCCAACACCTATGTGGAGAAGGATTTTAGGTCAACTAGTCAGAACGAATTCAGTTCTTATTTCAGATCCCACAACCTCCTCATCCACAATGGATTTAGCAAATCAGCATCAGCCTCAAACCCTTAAGGACTTATGTTATCCAGAAGGTTCCATCCAACCCTCTTGCATCAGGTTGCCCTAACTCACAACAAATAATTTTGAAATCAAATCTCAAATCATTAACATGCTTCCAAAATTCATAGAATAGAGGATACATATATATTTATGAGGGAATTTGAAGAGGTCTGTGCAACCATGAAACTACAACAATTATCAAAGGATGAAATTAAACTGAGATTAATCAATTTTGCACTTAAGGATAATGCCAAAGAGTAGCTTTATAGTCTTTCAAATCAATCTATCACGACTTGGGAGGGCTTTATGAGAATATTCTTAAAAAAATATTTTTCTCATTATAAAACAGTTAGAATTAGAAATGAAATAAACCAATTCTATCAACTAGCTAGTGAATCATTCTGAAAATATTTTGATCGATTCAAGAACCTCTTGATCCAATGCCCACACCATAGAATAGAAACTTGGAGGCTATGCCAAATAATTGATGAAGGGTCAGATTCAAACTCTCGAACAATGTTAGAATCCATGTGCCAGGGATAATTTATGTACAAAGAATCAAATGAAGCCTGGCAATTTCTAGAAGACCTAGCCAAGAAAAGTTTACAATGGGAAATAACTAGGAAACTAAAAAAATCCACACCTTCAAGAGGTGGAATACACCAAATTCAAACCTTCCTAGCTGTAAAAGCTAAAATTACAATATTGATACGTAGGTTAGAAGCCTTAGAACTTCAAAGACCAGCCAAAGTAAACCAAGTATCTGCAGCCATGTGCAATGGGTGCAATGCATCAGAACATGTCCTTGAGGAATGTCCCCTCCTGATGAACCCAATAGACAATGGATGTGCACAGGTGAATGTCACATATCAGAGACCATTGAACAATCCCTATGCACCCACTTATAATCCGAGATGGAGGAATCATCCAAATTTTTCATAGTCACAAAACCCAAATATAGGCGGTCCAAGTTTAAATCAGCAAAACCTAAGGCCTAATCCTGTAATGAACACTTTGCCACCATCAGGCTTTAATGAAAAGAAACTTAATTCTTTAGAGAAAAGCCTGGAAGTCCTAGTCAAATCTAATGCTGACACCAATGCCATCTTAAGTAATTTCATGCAAACCATGGGACAAATTCTGAATTCAAATTCTCAGGCCATAACCCATTTGAAAATGCAAGTGGGTCAGCTAGCATCCACTATAAGTGAACGTGAATGAGGTAGGCTACCTAGCCAACCTGAGACCAACCCAAGAAATCAAAATGGTAGACCATCCCAAGGAAATCAGATTAATCAAGTTAATGCTATTTATTCCTTGAGATCAAGAAAATAAGTGGACAATAAGGTAGATATATCTGACACTAGAGAAGACTTGAGTGCTAAGCCTGTTGAGCTATCTAATGAACAATCTATCTTACAAACTCAAGCTCCTAAAACTGATTGTGTACCAAACTAGATGTCCACAATCTCTAGAGCTTCTTTTCCAAATTGATTAAGGTCTAATAAACAATCGAAATATTTAGACAAAATGTTAGAAGTATTTAAGCAAGTTTAGATAAATATCTCTCTACTAGACATGATTCAATAGGTTTCGATTTATGTCAAGTTCTTAAAAAACCTTTGTACCAAGAAAAAGATCACCAATATACCAAAGAGAGCTTTCTTAGTAGCAAATGTAAGTTCATACTTGTTAAGTCATATGCCCATAAAATACAAGGACTCAGGTTCTCCAACAATTTCATATGTCATAGGAGAAACCCACATTGAGAAGGCCTTGCTTGATTTAGGGGCTAGTGTAGATATTTTGCCCTATTCAGTTTATGAGCAATTGGGATAGGAAAAACTTCAACTAGTAGACTGATCTTTTAGGATCCCTAAGGGAATGGTAGAAGATGTGTTAATCAAGATTAGCAATTTTATTTTTTCTATAGATTTTATCATTTTGGAGACTAAGCCAATATCAAATCCTAAAGGTCACATCCCAGTGATTTTAGGAAGACCATTCCTAGCTACTGCTAATGCTGAAATCAATTATCGGAATGGACTTATGAAGCTATCTTTTGAAAATATGACTATCGAGCTGAATATTTTTAATTTGGAATAGGAATCTATCAAGCATGCTAATATAAGTATAGTCCAAGATAAAATTTATGAATCCATAGACATTAACGATGAGGACGTCGATCTTGAATCTAGTATCTGGCCAACCAATGAATATGAGAACTTAGATAAAATACTTGGAGATAATAAAAATGGCCAGAGATGGGAGCCTCCCACTGAACCACTCATAGAAATGACTAAACCATCACCTGAGTCATCAAAAGAGGCACCTAGGTTAAAAATGAAACCCCTTCCTGAGCACCTTAAGTATATATATTTAGGTTCAGAAAAAATCTTGTCTGTAATTATTGCATCAGACCTGAATCCTAACTAAGAGGAGGAATTATTAGCAGTCTTAAGAAAAAATCGAGAAGCAATAAGTTGGACCATGGCAGACATTAAAAGAATAAGCCCTTCCATAGTTCAACATAGGATACACCTAGAGGAAGAGGCTAAACCAACTCGAGATGCCCAAAGAAGATTGAACCCAGCCATGAAGGATATAGTCAAGAAAGAGATTTTAAAATTATTGGATAATGAAATTATTTACCCTATTTCTAATAGTTCTTGGGTAAGTCCTGTACAAGTAGTACCAAAAAAATCTAAGGTAACAGTGGTCCAAAATGAAGCCAATGAACTTATCCCAACTAGAACCCAAACGAGATGGAGGATCTGTATAGACTATAGAAAACTAAATGCTGCAATAAGAAAAGATCACTTTTCTTTATCATTTATTGATAAGATGTTAGAAAAGTTAGTCGGACAAGAGTTTTATTATTTTCTTGATGGATATTTCGATTATAATCAGATCCCTATAGCCCCTGAAGATCAGAAAAAGACCACATTCATCTGTCCATTCGGAATCTTTGCTTATAGGCGCATGCCCTTTGGACTATGTATTGCTCCAGCAATCTTTTAGAGATGTATGATCAGCATTTTTTTCAATATAGTTGAATGATTTTTAGAAATTTTCATGGCTGACTTTTCTATGTTTGGTCCTACCTTCTCCAAATATTTAAACCATCTAAGAATAGTTCTAGGAAGATGTAAGGAGAAGCATTTAGTTTTTAATTGGGAAAAATGTCAATTCATGGTTAGAGAAAGTATAGTTCTTGGCCATGTTGTCTCAAAAAGGGGAATAAAAATTGATAAGGCCAAAGTTGATCTGATTGCAAGTCTTCCACCATCCAAGACTATTAAAGAAATTCATTCATTCTTAGGATATACTGGATTTTGTAGAAGGTTCATACCTGATTTTAGCAAAGTAGCTCGCCCTTTGACGAATTTGTTAGCGAAAGACGCAAAATTTCAGTTTACTTCTAAGTATCTTGAATCTTTTGAATTTCTTAAAAAGGTACTCATTTCAACTCCCATAATTTATCCATCTATCTAGACTGTACCTTTTGAACTCATGTGCGATGCATCTGATCATGCTATAGGTGCAGTCTTAGGTCAAAGAATCAATAAGCTATCGAGAGTTATTTATTATGTCAGTAAAACTTTAAATAATACGCAACTGAATTACACCACTATTGAGGAGTTTTTAGCCGTTGTCTTTGCCTTAGAAAAATTTAGATCCTATTTGGTTGGGTCCTATGTTATTGTCTATGCTGATCACTCAGCCATTAGACATCTCCTAATAAAGAAAGATGCTAAGGCACGTTTAATTCGATGGATCTTGCTCCTTCAAAAATTTGATCTAAAAATTAAAGATAAGAAGCATCAGAGAATGGAGTTACTGATCACTTATCCCAAATCATAGTTGCACCATCTATTGAACCACCCATCAATGAGTATTTTCCTGATGAACAACTCATGTCTGTGTTCACTGAACCTTGGTATGCTGATATTGTGAATTATTTAGCCATTGGTAAATTTTTTTCTCATTGGACTAGTCAGGATAAACATAAATTCTTTTCCCAAGTGTTCATTTGGGATGATCCATATCTGTTTAAACAGTGTTCTGATTTGATCATTAGGAGGTGTGTCCCAGATAATGAGGTTAAAAGTATTCTATCATTTTGCCATGACCAAGCATATGGTGGTCATTTCGCATCCAAGAAGACTGCTACCAAATTCAATGTGGATTTTATTGGCCTAATTTATTTAAGGATGCACATGTGTACTGCAAAAGTTATGATCGATGCCAACAAATGGGTCAAATTACAAAGAAAGATATGATGCCACTCAATCCAATCTTAGTAGTTGAAATTTTTGATGTCTGAAAAATTGATTTTATGGGATCGTTTTCAAATTTCTGCATAAATGAGTATATCTTAGTGGCTGTTGATTATATTTTCAAGTGGATAAAAGCTATTCTATGTAAATCCAATGATAGCAAAGTGGTCATTTAATTTCTCAAGAAAAATATTTCTCTCACTTTGGTATCTCTAGAGCAATCATTAGTGATCGGGGAATATATTTTTGCAATCAACCCTTAGCCACTCTAATGAAAAAATATAATGTTACCCACAAGTTGGTCACATCTTACCATCCTCAAACAAGCGGACAAGTAGAAATGTCCAATAGACAAATCAAACAAATCTTGGAGAAAACTGTTAATGCCAATAGAAAGAATTTGTCTGTGAAATTAGTTGATACACTTTGGGCATATCGCACCACCTACAAGATAAATCTAGGAATGTCTTCTTATAGGATTGTGTTTGAAAAACCATGTCACTTGCCTGTTGAGTTAGAACATAAAGTCATATGGGCAATAAAGAAATTAAATATGGGCCTTGACGTAGTCGAAACCCATAGGAAGCTTCAGATAAATGAATTAGAAGAACTAAGAAATAAAGCTTATGAGAATGCTAGGGTATACAAGGAACGGATGAAAGTATTTCATGATCAAGCAATTCATAGAAAATCTTTTACTCTTGGGTCAAAAGTTTTATTGTATAATTCGAGGTTACATCTTTTCCCTGAAAAACTTAAGTCTAGATGGACAAGACCTTTTGTGGTTAAAGAAACCTTCCCATATGCAGTTGTCGAAATTAAAAATCCAAGTAATCATGTTACTTTCAAAGTTAATGGTCAATGATTAAAATCATTCTTGGAACTACCTACTGAATCTATGGAGGAAGCCATGGTTCTTTATGAACCAACATCTCTCGATTAGTCTATTGTCGCTGTTTAGTCTGGCTGAAGACTTTAAACTTAGTGCTTGTTGGGAGACAACCTAACATAAATTCATCTTACTTTGCTTCCTTTTGTTGAGATAGAATTAACCAAGTCAGGGGGAGAGTGTATGATTCGGCACCTTTAAAGGAGGAAGTCAAGGATTACGAGCACAACAAATCCAGATGGTATCCTTCCTTGTAATATTTCCTTATTATTAGGGACAAGGGTGAAGAAAAATTTATTTACTCAAGTTCTCAAGTACAGTTAGAAAAATTAGTTTGTGTACCGATGGTTGTCTTGAATCAAAGTTAAATAGGCACACTAATCAATATGTGATTAATGGTTTAGATAATTTTAGAGATACTGAGGAGTAAATTATTAAGAAAACTCAATAAATGGTAGGATTTAGCCTAGAAGAATTTATCTGAGTGATTCTAGAACCTTCTGACCAATGATCTAAATGAAGAATCTACTTCATGGGAGAATAAGTGGACAAGTCAAGGTATGCATAAGTCCTCATTAGATGTTGAATGCTTAGAAAGTCTGTCTCATCTCACAGCTATCTTGGATTCTTACTGAGTAACCAGGCCTCTTCGCCTAAGTAAACATTATTGTTTGTGTCAAAAGATAAGAAGACTAAGAGATCTGTTATGCAATGGTACCCTACTGAGTAACCGGGCCCCTTTGCCTAAGTAAGCATTGTTGTTCGCGTCAAAAAGGTAGGGATGCTAATACTTCAGAGATGGAGACATTGCACTAGATAGCAAAAAAAAGAGAAAGAGAGAGAGAGAGAGAGACTCAATTGCAAGAAGACTCTACATCAAACTCACATCAAGTTAGAAGACTTAAAAAGTGAAGTGGAAAGTTGGTAAACAAAAAACACTAGAAATTTCTATAGGCTCTGTTCAACTATTAACTGGGTTTGATTAATGATCCATTGAAGTACCATTTTAATGGTCTGACCGGATATCCACTACCTTTAGGAATGCCTATGATAACTTTCTAATTCAAGGATAAGTTTTTTTTACACATTACTAATCTTTTTGCTTTACTCGAGGATGAGCAAAGTTTAAGTTGAGAGGTATGATAAATTCAATAAAATTAATTATTAAAGTATTAATTTTTAACATGAATTATACTTATTATTCAAAAATTGATACTTTTATGCATATTTTGTAGAAATGAAGGCTGCCAACTTGAAGAGCTTGATTTTAGGAGTCTAAAGGTGCAAATGGATCGCGAATCGGAGTCCAATTGGGCTCGATATCAAAGAAAACATGAAGCACACATGCATCTTGGAATAGCACGCATCTTGGAGCAGAACCTTTCTTCTTCTCCTTGCCTGAGACCATTTTTTTACCCTCCACCGAGCTACCATCCATCACCGCCGTCGACCACCGTGCCCACCGCCTATCAACATCATCGTCAAGGAGCTCGCTGGAGTTGATTGAAAGCTCACCAAGTCGACCGATCGAACGCCCAAGCTCCATTGCTCACGGTCAAGATCCTTCATCATCACCACTCGCATAGAGTCGACGCTCGTCGGAACCACCTCTCATGCATCGCCCAAAAGCTCTACACCCGACAATCGATCGTAGCCTCCTTCTTGCCCGTCCGATCATCACCCCTAGCTTCGTAACAAACTATTCGATCTTCCTCCATGCCACCATGCCGCCACAGCCCTCCTCCTTGTTCTAAGGAACCTGCACACCCGAGAGCACCACCCTATGGCTCCCCTCTTCATCTCTATGCCGCTGCCCAACTCCACCACAACCATCCTCCCCTGTACTATAGAACCCCTCTCTTCAACCCAGCCATGCCACCCCATCCTCGTGTCCAGACGGATTGTCTCCCAAAAGCGTAGCCACCTCCCCTCTGTTTGATTGTCGGATGCTTGAGTTATTCGAAAGAAGAAAGTTATAGATAACTCTGAGAAAACAGAAGTGGATGCGATGCGATGATCCAGCGGATAGCTCTGAGAAAATAGAAGTCGTTGAAGCAGATTGAGATGGAAAACCAACTCTATTTTTATGCAGGGCCGACACGCTCTCCTTCGCCTATAAGAAAAAAAAGAATGGAGAAACAATGATTTTTTTTTTCGAGAAGTATTTCCTAATCCATCTACTTTCTTCTTCTTATCCTTCAGAAAGAGAGAAAGCTAGAGTTATTTAGTTTATTTCTTTTGTAACTCCAAGCCCCTGTCAATGGCTTAGGAGTTAAATAGTATATCATTAAGATTATTTAATTTTTCTAGTAATAAATTTTTATTTTAATTTTAATTCCAGCATTAGGTTAGTTTATATTCATGCTATTTAAATTATGCAATTAAATTTTTGCTATTGGGCTAGTTTAAAGTTCTGCATATATTAAAAAATTAGAAATATAAATTTTGGCTAGTAGTGTAGGAATTTAGTTTTTACTTTTAAATTTATTTTCAAATTTTAATCTAAATAATATCTAGTTAAGCAAACCCCTAGGGTTGGCGATGAAGCTAGATCTTGATTAGAAGTCTTTCTAAGGATCTTTTCTTAAGCTTTCAATTTTTAAGAAGTCATTCTTTCTTTTAAACTTCTTACCAAGAGACTTGATGAATTATTATTAGGTTTCAATCCCTTTGTAATTCATACTTGATTCAGTGCAAGAAGGATGAAGAGAGAAGACTCAACAATACTTATATTCTATGCTTTTCTTTCTTGTAAAACTTTGATGGGTTATAGTTGAGTTTTAATCTCTTCATAATCCATACTTGATTGATACAAAGGAAGAAATTTGGAGGATATCATTAGGGAGATCATTAGAAAGATTTTATAAAATATTGGTTTAGCAGATTCAAAAACCTTAGGCCTTTACATTATTTATTTCTAAATTACTCTTTATTTAATTAACTTGTGACCATTCTTATTGAACCTTGCTTGAACAAGGGTTTAGACATAGTTTAAACACCATTTTCTCGTGGGATCGATCCATACTCACTGGACGTGCTACTCTACACACTGTGCGCTTGCGGTTATAACTTCAAAAGTAAACAACAAAAATGCACTAGTATTTTTCATACATATGTCCAATGTAGAGATAAGGTCTATAAACTTATCATTGATTATGGTAATTCTATGAATGTAGTATCTAAATCTATCATTAATCGACTAAAATTGAAATTTCAACCTCATCCTCACCCTTATAGAGTTGCCTAAATAGATAAAATATCTTTTCTAATTAATAAATATTATCTAGTGTTCATTAAAATAGGAGGTTATTCTGCTGAGTTATGTATGATGTTTTATCTATGGAGGTAACTAGTATCTTATTAAGTCGACCTTGAATTTATGATGTAGATGCTTATAATTTTGATAGAAAAAATATCTATATTTTTTATGTAAAAAGATAAAAAAATTAGATTAAATTCTGCTAAACCTAGCGTATCCCAATCTGTTAGGAAAGACAAGTGTTCTCAAATTCCCAATCAGAACAATTAGCACATTTTAACCCATAAAAAGTTTGAAAAAAAAAGTAGAGAATCTGAGATAATATTGGCTGTCCTCTTTAGGAGTGAGATTCACTTGACTTCAAACTTTTAAGATAATCCATCTTCTAAAATTAAGTAATTAATAGAAAAGTTTAAGGATATGACCCCTGAAGACATATCCAAGGGCCTTTCTCTCCGTCCATCCATTGATCTTGTTTCCTTACCTATGGATAACAATATTTTTGAGTCTGCTACTTTTTTTGCCAAATACATTAATGATATTCATACTGAAATTAGATAAAAGATTGCTATGACTACTGAAAATATAAACTTACTATTGATGCTCACCATAGAAAAATAGAGTTTAACGAGAGTGACTATATAATGGTTCGTATTGGTTTTGAACGTTATCTACAAAATTTATTCAAAAAGTTATATGCTGGAGCCACTGGTCTATTTTGCATCCTTCATAAACTTGAACCTAATACATATTATATAAAATTATTTTTTAATTTAAAATTTAGTTTAATTTTTAATATTGAAAGCTTACTATCTTATCGAGGCACATTTGAGCCTCCTACTATGCATGCAGGTGATAGCAGAAATCATACTCCATCTCCTCCAGTATCAGCTCTGATTCTTCTATCACTTTCATCGATTTCATCAGATCGAATTGAATATATTATCACGGATGAGATTGTTTCTTCTGTTGATGAAAGATTTCATTAATTTTTTATCAAATGGCAGGACCGTCCAGACTCAGATGCTACTTGGATCCTTGAAGATGAGCTATGACATATTGGTCCAGATATTTTAAAAGATTATATCAATTTCTCGCCAAAATCTAGTTTTTTTCAGCTAAAAAGGAATGATGAAAATTAGAATTTATGCACATATTCTAGAAGAAAGCGTCGTTGAGAAATCCTAATCTTAATTTAATTTTATGATTTTATTTAGAAGTTTTGATTTATTTAAAAAAAATTTTATTATTAAAACTTTTAATTTTATTAAGACTCTGTAAGAAGAGTTCTATTATGGTTCAAGTCAGTAATTAAACTTTTGATAAAATATTTTTTGTATCTTTATTTAAGAGCTCTACCTATGTAGAGAATGGTAGACCTGAATAATTGATTGAATTAAATTGCTAAATTTCAGACTTTGTTTTTGCTTTTTTTTTCTTCTTTGTTTTTGTCTTTTGGTTCTACATCAGGGAGCTACCGTGGAGAGGGATATGAGAGGGCTTGGAGGAAGAGGAGAAATGGGAGAAGAGAAAGAAGAGAAGGGAGAAGAAGGATTTGTGAGCTGGGCGAAAGTGAAGAGAACCACCATGGAGGGAGAGGAAGAGGAGAATGAGGAAGGAGGGAGGAGAAACATCGGTACCGGAGGTAGAGAAGGGGAGCGATTAAGAATAAGGATAGTTTGATCATTTTATAAAATAATGATATCATTCTATAAATGGAGATAGATGATATGACTATATTAGAACATCTCAAAAATTTGAAAAACTAGTTTGACATGTTTTAAAAGTCGAGGAGCTATAAATGAAGTTGGACTAAAGTTGAGAAGATGTTCTTATAATTTATTCAAATTTTAAAAACCAAAAAAATCTATTCGATTTTGATTTAAATTTTGAAAAATCTAATTTACATCGAGATATATATATATATATATATATAGATAAATGATAAACCATAAGCAATCCTATTTTCTCAAATAAGGTTGTAGTCCTATCCAATTTAGCCCATTTAGTCTATCCATAAATTATCTTTTTAGCCTATCCTTTAAGCTACCTATTTAGCATAATTAGAAATTAAAATAGATAGGATCGCATTTAACCTATTTTATAAGCTGCTTATTTGATAGAAATCTAATAGCCCACAAACCGAATCGATTTTTTTCGATTGGTTTAGACCAATTTTTCTATGTACTCTGTTCGGTTTCGATTTTGGTTATAAAAAATCGATTCAAATCGGTTAGATATGAAGATTAATCTTAAGCCGATCCAAATCGAATCATGCACACCCCTAGACAAAAATGATATAGCTCACTGTATAGCTCCACAGCTCGGTCTCAGCATTCAGCTTCATAACTCCATAGCTCGGTACACGATGCCACAGTTGGTCATCCACATCAACTCTTCTACTTACTTTGTCCAAGCTGCCAAGGTATTTTGATCTTGGAAGTGGGAGAAAAGTGATATGCCACGGAACCAACCATAGCCAGCTAATCCAAGCCCGTCATGAGCTTCTCATGAAGCTCTCACCTTAGCCAATCAATCCCCACTATATGTTTATTGTTAAAAAGCATGCGGCTATGCCCAAATTTTCCACCACTTGGTTACAGCTAGCCCACAATTATGGAGCGGCCTCCATAACCATGGGATTAATATCTCTCAATATCTTCTAGATGTGCAAGCGGTTAGCCTCAATGGCCTCCCTTGCACGTCCAAAGATTTTGATCGTAATAGGCTCCAGCCCTCGCCACACTGACTATGACTCATTCTCTCTTTTTGCATATCACTCCGAATCTTCTCTATTATTCTAAGATGATTTAACTTAGACATCGGAGGATTCCTCACCAAAAAATCTCCAACTAGACTTTCTCTTATCTTGGATGTTTTAAAGCCAATATGGATGTTGGAGCGAAGATCCGACCATCATTAGCTGCTTCGAGATCTTTGGCCAACTTTTGGGTTTCTTGATCACCTCATCCAGCTCTCCGTTTCACTGACCATTTCATTGGTCTGGGTTGAACCAATCCACAGCGGCAACAGCATGTCTGTAAGTATGTATACGATCTATTTCTTATTTTCTACATACTTCTACTGCTGGCCCAATAGCTGTTTAACATGTAAAATTCCATGAGTGTTTTTTGAGAGAGAGAGTGATCGATCATGCAATGGTGTTTAAGCTTTGTTTTTATGAAAACTACCAATTGATTATTTTTTCTAAGGTTAAAAGTCAAATCCTTGAAGAACACCGACAACTTACAATCCCATATAGAGATGATCAAGTTGAAAGGCTTGTAAACGTAAAACTGTGAAGGCCCTTTAATTATGGTCTAAATAGAATAGGGGTGGCAGAAGTTGAAGCCCCTTTTCAAATTTTAAAGTAGCAACCAGTAGAAAACATCCTTGATGAGCAAAAGTAGACATGTATGATATGTAAGATTAGGGATAAGGACATAATGGATAGCCATAATCCCACAAATAAAGCAAAAAGGCTGTTTAGTGGAGAGAGTCGTTCTCCCTCTTTAAGTGAGTGGATTGCTTAATCTATCAGCAAAGAATGAGATTTCATGTTGGGCTTTGATCAAGGGAAGTAATATCATGGAAGGTTTATTATTGGATGAGAGGTTGGCTTGCTGGTGATCATGACAAATGGGGAGGAAGACAGCAAGAAAGGGATTCCACCTAAGATATAAGAAATTGTTTAGGTGGCAAAATTAGGGTAAGCAAATATCAAAGCTCATCAAAAATTCCAAACTAAAGGTCTGGCTTTAGTTCTTAGCTTACATCAACGTATTCTGTGCATTTTGATTTTATGCATCATCCACATTGTATTTTTTGGAAGAATAGATTAACATTCGTCCTTCACTCCTTTAATATTCAACAGAAGCAGGTGAGATGCAGTTTCACCTTTATTATCTAACGGTTGAAAGGGTAATTCCTAGGTGACCTCTTCAAGTAACCAATCACATCCAGGATCACAGTCAAAATTCCTTCAAACTACATTAATTTTTTTAGTTATATTCATCAAGTCTTCTCCTTGTTTAGAATCAGTCAACTTACTATGAAACTTCTGCTGGAATTTGCCCAATCAACAACTCTTTATTTACTTCTTTTGATACCCATGCAATATCTTTCCCAAGTAAGCAACCGATGAATTCTTGAATAGACTTAATCTACCATATGTGCATGAAAAAAATGACACGTCTATATTTTCAATCAAAAAATTCTGCAACCATCTTAATAGCGATGTATTGATGTAATTGTATAATTTTATGATTTAAAATGTACCATAATTTTTTTATTAATTTTGTCTACAGTATATATGGTAGATTAATTCTATCCACAATTTTTTAGAAACGAAAAAAAGATTGGCTACCGCCGGTGAATTGATACCTACCACCTAATTCGTAAGAGCATTCATGCTTCTGGCGGAGGACATAGACAGGGACACCACAACAGCTATGGTGGCAGGTTGCTAATAGATCACCCGAAAGCTATTTTCAAGCACATCATCCACAGAATAGGAAAAAAAAAATTATTAAAATAAGTTCATATTAATAAGAAATAACATCCTACCAACTCAGAAATATATTTAAATTATACATGCACATGCATGAATTCTTGAGGCCCAAATGCAGGTATATTTCAAAAAAAAATATATTTTCTACATCATGGACGGTATAGCTTCACGAACACCATCCATGATGATTGACCCTCGCATGAGATCAAAATAAAAAAAATATTTTTTTTGAGGTTTCACACTTGATTTCATGCGAAAATCAATCATCATAGATGATATCTGCGGAGCTACACCATCTATGATGTAGAAAGAACTTTTCTACTCAGACACCGTCCGTAGTGTAGAAAGAACTTTCCTACTCTAAAATACTGAAGTCACGTTCCTCAAAACAAGGATAGAGTCCTGTTTGTTTTGGGTTAGCTCTTGCCATGTTTTTGGTTTCTTCTCACCAGCACTTGCATCACGGTAGGGCATGGCATTGGCTCTTCCGGGGAATATTCCTGCTAGAGTAGATGGCATATAGAGAAGGAACATGTTAACTAACTAATAAATTAGAGCAAATTGTTTATAATAATCATAATTAGTAGATTAAAATAATAATAAACTGCTGCTAGCAGGAGGAGGACAGACAGACAATAGAGAGGGAAAAATGGTAGCATCCAAGCATCCAAGTTGTGGACCCCGCCGCATTTTTAGGGAGATTTTGGTGTTGGTAAAAAGCAAGGTATTATGCCACATTTCACGGTCCATGAATCCGGTCCGGATAGCAAAATCTCGAAACACTCGCGTAAGTAGTAAATAATAAAACGATTCAGAAGATAAAAGTTTCCTTTTACCGGCGATGATCGTGGTGCCGTTAACTTGCCGTCCATCCAGACAAATACCATTTGTGAACGGTTATAATCAGGGTTAATTCTGACCGTTGATTAGATGGATTCCTGAACGGACGGTTGAGGTCTGGTATAATAAAAAGGGGAGCATTATCCAAATTCCGAACAGAGCCGTGAGTGGCCCGATTGATAAACTTCGAAAAACGCTTAGTCCCCACCCCAGAAGAAGAAGCGAGAAAAAAAAAAAAAAAAATTCCCTTCGGGCCCCAACTTTGTCATCCGTAGCTTTATTTTTACGCGTAATGAGAAGATTATGCATTTGGTACCACACTTGGGCCTCCCAGTATTAGTGATTATATGATTCACCGCCAATATAGTTTAAAATTATCCCATACCATCTCGCGCAAGCGACACCGTTTAACATCCCGACTCGATTGACATTCGTTCGTTGATATTTTGAGCATAAAAATAATATTTTAAAAATAAAAAAATTAAAATAATTAATTTTTAAAATAAAATTTAAATTATTTTATTTAAAAATAATTTAAATAATATTCATAATTTATAGAGCATTATATTATCATCAACTTATTTCAATAATTATAATTATAATTTAATTATGAATAAATTATTTTTCATTCCATTCCAATCCCATTAGTAACGCATTTTTTTTTAGTTTTTAATTTATTTCGATGGCATCAACAAGATTCATAGACTAGAAACGGCCATCTATCATAAATTTTAAAAATTTAAGTAAATAAAAAAAAAATCTTCTCAAAAAATTTATTATTGCTTGCGAGTTAAATCCTTCAATTTAAATTTATTTTATAAATTATTTTAACATAAGTCAACCGCTCGACCTATGAAGCATATAATTTTTGGCAACACGGTAACCTCTTCCAGCTTTTGCTCCTGCCGCATCGTTGGCATCCATTTCGTCTCTTCTTTTTCTTTTTAAGCTAAAAAAACAAAAAAACCAAAAAACATTAGGATAAAGAGGAAACCCTATTTTCTTATAAAAAATAAAAACCTGAAAACCGCGTTTTTTTTCTAAATATGAAAAAAATTAAAAAACGTCATGCCAGCCTGTCCACCTTCCAACCCCCTTCTATTATTAGGATTCTCCAATTCTGCTTGGCTTCCATCCTATCCCAGACCTCGAGGTAGAGAAGGCCTCGCGATGCCGTCGCCGCCGGAGCTCCTCCGGCTCCTCCTTACTCTAGTCCTTGTCACCGCCGGCAATGCGGCGGCGGCGGAGCTGCCAGAGTTCCGGGAGGCCCCGGCCTTCCGTAACGGCCGGGGGTGCAGCGGCGCCGCTGCCCCCACCATCCACATCGCCATGACCCTTGACGCAACGTATCTCCGGGGCTCCCTCGCCGGCGTGCACTCCGTCCTCCAGCACGCCTCCTGCCCGGAGAATGTCGCCTTTCATTTCCTCGCCACTGCACCTCGCCGCCTCCGCCGCGCCGTCGTCGCCGCCTTCCCGGGCCTCCCCTTCCGCATCTACCGCTTCGACGCCGCCCTCGTCCGCGGCAAGATCTCGACCTCCGTTCGCCGCGCCCTCGACCAGCCCCTCAACTACGCCCGCATCTACCTCGCCGATCTCCTCCCCCGCACCGTCCGCCGCGTCATCTACTTCGACTCCGACCTCGTCGTCGTCGACGACGTCGCCCGCCTCTGGGCCATCGACCTCGGTCCACATGTCCTCGGCGCCCCCGAGTACTGCCACGCCAACTTCACCTCCTACTTCACCGACCGCTTCTGGGCCGACCCCTCCTACCCTCTCACCTTCTTTGGCCGCCGCCGCCTGCCTTGCTACTTCAACACCGGCGTCATGGTCATGGATCTCGAGCGGTGGCGCGCCGGCGACTACACCAAGAAGCTCGAGTCCTGGATGGAGATCCAGAAGAAGGAAGCCCGGATCTACGAGTTGGGGTCGCTGCCGCCGTTCCTTCTGGTGTTCGCCGGCGAGGTCAAGGGGGTGGAACACCGGTGGAACCAGCACGGCCTCGGCGGCGACAACGTGGAGGGGCTGTGCCGAGACCTCCATCCGGGCCCTGTGAGCCTCCTCCACTGGAGCGGCAAAGGAAAGCCCTGGCTCCGCCTTGACGCCCGCCGGCCATGCCCCCTCGACAGCCTCTGGGCGCCGTACGACCTTCTCCGCCGCAAGGGCCGGGACCTCCTCGCCGAAGGCTGACCGGCGGCGATCGCCGCGGCAGATCTCCCGTTTCTTTGGTGGGATCACCACTCTTTTCTTTCGTTCGTTTTACTCTCTCCTACGGCGAGGAAATGGATGGATCGGCCAATGACCGGGGGAGACCGCCGATTGGCAACGGAGGAAAAGGTGACGATCGGGGAGACAGCTGGCAGACAAAAGCGACGCGCTGGCATCCGCGTCCGGATTTCCTTAGAAATATTTTAAAAAAATGGATGGCTTGTTTTTAAAGCAGGATTTAGATCATTTTGGATCAACGTATAATGATGCGAGGATGATGTACATTTTGGCCTCGTGGATTAAAAGAGGGGAGGGGTGGTAATTTATACAGAAACGGATTTTGTGAGCGGAATATATAAGTTATAGACAGGGTGGGAGGAAATTATTTGATGGTATAAAGGTGGGTTTTAGGATTAAAATGTGAGATAAAATTTGTTATTTTATTCTTCCACATTTCAGCTGGTGGAATAGTTGGGAGTGTTTCGTTGTTAATTTTGTTTGTCTCCCTGCTCAAATGGATGAACTCGGTTGATGATGGATTTGTTTATTTGCTTATCTACTTTGACGATGAATTTGTTTTTCAGATCAGATGTGAGGGGGATTAAATTGAGGTGCTAACTTTTTTTTTGGGTAGAAATTGAGGTGCTAACTTTGATGAGAGAGAAATGAACTCTTTTTTGGTTTTGCCGAGAACTCGCGTGGTTTTTCTGGATAGAGTTTGATTCCGTGACAATGGTGACTCATGGCACAGATGAGGATGAGGATGTCGCTTTATCATTTTTATTCCCAGAAAGCTTGGTTGCTGGGCTGTTGTAAGAGAAATTATTATTATCCCTTCCTACGAAAGGAAAATATCTTTTACGCTGCGGGGGGTGTTGTTTCATGGATTTCGAAAATTTTGATGTGTGGTAATGCTTTTAGGTTTGTGATCTTTCTCTGCGAGCCATGTGAAGGTGAGGCTGCTTCGGATGTTGGTCAGCATTAACGAGCCATGATCTATTATAGCCCAATAGATGGGAATTTTTTATGCTAGCGCTAGCATAAAAAAGATTTGAAGGTCGCTTCTCACAAATGTGGCACTCTAGCTTCTATATTATATAAATATTTCATATGGATCAATTCTCAAGAATCAGTCGACGATAGTAGAAACTTTGCTCGTTTTCACTGTCGTTCTTTTATCTTGGCAATTATGGTTCTCTCAAAGTGAATTCTGAAGTTTTGAAGAGTTTATCGATATCATAACTAAGTGCGAAGATCATGTAAAAGATCTCTCATGAGCAGCCAGGATGATGCTTCTTGCGAAGTTGCCGATGAGACCAATCGTTTGATCTTAAATCTATTTTTCATGTTAGATCGATTTTAAGAGTCAAGGTGTTTAACCCTGAAATTATGCCATGTTTTGGGGCATACCAACCTATTAGACAAGAGAAAATGGAGAAAATGGTAGGGCCTGCAATTGTGTACACATGCAATAGGATTGTGGGAGAACAAGTGCACGTAACACCAAGAGACACCAAATGATGAAAAAGAGACGGCCAATATAGCGCAGATTGTTGGCACAACTGCTGTAGGTAGTTTGCATTAGGCTGCATCGCGTTCATGTAGGGTCAAATTGGGACAATAGCATGTAAAACCTAAATTTATAACCTGATGGTAGGTCAAGCACTCTCGATCCATACCCATCCACGGGTCAACATCTTGGACCCAAAATGATCCACTTGATCTTAATATATTGTGCAGTGCTTAGCATTTTAATAACCTGAACCTAACGTATCAAATTTATGGGTACAATTCTTACCAACTCATTTCTGAAATGATTTAAACAAATATTATTGAGAAAAATATCAATCACCCAAAAATTTATTACCCAGCATAACTTGATCTAAATTTTTCTGTTCCACATAGAATTCTATCTTGATGATCCGAAGGTCGAAGCTCTCCATACACAACTTATTTGAAATTTAGGGTAGAAAATTTGATCCATACCTAAATCAGAAAACCCTTGACCCAAATCCACTACAAACAACATTTGGCCAGGTCAGGCTTTGTATCAGGTCCATTTTTGCCATCCTTCACTATGGAACCACGATTTTGTCAACTGAGCAATTAAACAGTTGGCAAACATGGTGAATTTCGTAGGGAAGAAAGGTTGAAGGAAAAAATTAGAGGCTCTTTCTACACCTCCACAACCACTACTTGCATGCTAGCATACCACTTCCTAGATAAAGTTTGTGAATTCAAGATCAAGAATCTTTCCTTGGCAACAAAGAAGGCCCAACCTATGCGTGGAACTCAAGACTAGAATAACCTTTCCTCAAGGGAGGCAATACAGCCTGCCCTCAATGGTTACCTCACCAGAATCCATTCCAGCCATGGGAGTGAGCTTAGACCTACCCTGAAGTCTATATCTAGGCAAGTGGTTGATTGCCTATGCTAGGCAATCAATTTCTATGTATCTTCTAGTTTTTGATTGCCCAGCCTATGCTTTGCTTAAAATTTAGGAAAACCTCTTGGCTCAGGCATCAACCTCATGCAGCTTACCCTGAGCTTACAGTCATCCATCAGTCGCGAGTTCAACCTGCAAACAAATTGATCGACTACACTGATCTGGATACCGAGCATCAGTCGGCCAAAGAAATTGTAATTCCAAATGAAAAATAGGGGCAGTGCATGTCATAGTAATTAATTAAGAGTTCAGAAGGAATTCAGCATAATGATAAATATTTAAACCAAATGACTGAAACTCTATCAAATGATCTATGACCAAAAAAAAAAAAAAGAGTCGGTCAATTTGCTAATGTAGATTGACATGTTATGAGTGCATGAGCTAGGAAATTGAACATAAATAGACCAGTTGTTGAAGAAAAGTCCAATAGAGATAATTTCAATATTTTTTTCAAAGACGTCTACCATATCTTAAGTGGATAGACAAATTAAAAGAGATGGATCTCCAACTTCATTAAGTTTATCCTTGACTAGATCAACTTAGTGACACCTGCTGGAAAAAATTGACCATAATGTACAGCAGCCTCCTTGTGTAAATTCTGCAGAGTTTATCCAAGTAAATCTATCCAAGGCGGAAATCCCTCACATCTGACAAAGACTCGTCCATGTCCTTTTTTTCATTTATTTTCATTCAATCAAATCCTTTCAAGCAAATTAATAAATAAGACCTTTTAGTTAAAAGGAACAGAAACAATGCATGTTGAAGACAACCCATGATTATAAACACTAGCCGTCTGGATTGTATGCAAGGAAAATTATTGCCCCTTACCATGAAAGGATACTTGAACAAAACATTAGATCTTTTTTCATTAGTTCCTCTATGATCAGCTGGCCTAAGGAAAGATGGGAAGGAACTGAGGATGCGAGAGACATCACTATGATACCGTTATCTACAACCCAACTCCACTCTTCCTTCTACATTGATCGTAGGATTTGTGCAGAGCTTTTGAAGATCAATATAGCCAATTATGGTGTCCTCAAATACTGCATCTTCAAGTTCAGCATCATTGAAGGTAGAGCCTGATAGCACTGTATTCTTAAAAACTGCTCCCTGAAGATTGGCTTTTCCAAAGTTGACCCGGTCTAGAACTGCATTTGAGAAGTTCACACCTGCAGCATTGAAGAATAGAGATACAACACAAATAGTAATTGCACTAGGTCATTGCTGATGCTGTGAAACTGTAGCTAGATTAGCTTCTAACAACTTAATTTTATGAGGTTCACATGAAAATACAAAATCTCTTTTAAGCAGCTAGATCCTTTAAAAGCTCATTGCATGGTTCTTGTGGAGCAACAAAGATCCCTGTCTACTTCTCTCTTATTTTAATCAGGTAATTATCCTGTGCCCTACATGAAGATGTGGCAAATTTACAGAGCATGAACTAAAACCACCGGTTATACATGAAGTTTAGACATCATCGGGTCAGCGACATTTCTAAATGAATTAAACATAAACCAAGTGAAGTGGAATGGTGATATAAGAGCATTATGGAATTAGCAAATGCCTTTGAGACAAGTGAAAATTTATAACATGGCTGTAAGCAAGGTTTCGAGTTCCAATGGGACGAAGGTGTCTCGACCATCCCTTCCCATTTCTGTGACAAAATGTGCCTGGGACAGGGTCGGGACTCGAAACCCATCCATGCAGAGACAAAAGAAGAAAAAAGAAAAGAAGGAAAGATGGAAAAACTGAAAAGGGAAAGGAAACAAAGAAAAAAAAGAAAGAAAGAAAAAAGGGAGAAGATAAAGAATGAAAGGAAGGAAAGTCTGCAAAACTTCTATTCATCAGTTCGAATCCGACAAGAAAGGAAAGCATCAGACGAAGAAAAAGGAAAGAAACAAAGAAACAAAGAAACAAAGGAAGAGAAAAGAAGAAGAAAAAGGAAAGAAGGGAACGTAAGGACAAAGGAGAAAAGAAGGAAGAAAGGAGAGAGAAGAAAAAAAGAAAGAAACAAAAGAAAAGGAAAGGAAAGGAAAGAAGAAGAGAGATGAAAGATATCTATGAGACTCTAAAATAGAACTGCTGCCGGAAGAAGATGCGATAGTGGGGCATCCTTTTATGGAGAAATCATGACTACCCCAATCCCATGGGATTTAAAACCTTAGCTGTAAGAGCATCAATGTTGTATGCTTAACAACAGCGAAAGGAAAATACCTTAAAATAAACAAAAGGAGCAAGAAAAGATTAGAATGCTAAAGTGGATGTGCAGTAGACTTAAGAAGGATGTGTCAAGAACAATGTATACCAATAAAAGTGAAATTGCATGCCTGTATACAAAATGGTGGAGCACCGACTAAAATGGTAAAAGTATGTGCAAAGAAGATCGATCGGATTTGTATTTATATCCATATGTTAGAAGTAGAGACTCCTGTTGGTTCCCCTTCACTGTTGATTCTCTTCTACTATTTGGTTCCACTTCAAATGTCAACTCTGCTTTCAAGGCGAGCCAAGAGCACTCACCTCTCTGAGAACCGATTGCCAGCTTCATAGAATACCCAACAACCTCTCCGAGGGATGGGATTCACTTGTAATGACTGTCAGCTGGAACCTATGGTCAGAGCAAAATCAATGCATCTTCATGAGCAATAACACCATACTTGAAGTAGCGAAGTAGCCACCGAATGAACGACTCTCTTTAACACCTGGCCAGCTATATATCCCCTAAGATGGCTGCTGGATTCCTCCACTAAGTACCACCTCTCTTTCTTGTTGTCATCTCCCCTCTCTTCTCCACTCTATTCTCCCCACCCTCCCTCTCCTCTTGGACTTTTAGCTGGAACTCATTAGCTGACTTCCATTCTTTTATGAGTTTTTAAATGGTGTTGGAAGTAAAGATATGTGAAGGACCCAAATAGTTGGTACACGTACATGCAGTGATAAGAAAGGTTATGCTTACAGTTATCATGTGAGGGACTTAATTAGTCACTACATTCACTCTGATCTAGAGCTCCAAACACATATATTAAGCACATCACCTAATTAATGTGGTTCACTTGTGTGCTATTTAGTCCTATTGGTTACTAAAAGATTATCATCTTGTTGCATATTTTTCCCTCCTAAAATCACTATTTACATATAAAATCTCTCCAATTAGATTTTTGGCCAATAAAGTTAATAAATAACCATGTTAAGCATCATTTGACACTATTATACTTTATATTAATCTCCAAAAAAAATTAACATTTACTTTGTACTTAAAAGAGATACATTTGTATATAAATTTTTCAAAGGCATTAATGCAAAGGATAAAAGATTTTATTTAGTATGAACTTGTATTATCTAGACCCTAGTGTCTAGCTCCAAAATCTATGTTAGATATATATCTGAGTCAGATATGCATCAAACACTTGGGTATAAGCTAATTAGGAAGTTTAGATGAGAAACATGCATATTGGAATAACTTAACAAATAATATATTTCTAATGCTTTCTTTCATGCATCATATATGTATGTGTGTGTGTGTAGTTAGAATTGTCACTTCTATGTATCCCTTATCTCCCTTTTTACCTCTTGCTGAATGGACACTTGGACACATGTCCAAGTTTGACCTTATGTCCATATCCATGCAACACTGGCGTTAGCCTTATGCTATCACATTTCAATGTTAGGACCCAAAGTGGATACTTTTAAAACAATTTATGGTTTCTTGTCTCCCTGTGTTTTTGTTGAATTGCATGGCAGAATCTTTCCTTCTACCTTCCCCTGGCCTTCCCATGAGAGCTTCTCCCTTTGCCAGATCAAGAATAAATTTGCCCCTTCAAAGAGTTATTTTAATGTGAAGTCAATTTCTTGCCGGTCCATGCAGTTTTTTTAACCTTCCACTTATTCCATTTCCCTCTAAGATGCTTATGAGTGTTCGGAGAAACTTGAGGATGATGATAAGAACTTCCACCTTGTTAACTGCAAACCCATTTGTAAAATCATCTTTAAGGGTGAACAAATCTTAGAAATTGGAACTCAGTCCTTTTCAAGCAAATCTGGAGGTTATGATTGAAACCCAAAATATTTCAGGACTTATTATAGATATTAATTACAATTCAGAAAAAACTGATGCTAGAGAAAATCAATTTCAGATTTGTTTGTGGTTGAACAATTGCCCTGTGTATGAAACATCACTAATGTGTGAAATAAGACCTCAAAACAAGCAATAAGAGTTGTGTTTCATGCATCTAAAACACTCAAATAAGCACACATATGTAATATTAGTCATATATATGTTAGTTTCTGAGATGTGCTGGCTTAAAAATAATTTAGACCAATGATTGAAGTCTCAGTGTCTTACCCATCCTGAATTGATCCCACCAGGAGCAATACAAGGACAGGTAGGGGTCGAACAGAACAGACCAGAATGACCACCAACAACTAGAATGAAGAAGAAAAACTTAAGAAGATTGTTTCTCAGGGTACCAGGCCATCCCTAGTACCAGGACACAAGCATCCTGGTCCATCATGACCAGTACCAATCAGGAGAGTTGGGACATCCCAGTCGATAAGAGAACCGTGTTTCAAAAAGTGTCCTGGGGACCATTCTCTCATTGAAATGGTACAGAATTGGCAGGACTCTGGGACATGAGTCCTTGACTTAGATTTAGCTTACTGAAATTTCAACTATGCTGAGAAATTTCATTTTGACAGGGAAGCCACTTGAATTTTACCATGTTTAATATTTCCAGATGTCAATGACTATAACCACTGAATAACTAGCTAGTGATGCTGAAAGATGGAAGTGTTTGGTTACCTTTAAAACTTGCACCAACAGCATAAGCCTTGGACATGACAACTTCTGACATATCAGCACCGTCAAACTTTGCATCTGACATTAGGGCTGCTGCTAGTGATTTCCCTTTCAGGTTTGACTGGTCATTTGTGTAATCACAAAAACGAAGGTCAATTGGTTTGTCATATACACCATTTGCTTGACCAATCGTGTTCCCTACAAATGCACGTTCACATCGATCTGGTTCTGTTGAAAGTGGAGGCAGCCTCTACAAAACAAAAAGGAAAAGAAATGAAAATAGCATCCATAGATAGGTACTAGTAGCCTAACAGAGCAGGAACTTGATTAGATTAGCCTACTTCTCGGTTTGATATTTTGGAGTATCTGGAAAAGACTTATTTTGTTCATGGCAAACATTTTTCTCCAGCCATTACTGATGACAGACCTACTCAGCAACGACTTAAGTTCCAAATTAACAAATTCATAAATGAACATCAAGAAAAAGATTCTTGTTTTCAACTTAATGATGGGGCACAAATTTAGGAAGCATAGTCATGATTTCTTTCTCATGTGCATGTCTATGTGCAAGTACATGTGAATCCAACCATGTTTCCTGGCTAACAACATAATACATGAAAGCAAATATACCATTTCATAGCAAATGAGCTTTGCCTACAAAATACTTTGACATTGTGCATCTATGTGCTGCACCTGCTCTTTGTTTTGACCTGACAAATGAAGGCTTTTGCCTCTGTATTACCCTCTTCCTATACTTACTAATTTTTTAAGGATTAAAAAGAGTCAAAACCTTTACTATATTAGCATGTGGTCCACATATTATGTTGGAGAAAGACAAAGGCGCAAACCAGATAGACCGAAGTTGTGCAAGATAGTCAAAATTTGAGAAAATAGCAGTATATTCTGCACAGAAATATTGGCACCTAAAATACCAAACGGAACATTTCTGACCTGATTTGCAGCAGCAATAGGGAATGCAGTTGTAACTGCCCATGCAGCAAGCATGCCACAGGCAACATTTCTCATTCCTTTAAATGAGGAACAGTGTTCCATACAACTGGACCTTTCCTTAATTGCTGCATGAAAATCAAAAAAGGAAGGGGAAAATTATGCTTCATTAAATTTTGGAGTGTTTGCAAAGACCTATGATAAAACGTGACATATAATGGCATATGAGTGTCCATACATTCAGTTCAGCCCTTCCAATATGATTGAGGTAGAATTAAAATTCATCTTGCATAGTTCAGGAAACTGTATGCATGCTACTGTTGTCAAGCGGAGAATTCTTGTGCTATACTAATGCGCTAGAGGTCCATGAAACATTATCACACAGACTTTGATGTTGCTAGCAAGGCCCAGCTCATGATGATTCCAATTATGGGTGTTTTGCTAGCAAAGAGACAATAAGTAGTCTGAAATATTCACATAATAATCATCTCAGATAAAAACCAAACACATAAATGGACTACCTATTGTTGGAGTTAAATTATTCTGTTTTGTGCCCATGAGAAAACTCAAGGACTAGCACAGTATGAATAGCACACCATACTGTGCCAATATTTGCCAAGCACTAGCATTGGATAGCTACCTGACACCACCAAGAGGTATAAAATTATTATGCTAGGAAAAAAACAACTTCATGTTAAGGCTGCTTTCAGCTGCCTTTTAATGAAGAGTGGACTTCTTTCAAACATCTCTAGCATGTTACTATATAACAAAAATATGTTAATTTCTAATACAAAGGCCCCATACATCTACAGTTTACTATCTAAATAAGCCAAACAGATGATATTAACTAGCACTGTATCAGAACAATCAAAAAAAAAGGTCACAAATTATAACACTAAAAGAATATGAAACAATTTGATAACTTATAGATACTAAATTACAATAAGGGAGTAATCTACATGTACAAATATCAAAACCAATGAACAAACAGTAGAAGAGAAGTTGAGAACACAGTATACCTGTACCATTATGTTGCCTCATACCTTAGTTTACGGCATTAATACATTTATGTTATATGCATTCATAGTGGCAGAAGAAGATATGCACCTTCTGTATTATGCGAACAAGAATAGGGTTGAACACGTAACAAGATTATGAAGAAAGTTGTTGCAGGACATATGTCAAAATATTAATAGTATGGACTGCAGTTTTTGTAGAACTAGTTATGAAGATATCAAAATTTATGGCCACAAGATATCCAAATCTGCTCATTTAGCTTGGACCTACCATGTAAGATAATGGAGCAACTGGCTAAAATCTATCATGGAGAATTAGGATGGAGGCGGACGAACCACATAGGAGCTCATGAAAATCAAACTTAGAGGCAGGCCTGCTTTATTACATGAATCACAATTCAAGGCTATAGATAGGGTCCAAGCATATAAACTATTGCCTAATTAAACTTGGCTGTCATTCTTGTTTGTTGTGTTCAGTTATTAAAATGCCCTCTACGAATTGGATCTTGACTTTTTGTTGGTCTTATTTATTGGATGAGTCCCCAAAAATCTTATATTGATTAGGAACTAGATCCACAAATCGATCATGTCATGGGATTCTATCGGGTTTTTAAGCATAATAATTCTCTGCATTAACGGTTGAAGATAAGTGCAAAATTTTGACACAATTTATACATTACTCCCCTTCCCCATCTCTACTTCAGTGTGAGAAACTACTTTCACTCAAAACTCTTTTTTCATAAAAGCAAGGTGATCATCATAAGGAATTGCTCCTACAAAATACACTACTCAGCGGCAAATACAGAACTCATTTGATACCAAAAACTAGATAAAGAGAAGCATTTAAATAAGTAAATGATTAGGTTTTCTAAATACCATCAAGTTGCAGGAGTTCCAGTTCCCCCGAACAAATCGATTGTCTTCCTAATTACTATTCCTTTTTCTTGTCATCGTTATTAAACAAACAGGGATTGCATCACAAATTCTCTTCCTCTAGAAATTTTCAAGTCGCTCATAATCTCTAAAATTTCTTCTACAAAGTCTCCGGTCTTGAATTTTTGAAAGGAAACAGAAACGAGGATTCAAATTTGACGACATCAAACAGGTACTTAAGCACAAAAAGCAGGGGAGAACAGGTGGTAAGTTTCCTCTGAGTTCTAATCAGGGTAATGATCCCTACCAGAGCACTGGATTCGAGTCTGAGACCGAGATCTGGGGGCCGGAGGGCGAGGGCGTTTGTTGGAGGCGGGATGGAGGCCGGAGCCGACTCCGGGCAGACAGACGGTGGCCATTCTGTTCGAGTATTTTCTTCTTCCTTTTCTTCTTCGATTCCAAGCGCACAGGGATTTGGTTGCGTCCGCTGCCCGCGCTTCCTTCCATCTTATCCCTCCTCTCTATCTATCTAATCCACATTAAACCTACGTGGCGAGATCAAACAGAAGCGCGGCCCACAGGGGTATGAAAAATAATAAACAAGATATTTTGTTAAAAAAAGCTTTATCTATAATGGATTTTGCAAAAAACAAAAAAACAAAATTATTCAAAAAAGAGATCTATTTAATTTTACTATTAGACTATTTTATACTTGCTTACAAATTTACTTATATGAATACTTTAGGTGTGCTTAGTTAACTTGTATTAGGCGTACTCATACATCAAGTAAATACATGTAGACATTCATATGAAAGTATGAGTCTAAATCTACAACATATTACCCTTTTATATAAATATGAAAGTAAATTAAAAAAATTTTCACGGATTCTATGTTTAGATTAGATCACAAATTCATTTACAAATTTAATTACGAGGTTTCTTTTTCTTCCGTGTGAAAAAGATAAGGAAGAGAAGAGTCAAAACTATTTTGATGAATTTAGTAAAAAAAATCAAATTTAAAAAAGTACCTATAAAATACTCAGATGATTGAACTCATAAATGAATATTTAAAGTGTATCCATTAGTCTTTGCCTCAAAGCATTATTCATTTTACACCACCATATATAACTACTCCCATTTTAAATAAATTTATTGCTTAACATATTACAGGACACAATCCAAAAATTCAAGTATGTACATAGGTAATTAAAGAATTAATTAGATTAGAGGACAGTACTTATACATACCACCTCTCATGTGCACAGCATAAGTAAAACTTTGGTTTTCTTAAGAAAATCACAAGAAAATTGATTGCCATGCTTGCCATTAAAAATGGTCAAGCCTTTGTCATGTGCAAATTTGGGTTTGAGCCAAAGTTCTAGGTTAAGCATGAGATCCATGCTATACAAGGCTTAACATATTTAATTTTTGAAAGTTTAATTCCTAGATTCATTTTGAATTTATAATTTGCAACTCACTCTTTCTGTGTGGATGGATTGGTAAGGGTAAAGCAAAATGAAGCTTTTGTTGTTTTAGTACTAAATATATTAATAGCTATATGGAAGTTTCTATAGAACTCATGAAAGAGGATATACCATCATACATTCAAATGCACCCAAGGAGAAGATGACAGGTTGTTTTCATGAGTACAAGTAGCAATATTTAATTTTTTTAGTTCATTTGACTTAATTCAATCAATTGTAGGTAGAATTATGTTACATGGTTAATAAAGTGGCTAGATTTTTATTTAGAATTTTGAGCTTTTAATAGATAGGTCAGGTGCAGGGTAATAAATTTTTGATCAATCATTTATCCGACCAAATCTATATCTGGTCCGATCCAATTTGATTGCAACCTCTATTCATGAGAGTGTTAAATAGGGTAAAAATAGAAACCAAAACTAAAGAGGCATCGATGACAAAAATTAATAGCCTGATATTCCGAAATGTAGAGAACCTTCCATTTGGTTTGAAGAAAAGAAATATTTTATCCTTCACCGGCCGTGCAGGACAAAACCTGGAAATTTTTGTGGCAGCAAACGCTCCCAAGGATGAGATCCAGGAAACAGCAACATTCCACGGATTTCTTCCGTGAATTACCAAAAATATCCTCGTGCTGGTCTCTTGAACGGTTAATAACCCCTCCTCCCGAAACTTTTCCCCACCGCTAGATTTAAGAGCACCCAAGACCCACCCGTTCAACGGTCCCTTGCTTTGCCCGTCCAAATCTCTCGCCGTCTCTCGCTAGCTTCGAGGAGAAAAGCCGAAGGGTTAATCCGCGGAGAGCCTGGTCTCGTTCTCCTTCTCTTTCTCTTGCGGCCATCGTAACCGATCGATCGAAGGGTAGGTAGATGATGGAGAACCAGGGGTTCCTGTCGTACGAGAGGCTGGAAGGGATGGCGAGCTGGGTGGGGACGAGCGTGGCGTCGGCCTTCTTCGCCTCCCTGGAGCGCTGCTCCTGCATCAACCTCAGCACCGCCGAGGACGACGGCGACGACGAGGAGGAGGCCAAGGATCGGCCCCTCATGCTCACCAAGTCCGTCACTTCGGACTCCGTCCACAGCGACGATTCCAAGCCCTCCCCCGTCTGATCTCCTCGATCTGATCGCAATCTACGTCTTGTGTGTATTGATGGTGTCGATTCGATCCGTTTTTCTTGTTTCTTGCCTGTCTGTTTGGGTACGGGATGTTGAACGTTCCTTGTTTTGGGATTAAAGTTATGTGCTTGTTTAGGATGATGCATCTTAATTTGGATTAGAAGTTTCTTGATGGATTATTTCTCTGAGATTCACCTTTTCTTGTATTCAATTGCGTATTGTGTGTTGTTTGGATTTGATTTAATATTTCCTGATGATTGAATTGTTGGAATGCCTGTGTTGATTTGTTGGGCGGAGATTATGCTAAAAGTTGTTACTTTTTCCCCCTGATAAAAGCTTTTATGCGTTGTGTTTGATTACTTTTTGATGTATGTGGTGATGTGCAGATCAGGCTTTGATTACTTTGGATTCCTGTTAGCTTTTATTGATAGGCCGGAAGCAAGATTCTGTTTTCTGAAGATTTAATTTTTTTTCAATCTTCTGTTAATTTGGTGGTTATTATTGTCATTGGCTGGGGTATTTTGTATTCAACAATCAAAGCTGAGTAGCAGAATGATTGGAAGACGCTTGTCATCTCCGATGTCAATGCAGAATTTGATTATCTTGTTCAATTCAGGGGCAATAAAACTCATGTTAGTTTGAAATTATGAACAATATTGTGATTTTTTGGGACCATCTGAAACAGCCCAACTTTGGATGGTTAGAAATCACGAGGTTCCAATTGCGTGAGTCGGATAATCAAAATTGTTGTTTTGAATCAATGCAAGCAATTGCAGCCTTAGCTTTTTCGATCAATAAATAGCCAATCGTGCAATTTATTGTTCATCCAGTCTGATGAAGAATTTGTTCATTCTTTTAGTTCGGTATAGGAGATCCTTTATATTTTAGGGTTGAAAGGGGAAGTTGGTTGAGATGAGATACTTTAGCATGAAAGATGTCCATAACCTAGCAAAAGCTAGATTTTTTTTTTTTTTTTTTTTTTTTTTAATGTCCATTCTTGATCCAATATGGATTGGACATTCTATGTGCTTTTTCTTGCTTTGGTAATACATTCTCTGAGTTGAATTTCCTATGTAATAGCAAAAGAATCAAACATTACTGCATGTGGTAAAAAAAATGAATATTGAGTTTTAATCAGTTTCATTGTTCTTATGCACACCACCTGTTCCACACTTATTTGCCTAGTGAGTACTTCACCCCATGTAGGCTTCATTTGCCCAATTCAGGAATTTATTGACATCGTTTTTTCCCCATAGCCATAAATTTGAGCAGGGATGCCACTCATGCCTCACCATCGGTAAAGGCTGTCTCGGTAAGTTCTTTGCAGGTGGCATCTGACCATCTTGTTCTTTGCACTTCTGTGTCACTGTTTCCTGTCATTTGGAGGATCTAGATGTTGATCATGTTCTTTCTGCAGCATATCTCCTTGCCTTACCTTAGGTTAGTTGATAAAAAGGATGCCGCTAGGTACCTTCTCTACATACCACATCATGGCTTAAGTATGGCCCTTATATTTCACATCATTTGGTTACGTGCATTGTGTTAGCATCCAACCATTTGAGGTCTTTGCATCTCAGTTTATTTTAAGCATGAGAATAAAACCACTTTTTTCGATTCTTCTATCCCCAAATCATCGGTATTTTTACCGGATTTTGCTATGATTTTTCCATATATATGGGTTCATCTGCTTGCATATGCTAGAACAACCTCTTTGTGGCTTTTATCAGTAAGATGCAATCAAATCGGGATAAGCCCTCCTCTTATCTGCCTGATAGTTCTTGTAAAGTTTGTAATATGTCAAAGGCATCTTTAAGTCTGGATATGGATGCAACTTATTATTGCAAAAGTCCTATGAAGACGCGGTGCGGAAACTCGCAAGGGTATAAAGCGTCCCAAGTCGAAGCAAATGCTGAATATGATGGAGATGCACCTTGAAGGCATCGAAATAACTTGTTGAATGTTATTTAATTTTCTTATTTTCAAAGTAATTTTATGTTTATTTTTATGGGTTTCAGCTCTCGCGTTGAGGCAAACAATGAATATGACTGAAACACCCTTAAAATGCATGGACATAACTTGGATGAAGGTTATTTAATTTTTCTCATTTTTAAAGTAATTTCCTTTTTGCCTTTTTATGGAACTGCTGTGATAGGTTCTCTAATATTAACGAAGGAAGGTTTAGATATCTCGGTTTTTTCTTTAAGGGAGAGACAAGCATGAAGGATTATTCGTTTTCCAGAACTGAATGGAATGAATCATAACTTTGTAGGAAATTTTGATGTGCTCGCAATGCAACTAATTTCTCAACCACCAATGATGAGATATAACTTTGGCTGCATCACAAACACTACATACGCACGATGAAAATGTCCCCGGATCCTTTCGTCCCTGGCTCTAATCCCCCTCCTTTATGGATACACCATGCCTTGAGTGTTGTATGAACCGTCTTTCAATTGACTGATGTGCCTTGGACATGGCAATCATTATTACGCTAGTGTCTCACTTGCAATGTACAAGAGAGGAAGATGGATGACTTTGATCTCTTCGGGTGAAATCGAGACTCCAAAAATAGAAAACAAAAGCATAACATATATGATTTGTGCTGAGATGTTGCCAACCATGGATAAAAATACCATGTGTGTTTGAGCTATCATGGGCTAAGTTATGATCATCTTTGTTAGTCCAAATGCCAAGAACTTAACGTTATCAAATCCGACTTGTATTAATCATTTTAACTGAAATTATTATTGAATGAATGGCTAAATTGGTGATAAATGTGTGTGTATATATATATAACGATGCTCTGTGAAGGAGTATTCTAGTATTGCCAACTCGGCTTTCTTTGTTGTGCCACGTGGAATCAAAACTCAATTTTTTTTATTGTGCCAATCCGAATCTGCCGAAAAAAGAAGAAGAAGAAAAAGACTCCTCTAATTGCGACGACCCCCCTCCTCTCGTCGGTTCGCCCATGACGGCCTCCCTTCTCCTTCTCCTTGCCGCCACCTGCCGCTGATCTCCACCATCAGGGGAATAGGGGCAGTGCAGGCAGTCAGAGGACCAGGATGCGGTGCCAGAGGCATGGAGTAGCAGCTCGGAGGGGTGCAGTGCCAAAGGCACGGAGCAGCGGCCGTGAGATGGGTGCCGAAGGCAAGGAGTAGCGGTCGAGGGGCAGTGCGAGTGGCCGTCGAGGGAATGGAGGCGGCGTGGGTAGTCAGGGAATTAGGGTGCAATGCCAGAGGCATGGAGCAATGGCCGGGGGGCGATGCGGGTGGCCAGGGGGCAGCGCAGACGGTTGACGGGCGATGCGGGTGGCTAGGGGGCAACGCGGGCGGTTGGCGGGCAGTGCGGATGGCCAGGGGGCAGCGTAGGCGACCGACAGGCAGTGCGGGTGGCCAGGGGTAGCACAGATGGAAGGAGGGCGGTGCGAGTGGCCAGGGGGTAGCGTAGGCGGCCGACGAGTGTTGCGGATGGCCAGAAGGCAGCACGGGGGGTGGGGTGCAGGGGGCCAGAGGGCGATGGCTCGAGCAAGTGAGGGTGGTGATGGAGGCGGCCACTGAAGGCACGTGGGAGGACCGCAAAAACAAAACAATAAATAAAATATTAAAAAATTATTTAAAAATATTAATAATTTATTATTTTATAAAAAATAAAATACATAAAAAATAAAAATATGATAAAAATAAAAATTAGGGATCAATTTTGTAATCGATTTTAAAAATTTAAATATTATAAAAAATAAATAGCGACGACCAATTTTTTAATTAAAAAATTTAAAAATAATTAACAACCAATTTTACGATTGATTTTATTAATAAAAAATATTTAACAAAATTAACTATCAATTTTATGACTAATATGTTAATTAAAAAATTAAAAATAATTAGCTATTGATTTTGCGATCGATTATATTAATAGAAAAATTTAAAAATAAATAGTGATCAATTTTGTGATCGATTTTTTAATAAAAAAATTAAAAATGATTAGCGATCGATTATATGATCAATTTTATTAATAAAAAATATTTTAACAAAATTAGTGATTGATTTTGCGATTGATATATTAATTTAAAAAAATTAAAAATAATTAGTGATCAATTTTGTAATTAATTTTATTAATAAAAAATTTAAAAATAAATAGCGATAGATTTTGTGATTAATTTTTAACTAAAAAAATTTAAAAATAATTAGAGATCGATTTTATGATTGATTTTATAAATAAAAAAATATTTTAACAAAATTAACGATCGATTTTTTGATCGATATATTAATTAAAAAATTAAAAATAATTAGCACCTAATTTTATAATTAATTTTATTAATAAAAAATTTAAAAATAAATAGCTATCAATTTTATGATTAATTTTTTAATTAAAAAATTTAAAAATAATTAGCAATTGATTTTGCGACTGATATATTAATTAAAAAAATTAAAAATATTTAGTGATTGATTTTGTTAATAAAAAAAATTAAAAAATAATTAGCGACTGACTTTACAATCAATTTTTTAATAAAAAATATTTTATTAGCGATCAATTTTTAGCTTTTAGCAATTGATTTTTTGGTCGCTAAAATTTTATTTTTCTTTTGTAGATGTTTGCTGAAATAGAAGGAAAGTTGTGGTAGGATGGCAGGAGATGGAGCGACATCAATGGGCATGAAGAAGATATGAAAATAAATAATAATAATAATAATAATAATAATAAAAATAAAATATTAATTTATAAAATAATAAAAAATAATATATATAATAAATAAATAAAATAAAATAAAATATTTAAAAATTAAAAAATATTTATTATAAAAATTTTAATAATTATATATTATAATTATCTAACCCGTGCCTTTAACTAATTTTAGTAATATGTTGTGTGAACTGGAGCTGCCATACTGGCAATATGTGATAGGCATGTTTGTCATTGCAATTCTTGGCTGCTAAATAAATATCCAATTTCTGAATTGTTGGCATAAAAATTCAGGAAAATGGTATTTAATTGTCATGTCAGCAGTGTGCTATGTACGCATGTATTGTATTGTACGTTAATTACTTCTATAAGCTATTATTTAGTTATGCTAGCGAGCTTATGTGGGGATTTAATGGAGCTGTTAGCTCATCCTATTATTTTCTCTCTCTTTTCAAAGCCTTGCATCTGGTGAGAGTTCTTTCATTCATATACCTAATACCATGAACTCTGTATGTTGAAGACTTATTTATAAATAAAATATTTTGTTTATCTTAAATCCTCATCTATCGTTGTTAAGTGATTGGTTCATATTTGCAAGCCTTGCATCCACTCTAGTGTTATACGATGTGGCCTTCCAGCCTGGGTGTGTTTGAGGCATGACAAACACAATCCACCTCACCATCATACGAGCTTATCCACCTCACCATCCCTTCGCTACTGAACTTTTTGCACCTCACCATCATATCGAGCATTTTGCACAAAGCCACTCTGGTTTGGCTTTGAGAGCAATCTTCTCTATTTGTTTAGTACAAAAATGAGGAAACTAGCAACCAAAGGAGAGCACTTGGCATTCATCACATCTGATGTCAAAAATAATAGGCTTCAAAATCAAATATATATATATATATATTCAAAATTAAAGATAGATATATATATATATATATATATATATATATATATATATATATATATATATATGGAGAGAGATCGGAGCCCAATTTAAATCCAATCATATGCCCCCTGTGATGCGGGATAAGATAGTAGGAAGGATCGTGAATGAGCTAAAAAAATTACACTCTGAATTAAGATAAAAAAAAGAGATAATTAAAAAATTTCTTCTACAAAATAGACGAGGATTAGGATAAAGAGAAAAGAGGAAGAAATTGGATCTGGAGAACATAACAAAAAAAAGTTGAAAAAATCTATCTCAAAGATAAGCAGCACCGAACTTGCTGAGTTGAGAAGAACGGCATAAAATTTGCCGAGGGGGAAGAAGGAGAGAAACCCAAGAAAGAACTCATTCCAAAAATTTAAATCATTTAGATTTATGATCTTATTTTTTTTTTTAATTTAGGTTTATGGCCTTATTTATAAGTCTCTAACAACCTTCTAATCTTCTAACAAATCATCAACCTACTAACAAATTTCTAACAAACTTCAATTTTCTAACTAATTTCTAACAAAATAATAGATTCCAACCTCCTAATAAACCCAACAATCTATAGAACCTGAGATGAGGAAAACTCGACTCCATCGAGTTTAGGTTGATTCCAAAATTGATGCAATTCAAACTGAAAGTTAACAAAAAAAATAAAGATCTGCTTTGAGGAGCGTGGGAAACCCTCTAGGGGTGCTTTCATGTTCGTGCAACATCAAAGAGGAGAGCTCGAGTAGAATAGAGGTAACAGCTCACGGGGCTAGGAGATTGGCTGGCTGCGATGATTTTGGATGGGTCGGACCGCTGGGGGTGAGGTCACCGAAGGAGGGTGGACCGCTTGCGGTGGTCTCGAAAAGATCGAACCATCAGGAGTAAGTTGCTGGTGGATCAGAGAATGATAGTAGGGACAGTTAGGAGAAGACATCGTCGGAAAGAATATATCGAAGGCATCATTGCAAGAGAAGTTATAGCGGAGGAAGTTTTGGGAAAGCCAATGGCAGCAGTATTTTGTCAGAATGGATGTTCTGGTGGTGGGGATTGGACGGATCAAAGAAAAAAAGGGCAGCGACATAAAAGGTTTCTCGAGTAGTAGAGAGGGTTTGGTTTGGGAGCAGTGGCGGCGGTGGTTAGTGGGAAAGGTAGCTCTAAACAGTGGCAGACAATGTAGGATGGTGTAGTGATGGAGGTGGATAGGCACGAAGGCGAGCGGGTGCAAAGGAAGTGAGGACAGCAAACGGAAAGCTTATGGAGATGGTAGCAGAGGTGGGGAGGGGAGTTTGAAGCAAGAAAAAGAAGGATTAGGGCCTCAAAAGCTTGAAGCTAGATTTTTTTTTCCAAAATATTATAATCCACCTATGCTTTGATACCAAAAATTGATGCGAGACAAGATAGCAGGAAGGATCATGAGTGAGCTAAGAAGTCACTCCGAATTAGGATAAAAGAGAGGGATAACTATGGGATTTCTCCCATAACATAGGCGAGGGTTGGGGTAAAGAAAGAAGAGAAAAAAGTTGGAGAAGTACATCCCGGAGGAGATGAGGGAAAAATAGTTAGAAAAATCCATTTCAGAGGTGAGTAACATAGGATTTGCTGGGGTTGAGAAGAACGACACAGAACTTGCTAAGGTAGAAGAAGGAGAGAAATCCAAGAAAGGATGGAAAAGAACCTAAGTTCTTCACTCCAAAAATTTAACTCTTTTTTTTTATTTAGGTTTATGACCTTATTTATAAGCCTCTGACAACCCTTTAACCTCCTAATAAATTCTCAACCTACTAATAAATTTCTAGCAAACTTTAACTTTCTAACTAATCCCTAACAAACTAATAGATTCCAATCTCCTAACAAATCCAATAACCTATGAAACTTTCTAGGGCAAAAGCCGTGCCACTTCAAAAGTTATGCCATCATCAAAAGTTATGCCATCAGGAGTGATGTCCTCATCACCTCGTTAGATAGATGTGGATCCCAATGTAATGCTAAAAAGGTAACGGACGGAAATGAGAGACGTTGGGCTGATGCGGCTTTGTTTAAAGAAAAAAAGTTCCATATTGAATAGGAGATGGGAGTCATGCAGTTTTTGTTTACATGAAGTGGCTTTTAGAAGAAAATAAAATAGTGCCTTAATGAGGGATGGGACACGAAAGAGAAGCTTCCTTGTTGTAACCTACGTGAGATGGTATTTGAAAATAATAAAAATGAACTCTTTCCTCTCTCTTGCCGACAAAATATGTTTCATTCTCTTTCTTCCTCTATTTCTCACCGACAGAACACTTCTCATTTCCTCTCTCTTCTTTTCAAAATCCAAAACTCCCACCCACTGTTAGATATATGTGCCCTAGAAGGCAGAATTGGCTGACACTTGTAATACACTTCTAGGGGCAAAATTATAATTTTGACTATAATTAATAAAATGGGTTATTTTCTATCACACCTGTGTATTTAGTGTCTATGATACATCCTTTGAGTTAATGGTAATGATAATTCATATTTTCAAAAGTTGAAAATTTAAGATATGAATAATCATTATTAACTCATAAACAGCTCCCGACCATAGGATCATCACGAGGATGGTGATTGATCCGAAAGGTTGGTGTACGATCGCTTCTCTTTAGTAGATGAGTCTTGAGTCTACGGTGTGGAGACACCGGAGCGAGAGTACAGGTACTCGTTAGAGAACGAGGGCACTGAGCGTGACCACCTCGAGTAGTCATTAGGGAAGTCTACCTTCTCGTCAATGACTGACTCGATGCTGCAGTAGTGTGTCTGGTTCTTTGACCTGAGATGCATCGGCAGTTCACCTTGAGGGTGTTATAGTTTGACTACACCATTACTCGGTCTCCTAGCCATATGGAACCCTGAGGTGTATGTTGGCTATAGCATGTTCATTGTAGGAACTGGATTGCATCAAGATGGGAATCTATCTACCTCGGTGGTAGAGGAGCAGCCCTATGATAATCATGAGAATCAAGTCCTGAAGCCCATGGCCATGGCAGAGTGAAATAATAGAAAGAGTTTCTATTTAGATTTTCACATTGGACTCGAATCGAATGATTATATCATATGACAGAGACTAGGGTTTGACGAGTTTACCTTAACCCTAATCTGATCGGGGCTCAAGATAGAAGAACTTAATCACACAGGTAGCTGCACCAAGAGGTTCGCATTCAGCTCTGATGGGTTGCCACCATATACTGCTAGGTGTCACTGGTGGATTTTGGGAGCAATTAGAATGATTTAGATGATCGATCATTCTAGCTGTTCGAATCAGAAGAGTTCTGATCCATCGAAAGGAGTTTCGATGATGTCGATGATAGAGATCATGACATATCCCATTACCATACAGAACTGAACCTAACTGGGTCACACAAACAAGGGTTTGAATCTGGTGATCATCAATTGAACTGATCTAGTTCAATTGATCTGAATGAGATTCAATTAGGTTCAAGGAAATCGTGCTAGCACTCGATTGAACCTAACGTTCTTCTTTTACTATCACAAATAAGTTGTCCTGACTGAGCCAAAGGAGTTTGTGCTCAATCAGAGGCCTTCATATGGTCTAACTGGAGGTTGTCCAAGTTAGAGAAGGTTGTCTTATTTTATAAGACATGACCTGCCATTTTTGGTCACCTGCCATTTCTTGGTCCTTTGACTTTGGTCAAAAGTCTGACCTTTGACTGGTCAAATGTTGACCATAGACACTTTGACTTTTGTCCACGTGTCACGCACCTATTGGAGAAGCTGGTGGGGGCCTGTCCCCCTGCCAGAACCTGGCAAGGAGGAGGGCGCACGCCACCCTAGGCGTGCGCCCAAGTTGGAGGCGCCTTGGAGTCCTTGTTGGACAAGGACTCCACCTCCCTTTTGGATTCCAATCAGAGTTCTACTAAGAATCCAGTTTGACTGGTCTTAGGCACCCTCTAAGGAGGAATCCAGGGGACTCTATTCCCAACCAATCAGATTTAGATCTGATTTCACAAAGGGTTGTGATTGGTTGGAGAAGGAAGAGGAGTTGGATCACAAGCTTAGTCTATAAATAAGACCCTGCGCCCAACTCAGATTCTAATGCAATTAGAATAGAGATTTCCCACGCCCCAAGGCTGCCTCTCCCCTCTTCCTCCATGCCTAAACTTCTCCTCCTTCTCCTCTCCACGTCCAAAAGAGTTTTGGATTTTGGTTGGTGCGTTCCAGATCAAAAGAAAGGCGATCAAAAGAAGAAGGCTGCACTGCTGCAAAGGACGACTGCTGATCTTCAAAAGGAGTTTTGAAGATCCTCCAGATCAGATCCAGATCTAATTTTTGGAGGTGTGATAGAGAAGAAGAGGATCTCCAGATCCAACCCGAGTGGATACCGGTAGAGGCCAGGCGCTTGCGTGGCTAGATCCAGAACCTTCCGCTGCAATCAGGATCATCTACAGGGTAATAGGATTACCCAAATCAGGTAAATTAAATTTGATTTAATTTATCTTATTTTATTTTATTTATTAAAATAATAAGAATCAGATCTGAAATATATCAAGATCTGATTGGAGATCAAGAGAAAAATTTTTGAAATATATCTCTTGATCTGATCAGATCTGGACGAACCTGGACCGGGAAATCAGGATTTCCCTTCAACTGGTATCAGAGCCATGGTTCTAAATTATTTAGATCTGATTTTAATTTTATTTTAATTAGAAAATAAAGTGATTTTAGATGTCACATGAGATGTGATCAGATCTGAAATCAGAAAAATTAAAATTAAATGATTTGGATCTAAGATTAAGAAGATATGCATGACTAGTTCTAGAATAGAATAGTTCTATAGAATAGTTTTGCATGTCTTTGATTTAATCTGATTAAATCATATTTTAGATCTTCTTATTTACTATTTTTTGATATTATAAGTGTTATAATAACATCTGATAAACAGCAAATAAAAATTATTTAATTTTAAATATCATATGAGATATGATTAGATGCATGACTAGACTAGTTGTAGAATAGTTCTACATAATTGTCTAGATTAGAATTTATTTTGATTAGATCAATTTAAATCTAATTTTTTAGATTATTATGAGATAATTTAGATCTGAAAACATGCATGATTTGATACATGAGATGTATGCAAAATATGCCTTGATTAGATCTAAATTTGTATATGAGATATATGATATAGATCTATAACTGTTTTGTAGATTTACATGTTCCTGATTAAGGCGTTCCTCTTGGCCGTCCGGTCATAAGAACGAAGAAGGGTTTAAAGGCCCTCTCTTCCCATTCGATGGGGTGTTCTTATGACGTGTAGGGGTGCTGCGTGTTCGTCCTTAATCAGAAACCCAAAACTTACTTTCTGCAAAACCCTAGATCCTGAAACCCTAGGATTTATTGTGCATATTTTGTTTATGAACCCAACTTAATTAAGAATTAAGTTTATGGAATATTAATTAGGTCTAAAATTGAGAATTTCAGATCTAAGACATATTCATAATACTGGGTTCGGGCTTGGGTAGCTCAATTAGGTCTAAGCGGTTGATCAAACCGAATCAAGAGTTGGTTAGATGGGATCAACAATGCTTAAATTGACCAGCCTAATAGGATTAAGTCTGGGTCAAGATCGAGTCACGATCAAGCAAGACCTAATTAGGCTCAGAGGTTAGAGTCTGGATTGTAGGCTAACCCAATTGGTTCTG